>JAEAOA010000236.1:1240000-1615000 GCA_016746295.1 Potamilus streckersoni | reverse complement strand
ACTCTAATTTCATTGTCTAATGCGTTGAGTGAAGATTAGTTCTTGCTACATAACAAGCATTTGACAACTTATATTATGGTCAACAATTACTCGCTGGTTGCTTGGTCAGTGGCATTGGACCAAGACAGTTTTCTATGATTCTGCTACATGGTTTTTCAAATGCAAGAATATGATGCATATGAGATTTAGAATGCTTCCAGTTTGGTTTACATTACATTTGGCAAGTGCGACAAGTATGACAAGATCTTGAGCACTTAGAAATACCACCTTTACGTTTCTTCCGATAAAAGTGATGCAAAATCTTGTGATAAGTCTTATTGATTCTTAAAAGACCAGCCTTGGGAAACAAATTCTCGAACAAGGGTAAAGTACTTGATAATAAAATAACTCTTAGAAGCTGAAGTGTCCTTTAATATTTTAACAGGGACAGACTTGGCTAAATTACAGATCTTTCTATAAGAATATTTTATAATTCCCTAAAAGGAATATAATTGGGATCTGTTTGAAGGAAATAATATAATGCCTTCAATAAACGACAGTGACCTTGAGCATTTCCAAATAAGAGAAAATGGAATAGCACTGATTATATTCTTTTAGTTATATTAAACTGTAGTAATTAGAAATGACGTGCACTTCTATTTTACAAGTCCACGTAGGAAGAGATAAAGAAATTTTTTTTATGAATTCTCTTATCAGATGTTTGATTTCTTAACAGTTGCATCAAATCGAGATTTGGAGGTACATTTTTGAAACTGTAATGATTACTTTACTCATAAACTGCTGAGAAGAAGATGTGTTGAAAATTGAAATTACGTCAAGCAATGATAATCATCTTCTTGAGAGTCATTTGCAAATATGTCCACCTTTTGCTCATCAAAATAGATCTTGATCATCGATTGAATTCTATAATTCTTCAACTAACATGAGCTGTCTGGGGTTATTATAATGCTGGTCAAGCTTAGTAGCTGTGTACCGTCCGTTAAACAGTTGTCCTTGCGCTTTCGACTTGGGTTTGCATAGTCTCTTTCTTACAACCTATCTCGATATGCCTCAGGTTATAACCCTTGAAGATACTTTCCATAACCACATCAGAATAAGCTTTTTATCCAGCTTTACCATTATTTTGTATTTCTTCCCGTATTAAAGATGCTTTTGTGTTAATGTCTATTAAGCTCAAGCTATTCTTCCCTATCCATAGAATCTAGAAGTTGACTAATCTTGGGTTGGGTTTGAAACTTTATTCAATACATGAGATGTCGATGCTAAAATGCATCTCAGTTTCTTTAATGATTTTTAAATGTGTCGAAATGAAATGTTTTTCAGGGACAGTGAACATTCGGAAACAAAGTCAATTTGGATTGTGAAGTCATCCTCATTTCCTGTGTTCCTGTTGTAGGTCTCCAGTTTTGGTTTATTCTGCACTTGGATATTATTCGAAAAGATAAACATTTATTTGGACGGTTCACTGGTAATAGAAAGTTTCAATTATTTGAACAATATTATTTTTTCTGGAACTATTGTGAGTTAACTGAAATAGTTCTAGACAATGCCATTGTGGCAAAGTCACGATCCCTTGCGGAAAAGTACATTTCAGGTTTATATATATATATATATATATATATATATATATATATATATATATATATATATATATATATATATATAAAGTTTTTATTCGTTTGGGCTTTCGTAGAACTTTGTCAAGATTATTTTGGATACACTTCATAATACTTTAGGTTACTCGCACATGTTCATTTACGAATTTGATGATTAAATTATTTAAGTTTTACAAACATTGTTGGTTTTGCTTATTTCTGTTATTTAGTTTGTAACAATAGAGTCGTAACCCAAGCATATAATACAAATTGAAATATGCACAACAATAGGTATTAGATATTATGCGGTTAAACGTACTAAAGCATGGCGATGACTTCCCATCAGGGTCGTTCCAGTTACCAGAATCGTCGCATATCACATAACTCAAGCTGCCGAGTCTGACGTACCCAGGGTTACACTGGTATTCAAAGCACCTAGCTTTGTATTTCCTGCTGCATGTCTCTGGCACGTAGCCATCCTTAAAAACGTTGGAACAGTTAATCTCTGAAAAATATATTTTTATTAAAATAATGCTTCTTTAACTGACAGGTGTCACTCAATGACATCAAAATCTAAAATCTTGATATTATTACTTCCAACGATCTAAGCCGATGATTGACGTCTCCAATAAAAAGTCTGTAACAAAATAGAAAATGCTTGAAAGTTAAACCTTTTGGCATTTCACCGCTGGGTTAATAAACAATAAATTATTACCTTAAAGATATAGGTAACAATGATTTAGCATACCTAAATTTAGAGTCACCGCAAAAAATCATTAATACTAAATATTACTCTATGGTATATGCAGGAGAGAGAGAGAGAGAGAGAGAGAGAGAGAGAGAGAGAGAGAGAGAGAGAGAGAGAGAGAGAGAGAGAGAGAGAGAGATGTGTGTGTTTGTATTTAATTAATTATTCTTTCTTGACATTCAGTGTGCTCTGGCCTCTCGTGTTTTGTTCTGGAATAAAGAGTGCACATTTGATTGTAGTTAACAAAACAATATATCCAATTTGAAGCGAATCATCTTTTAAAGTGTACCATACCTTGGCACAAGCTTTCCATATTATGGTTCCATTCCAAATTACTTCCACAAGCAATCGTTGGTGGGGATATAGATGGCTGGTACCCCTCATCACACGTAAAGTTGCAAGTTTTGTCTGGTTCCCGGCTGCATGTGAGGCTGAGATCACCTCTGGGAATGTAATAAGGACACTGTTGTCCATCAGGCCCTGAAAAGGGAATGGTAATATGTGTCAATATTTTGTACAAGGATCATGTTGAGTTTTTAACTACCAAAAGCTGGAGGTAATGTGTGCACAGAGTGTTATGTAATAGAGTTAACGATTTGTGAGTTATAAATTGCAGAAAAGACAACGCATAGAGAAACTGTAACTCTACTTAGTATTTATTTTGCATCAAAATAATCTACTTATTCTTCTTTCATATTCAACTTGCAAAAGATCAGGATTCAAACAAGCTTATGATTATATATTTATTCACAATCTAATACTAATTTTTTTTACTCTTGGTATAAATAGACCCAGTGTTTAATGATATGTTCTAATGACATTATTCATGAATCATTCAGTAGTTTTAACGCTCTATCACTTGCCTGAATATAATAATCTGCGTAGATTCTCATAATTCTCTGATACCAAATGGATTTTTTTTTAAAAAAAATACTTTACAATAAACAGTGCTAATAAATATTTCTTTTCAGTTTAAGTAGCTTATCAGAAACTAAAATTTAAAAGCAGCAACAACAATAATGCCAGCAATAATTATAAAGAATACAATAAAAAACATGAGTGAAAATGGACTGTGACGTGTGGCTGATTTGCTTAATCACAAGATATTCAAAGGCCAAATGTGTATTTTTCAAGGTTATATTAATACAATTTATCTTTATTGTCTTTTAGACACACATGGTTTAGTGTCTTCTATTGTTTTAGAAATAAAAGTTTCGAGTTGTTATTGTTGCAATGTTGTTTTCTCAATGCTGTATAACATTTGAACTAGTGTGGATGTAATTCTTTTTGCACTCGAGGTATATAAGTCAGATATTTAAATACGAAATCACTAAAATATATGAAGTCAAATCATTTTTTAAGATACATTTTATAAGATAAATTATTGTCTTAGAGAAAGCAGTCCGGTCATGTAGCCTAGTTGTTAGAGCGTCCAACTCCGATGCGTGAGGTCGCGGATTCGAACGCGTGCCGAGGCATTCTAAAGACATATAAAATGAAAATAACATCTGCCTCGCTTGGCGCTCAATACAAAAAGGTTAGAGCTAGGACTGGCCGGGTTGGTGTCAGGATAATATGACTGGGAGGGACATCATGCTACAAGTCTGCGCATGATCACTAGAGATCACAATATACTTCCACACTGCAGACACCGTAGGGATATGATGGAAAATTTATTAAAGCTACGTTACCAATCCAAATCACACACAAACTCTCACATACACGCACTCTAAGATAAATATATTCATAATTTGTTAGTCTTTACAACAAGTTTGATCGGTTTAATGAATAGTTTATACACATCTACTAGTGCCAATCAGTATATGAAAGACATAGTACGTTCTTGCTGATCTAACACAAGCAGAATTAGGCTATTTAGTTACATCCCACAAACAATTTACATTCATTTGTGATCAATCAGGAGTCTAGCTTTCTATACAAAGAACTGCCAAATAACAATAATCTCAAAATGCAAATGGGATCCTGAAGTATAGTAATTTCCTTCTATGACACTAAAACCATATAACACTGATACGACAATGGCATCATTTAAAAATTGCTAAGCATCTAGTGGGTTGTAAGTATGAAGTTAAATTTTCTTTGTAGTTTGCGCAATGTTATTGCAAAATTAATGCTTAATAAAAAAGCCTTTTCAGGCCATAGATAATTGTAATACATAAGGTTTCAAAACTATAATCGGACTGCATGATGATAGTTCTGAAATTAAGTTAAATATTGCTTTGACACGGTCCGAAAGCTAGTGATGGAGGAAAAGTAATTTCAGTAATAAATTATGGTATTAATGTATATCTATATATACATACGCTGTATTATTCATATAGCACGATATATATATATATATATATATATATATATATATATATATATATATATATATATATATATATATTTTTTAATGTAAACGATGCTTGCAGAGTCCACTTTTGATACATAAGGTATAGAATGCGTGGTATATCATTGATACAGCATTCATGCTATACATATATTTACTACGTACTGGCTTACCAGTCATTACACTAATCTCATAAGCTAGGCGAGGCAGTTGGTAGTACCGTTTATGTAAGTCTTGGCATGACTCAGCCTGGGTTCGGACTCCCGTATCCTAGGCGAACTCCCTAACTACTATAACACCGGGGAGGTCCATAATTGCTTGTAAATGTCCAGATGTCGTACGTTTCGGTCAAAATCGTTTGTGCCTGAAGAAACATATTGTAACAGCAAATGAAAAACTAATGCTATTGGTATATCAAATGTTTATCCACCCATGGCGCAAAAATACGCATAGATATTCTTGTAACTGTGTGCTGTCGATTCTAGGCCTATATATAAACGATAACTTTTCACACAATCACTGATGACGTATTAAAAAAGACAAAAGTAATAATATTACCCGTTTTATAAATAAATTTAATATGGTACATAATTTTACTGCAATCCGTTTCCTCTCACATCTCGTGCATAAAGGACAAAATACTTAGAAATCTGGAGTAAGAGAGAAATATAATTTGGTCTGAATGAAAACCTCGAAATCATGCGTACACCAAATAACTTGCATGATTATAGTTCGTCGTCACGGTATGTGTGCATTTTCCTTGGAATTTAACTACTGTATTGATATAATAAATGAATAAAAAATAAACCAGCCTGCCGATATTATATGGTAAATTTCTCAGTTACGAGCCATATATCCTGTGATGTATTTAATGCTTTGTTTTGGTGTTGTTGTTGTTGGTTTCTTAAACCGCTCCGATGGAATAGTAGTTAGAGCGTCCACCTTGGATGCGGGAGGTCGAACTCCGGCTGTGTCATGCGAAATACATACAAAAGGGATTCTAGTAGCTGCCTCACTTAGCTTACGAGATTAGTGTTACGATTGGTCGGCCTGGTGTCAGGATCATGTAAATGGTGGACTTGATGCTACATGTTTGCGGCAGTGCTAGACATCACAACTGTCACACTATAGACATCGTAGCGATATGACGGAAAATATTGTTAAAGTTACGATAAAAATCCAAACACACGCACACACACACATACACACACATACACACACACTTAGGTCGTTCACATAACGTCATTATTTATTAAAGAATCTTATGTTTACAACGGATTCAGAAAGGTGTGCAAGTCTTAATGAAATCACATCACAACTGTCACACTACAGACATCGTAGCGATATGACGGAAAATAGTGTTAAAGCTACGATAAAAATCCAAACACACGCACACGCACACACACACACACGTCGTTCACATAACGTCATTATTTATTAAAGAATCTTATGTCTACAACGGATTCAGAAAGGTGTGCAAGTCTTAATGAAATCTAAATAAGAGAAGTCCTGTGTCATGAAAGACACATTACGTAGGAAAAACTCTAACATACACGAACAGCTATCAAAATGGTGTTAACAAATAGGTTGCTTTATCCAAAAAGGTGGCATGCATTTAAGAACATCATGTTTCAATAATAATGTGTGTGTTTGACTTGCATTTTAACATTTAACAATGATTCGGTCATATCGCTACGATATCTGAAATGATGCATTTATAGCGATGTCTAGCACTGAGGCATCATGCCGCAGACATGTAGCATCATCTGCCATCCAGTCATAATTTCAGTTGCACTTCGTTTACTATCAAACCCTTCCTCAACTACAGCGTATTTATAATAAATACTTATCTCTCTCTCTCTCCCTCGTGTTTGACTTGGATTTTAACATTTAACAATGATTCGGTCATATCGCTACGATATCTGAAATGATGCATTTATAGCGATGTCTAGCACTGAGGCATCATGCCGCAGACATGTAGCATCATCTGCCATCCAGTCATAATTTCAGTTGCACTTCGTTTACTATCAAACCCTTCCTCAACTACAGCGTATTTATAATAAATACTTATCTCTCTCTCTCCCTCACCTCCATACTATTTCTTCACGTGGTAATATTGTTTAATTACCCTTATTCTTTGAATAGAAAATAAGATGCTTGATTTAATTAATATTCTGTAAGAAAATCTCCAGATTCACGGTGCGAACTAAAGAAATCAAGGATTAACAATCTTATCATCAATAGTGTTATTACTATAATAATAATAATAATAATAATAATAATAATAATAATAATAATAATAATAATAATAATAATAATAATAATAATAATAATAATAATAATAATAATAATAATAATAATAATAATAATAATAATAATGATAATAGAATTACGTAAGCATAAACTTCTCAGGTCCTGGCTCCACTCCATTGAAGTTTGACAAGTCAACTCAGACAAAGATGTATTCCGCATGTAGCCTTCTTCACATGAAAACCTGCAGGTAGATCCAACAACCCCTTCACATTCTGCAGAGAAAGCCCCTTTTGATATTACGATTGGGCACGGCTTTGCTGTGATAAAGACAAATTGACAAAAATGCATACAAAGAAATAAAAAATTTGTTTTTCAGAAATACCTGTTATACATATATACAAGTTCTAATATGGGAGATAAGTACGAAGGTACAACATTTACTTTAACATACATAGGTAAGAGGGTAGGAAAGTAGAGATTACAAATAAGGAAAAATAAGATGAAAGGTAGGAAGGATTAAACAAGGATTAATAGAGGAAGATATTGAAAATTCGCACATCGGAAAATCAATAATGTCATGATCAAGTAATTGTTTTAAACTTTGTTATATATTGTATCAGTTGTTCTTTCTGTCTGCATTTCAAAGGCATATGATTTACCGTTCTTATATTCACCTTTTGACGTATTCTAAGAATTATAAACTTTATGTGGTTTTTTTTTCGAGGTTTAAATTCTATTTATTTTTAAACACGAACAAAACATATAATAAATTAACTGCGAGATGGTGATATTAAAACGTTGTTTGATGCTATTTCACTGTACGACAAACCGGGTAATTAATTACGAGACATCTTGCTTCAAGTAATGCATGTACAAACGTCTTGATGATTATACCATAGGGAGATTTGATTCACGAATAATTTTTTTCTGCTGTTTAAAAACATGCTGATTCTAATTATCTGAAAGTGAAAATTTAAGAAAGACATACGTGTACAGAGATCTTTGGCACTAACTAGCGAGTTCGTTGACCAGGAAACCATTTGTCCGGATGTGGAACACACAAGAAAGCGCACATTGTCATCTTTCTGGTAACCTTTTTGGCAGTCATAATAACACGGTATGTCCAGAAAGGCACACCCTAGCACAATACCGTGAGGGATTTGCGTGTCACATTCTGAAATAATGTTTAAAATCGTTCAAAAAAGCTACACTGTTGTTATTCCTGTTACCACCCATTAAATAATTTGTATTAGGCTAAATGTGATTAAGAAGATGGTATGCTTTCCTTCCCTCAATTATAAGTCGGGATCCAGCTGTCTGTGCACTTACTGATTCAACCGATCCATTTCTTATAAATTTTGTGGTGGGGTCTTTCTTTGAAGAAAGTAGGGAAGAGAAGAAAAAAATTTACGTAAATACTGAGTCCTCAGAATTGGGACTCCTGACATAAGTGCAATGTTTTTTCAGCGAAACGCAATTCACGTTAGAAATTATTACATTGTTAAGATGATATTACAATATCAAAACTGAACAATTGGTTGACCGTTTTATGTTTAATGACTTGCCGTTTCAGTCAAATAAAAATAGAGCGGATGATGTACTTATTTCCAGTTTTGTAATTTTTGCCTGCTTGCACTTCTACCTTGGATATTTGCAAAATGTGTAAACTAAGTAAAAGAGATGAACATTTGTTTAATACATTGTAGTTTATTGCTTATTCCACTGACTGGGTTAAAAACACAATAAAAGTCATTCTGGATTGTGAATGGTTTGGCAATGATTTTCAGTCGGGTTCTAAGACTCTTTGAAAAAAACACCTACATTTTGTTATAATGAATTAAATATACGTGTGTGTGTGAGTGTGTGTGTGTGTGTGTGTGTGTGTGTGAGAGAGAGAGAGAGAGAGAGAGAGAGAGAGAGAGAGAGAGAGAGAGAGAGAGAGAGAGAGAGAGAGAGAGAAAAACAATGTGTGGGAGAGGAAATTCCAAGGCCTAAAAGCTTTCTTAGGCTTCTATACTCCTCTCGATAGGTTCGTATGCATTGTTTCCCTTAACGTTGACAGTAGATGCAGAAAATCATGCAAATACACAATCACCTATTAAAACCATGTAATTGAATTATGGTCGTTGGTAACATACTGTCCAACTATTCACCCACTGAAGCAAATGCAAAATGTATCAATTTTCAACGATTTTAGGTAACCCTTGAAAACATTCAGCACAATAGTATATAGTTTCTACACGAGATGACATAAAATCAAAACATAAAAGGATGAAATTGTGTTATTACATTTGTACAAAGAGTACAACCATCTATCATTTCTCATACTATAACCAAATAGTATAGCTTTGTTAGTGGTTTTAATGCACATATCTATAGAGGGATGACATGTACCGAATATACATTTTATGTATCTAACTTGAGCGCCTTATCTCTCTATTTCATATTAGTCGGTATGTAATAATTCCTTGTTTGGATTTGAGACTTTATATTAAAGTGGTTTACTATAAATCGAAATAAACGAAATTCTGAAGTGAATAGTTCTCGCCTTGATACAAAGACTGCATGTCATTCATGCATTCGGAACACGGGTCTTCTGCTGCAGAAAACTCCATCTTAAAATATCGCCTTCCATTGTATGACTGTATTAATCGAATAAACTAATGTCAAACTCCTCAATACTATTTCATATCCTAGCTGACTAAATCTTAATAAAATATGTAGTTAACGTAGTATGAATAACGTATTTCTTGCAATTTACAATTGACTCACAACAGTATACAGAACAAAATTGTGAATTCAACAATATTACACTCCATTTTTGCAAGATGTTTTACGCATAGTTTTTGTTTTCCTAAGCCAGTGGTGACTCAGAACTCACATATGTTCCCACAGGTACTATATTCCTATCTAAATACATCATACTAATGTTGCTATTGACATTTTATCATGCTTCAATTTCATATAACGATATTTCTCCAAAGGTAACCGTAGCATACGTTATCCCATGCGCGACGCATGCAATTTTCTGAACAGAAATCATGATCCCGTACCACATATATTGCAGTAATTGTTTATTAAAAAAAAAACATTTTCTACGCGTTACAATACAGTAACGAACTTTCCCTCTTAGACGTTTTAACATAAATTAGCGAAGCCAACACGTTTGTTTTCTAAAATTATCAAATAATGTATTTCTCTAGAATAAACAGTGAAATATTAAGAAATTATAGTATTGTGATTTAAATTCAGTAAAAAGCCTAAATGTCCAAAGGTACAGAGTTCTGAATTATTCCTAACAGTCATGATCTTGAATTTGATAATGTTCCAATAGTTTTGAATCTGTTAATGTACCATAAGTCTTCAATGCATTAATTTAGGACAAGCATACATTCTATTATATCTTGGAGTAAGCCTTCAATAATCCCAAATGAAAGTTTAGTCAAAAAGGTAAAATGAGCAATTGATAACTCCAATGAAATTAATTAAGTATATAAATAATCTCAAATTATATCTGAACACAATTAAAATTATTCGACAGACTGATCTTAAGATAGGAATAAAGAGTTTTGTTAATATCTCCTTTAAACACATCCCAATTTGACCTAAGTCGCAACACAATCTTCTGAAAAAATAATGCATGATTCCAATATATTGCTATCGCGTTCTCTTCCCAAACTGGTAAAACCTTTAGGCCTTGATACCAAATGTGTATGTATGTATCACTTTGTGCGAAAATGTATATTTAACTTGATTGAATAATAATCTTTGCTCAAAATACTCTTTGAGCATGTTTATATTACAACACATTTTCTGTTTCCGTCTCAGAGGAGTGTTTATGAAAAACTTGCATCGTGTAGGGACGGAAAGCTTAAGCAGGAAATGAATTCTGAGACAATATAGCAAACAATTTATCACCAGGGTGAAAACGTCTCTTCTTTCCAGGCCTGTCATACATTAATTTCATTTTTGAATGCGTTGAGTGAAGATAAGTTCTTGCTACATAACAAGCATTTGACAATATATATTATGGTCAACAATTACAGGTTGGTTGCTTGGTCATTGGTAATGGACCGAGACAGTCTACCATGATTCTACTACAGGGTTCGTCAGATGCAGGAATACAATGCATATGAGCTTTAGAGAACTTCCGGTTTGGTTTTCCTAACATTTGACAAGTATGACAGGACCATGAGCACTTAGAAACTCCACATTTAATTTTCTGCCGTTAAAAATGATGAAAAATCTTCTGATACGTCCTATTAATTTCTAAATGATCAGCTTTGGGAGTTATATAGCCTAGGCAGAGAATTTCATGTTGATATAACGTAAGAAGAATGATAAAGCTCAATGGAAAGTTCAACACTCGTCAGCTTCGGGTCATTTGTTTACCAGTTAAGAAAGTGTAACTTGTGTGGCTTTTGTTTTACTAACAGCCGTCTTAACCAAACAGGAAATCTCAGGATATTGTTCCAGTTCGAAAATGAGTAATTGTATTTTATAACCCTTATTTGAATAAAAAAAGAACGATAAGTTAAAAGAGGATCACTATGATCAATACTTCTTGAATGATCAACTGCATCAGCAAAAGAGTTCATCAAAAGACTGACCAATAAATAAATCAGCTAAAGGAATACATTCTTGAACAGCATCATTCTCAAGAGTCCTCTTTGTTACATCGCCAGTAACTGCACATTATAAACCTGGGATTCAAACTCAACGTTATGATCCATGGAAGGCTATTGAGTTAATTCCATCTAGACCATTGCCAAATAATGCATAATAAATACCCTTAATGGGTACAGAAAACACTGCCTCGACAGTCACGTGTCTGGCACTAAGTCTGATGTCAAGACGACACAATAGATAGGAACATTGATAAAGCAGCACTTTATTCAAGGAATAAATATGCTTTTATTAGAAACAAATTCTCGAGCAAGGGGAACATACCTGATAAAAACAACCTCTTAGAAGCTCACGTGTCCTTAACATTTTAACAGGGACAGACCTGGCTAAATTACCAATCTTTTGACAAGAATATTTCATAATTCTCTGAAATAGAATATGATTGGGATTTGTTTGAAGGAAGTAATATAATGCCTTCAAAACAAGACAATGACGCTTAAAATTTTGAATTAAGATCATTTGAAATAGCTCGGACGTATTCTATTGATTATTTTTAAGCTGTATTTATCAGAAATGACGTGCCCTTCCATTTTACAATAAATACTTGTAGGATGAGATAAAGATCTCAGATTGCTCTTATCAGATATTTGATTTCTTTGTGTCATATCGATATTTGGAGGTACGGTTTTGAAACTGTAGTGACTTTTGTACCCATAAACTGCTGAGAGCAAGAATTGTCAAAAAATGAAACTGCATCAAGGAATTATAATCATCTGTGTAAGAAGCGTTTTTAAAAGTGTTCACCTTTTGCTCATCAAAATATATCTTGATCGCCATCGATTGAATTCTTGAATTCTTCAACTAGCATGAGATACCTGAGTTCATCATAATGCTGATCAAACTTTTTGGCTGTGTACCGTCTCTCAAACATTTATGTTTTCCTTGCATTTTTAACATGGGTTTGCTAGTCTGTTTCCGACAACCTTTCTCGATATGCCTTACGTTATAGCCCCATAACCATATCATGATGAGCAATTTATTGTATCGAAAGAGAAGTAAAGACTCTATAAACTTTACCAGTATTTTGTATTTGTTTCTTTCTTAAAGATGTTTTTCCCGCGAAATGTGATAATGACCAGTAAGCTCAAGGTATTCGTCCCTTTTCATACCAATCTGGGGTATGGTTTTTGAAACATTATTCAATATGTGAGATGATGTCGATGTGAATACAAGTTAGTGTCTATAAAGATTTCTGAAATGTGTGAAATTGAAATTCAAGTCTCTTTCTTACAACCTATCTCGATATGCCTCAAGTTAAAACTCTTGAAGATACATTCCATAACCACATCAGAATAAGCACTTTGCTGTATCGACAGTGAATTGTAGACTTGTCGAGCTTTACCAGTATTTTGTATTTCTTCCTTAATTAAAACTCCTTTAAAGTCCGTAATGTGTTAATGTCTAGTAAGCTGAGCTATTTGTCCCTTTTCATAGAATCCAGAATCTAACGAATTTTGGGTAGGGTTTGAAACAGTATTAAATTTATCAGATGCCGATGTGAATGCTTGTTTGTTGCTCTAAAGATTTCTTATGTGTGTGAAATTGAAAGTTGTTTTCCATGGACAATGAATATACGAAATTTGAATTTTAAAACAATTGCAATATCTTCGAAGTGTTGAAGAGAAATTCAGATACTGGACTAGCCACAGATTTTTGTTACGTGTTGATACTATTGAATTTTATAACTGATTTTATAGATTATCCTCAGTCGTGTACGAAGGTTATGCTGTTATTCATATATATTTCTGTAAAACTTAGCAATTATATTTATGTTTTGAAAGTTTTATTCAAGGTTGTAAATTGTACGGAATATTTTTAGTTAGATTTTCCATAGGTGACTCAATTCTGTTAATAGCGTAAAATTACATAGGATCTTTAAATATATCATGACGTATATTAACAATACTAACAATAACCGCAATAATAAGACTTGATGACGCCTGTGGGTTAATATCTCACTGGCTGATAAGGGATTGACAGTTCTAAATGAATTCAGTAACTTTCTATTGGCTGGTTTAGGACACATGCATAGGCATTCTCGAGGGAAAATGACTATTTGAGGCATATTGTGAAATAAAGTTGCAATAAATTGTGTATATAAGCAGAGAACTATGCGATCAAAAATTCATTTCGATTGTGAGGTCATCCTTATTTCTTGTGTTCCTGTTCTAGGTCTGCAGACTTGGTTTTATGCTGCACTTGGATATTATTTGAAGGGAAAACATTTATTTGAACTGATCAGTGGTAATAGAAAGTGCCAATTATTTAAACAATACTATCATTCTGGAACTATCGGAAGTTTTTTGAAGGAATACTACACAATATCATTTTGTCAAAGTCACGATCCCTGGTGGACATGTACATTTCAGGTTTTCAAATATATATGGAAGTTTCCATTCATTTTGGCTTTCGTAGAACTTTGTCAGGATTGTTTTGGATTCACTTTATAATACTGTAGGTCCCTCACACATTTCATTTATCACTTTGATGGTTAAGTTATTTTTTTTTACGTTTTACAAACATTGTTAGTTTTGATTCTTTATGTTACTTAGTTTGTAACCATATAGTCGTAACAAAAGCATATAAGATATACACAACAATATGTATTAGATATTCTGTGGTCAAAACTTACTAACGCATGGCGGAGACTTCCCATTTGGGATGATCCAATTACCAGACTTGTCGCATTTCAAATAACTATATCGAGCAGTTTTGGCGTATCCATAACTGCACTGATATTCAGAGCAAGTGGCGTTGTATTTCTTGCTGCATGTAAATTGGACGTAGCCACCCTCAAAAAATGTGTCACAGTTAATTTCTGAAATATATATTATTTCTAAAGTAATGCTTACCTCACTGGCAAGTGTCACTGAATGAAATCAAAATTTAAAGGCTACACATTATTACTTGGACTAAATCAAATTGATGAACAACGACTACAATTAAAATTAGTCTGTGACAAAATGTAAAAGGCTTGAAAGTTAAAGCATTTAGGCATATCATTACGGTGGAAAAGACAATAAACGATTACTTTAAACATATTTTAGCAATAAGTTAACGTATCTAAATTTCGAGGCACAGTAAATAATTTCATAATATTAAATATTTCTCTATGTGATTTGCAGCAAAATTTAGAGAGATGTTTTCCCTTAATTATTCTTTTCTGAGATTCAGTGTACTCTGGACTCTCATGTTTTGCTCTGGAATAAAAAATGTACATGTGATTTTGGTTAACAAAACAATATATCCAATTTACAGCTAAATCCTCATTTAAAGTGTACCTTACCTTGACACAACCAAGCCGGATTATGGTCCCATACCAATTTGCTTCCACAAGCAATCGTTTGTGGGGATATAGATGGCCGGTATCCCTCGTCACACGTGAAGTTGCATGTTTGGCCAGGTTCTCGGATGCATTTGAGGTTGAGATCACCTCTGGGAATGTAGTAAGGACACTGTTGTCCATCAGGCCCTGAAAAGGGAATGGTAATATGTGTCAGCATTTGGTACAATGACTGCATCAGGATTTTAACTACCAAAGCTGGAGGTTATGTGTGCACATGATATTTATGTAATAGAGTTTACGATCTATAAGTTACAAATTGCATATAAGACAATGCATATAAGAAAATGTAACTCTAATAAATATTTATTTTGGATGAAATCATCTACTTACTCTTCTTTCATATTTAACTTACAAAACATTAGGATTCAAATAAGCTTACGATTATATATTTATTCACAATCAAATACTAAATTTTTTGGCTCTCGTTATAAATAGATTCAATGTTTTATGTTACGTTGTACTAACATTTGTAATGAATACTTCAGTCGTTATAACTTAATATCTCATGCCTGAAAATAATAAATTGTTTAGATTCTTTAAATGCTCTTATGCCAATATCGAGTATGTCCTGTGTAGTTTTAAACATTTCTTTTTCAGTTAAACTAGCTTATCAAAAATAAGAAATGAAAGCAACAACAACAATAATGACAGAAACAACTATAAAGAATCTCGTAATAATCATAAGTGCTGTGACGTGTAGCTCTTTTGCTTGTTCACGTGATGTGCAAGGCCAAAAGGTTGATTTTCGAAACTAGTTTGATAGAATTTGTTTTTATTATCATATAAACACATATTCTTTAGTGTCGTCTATCGTTTTGTAAATAAAAGTTACGAGTTATTATTGTTGCAGTGAATGTTTTTTTCTTTCTCAGCGCTATATAATATATGAACCAAATTGGATGTAATTCATTTTGTGGTCCAGGTATATAGGTCTGATATTACAACATGAAATCATTAAAATTTATAACGTCAAATTTGTATTGTATTAAGATACTTTTTATAAGCTTAATTATTTTCTTAAACAATTATGACCAATAATGTGGCCTAGTGGTTTTAGCGTCCACCTCGGATGAAAGAGGTCGCGGGTTTGAACACCTACCAAGTCACACCAAAGACTTACAAAATGGAAATTACAGCTGCCTCGCTTGGCGCTGAACATTAAGAGGTCAGTGTTGGGATTGATCAGCCTGGTGTAAGGATAATGTGACTGGGTGGGACATCATGCTACATGTCTGAAGCATGCTGCCCCAGTGCTAGACACCACTATAAATTTTGCACATTACGGATATCCTTGCGATATGATGGAAAATTATTAAAGCTACGTTAAAAATACAATTCACGCACACACACACACACACACTCGTAAAGATAAATATATTCATAATTTTTCAGTCTTAACAGCAATTTCAATTAAGTGTTTTGTCCAAATACATAAGACAGCAATATCAAAAAGATACAAAACTTTTATTTGCTTATGTCTTCGATGTATATTGTATACCAATCAGAAAGATGGGGTTAATGTCCAGTTTAACTTTGCCTTCGTGAAAATTTATTGAGCAAGCAGAAAAAAATCAAAATTGAACGAGTTATTCACTGAGTGGTCAATCATCCAAAACCTAGAAAACACTATATTCACCTGTCTTCAACGATCACGTGTTTTTACTTCTCTAGAGAGGTCTTCCAACAAGATTATACTCTTGATTTACTTTTAGTGGATTTTCAAGCGTTCGCGTCATCATAAGAAGGTTTCGGGGAATACTTACTTTACAGGGTTCCTCCAATTGGTCATTTAAAAACATTATATTGAATATTTGCTAAGCATTGTGACCATTGATGCTTGGCAATTTACAGCTAAAATTTTAATTTAATCTGTGTCAGCGATCGCCTATATATATATATATATATATATATATATATATATATATATATATATATATATATATATATATATATATATATATATTTGAAAAGTAGTTAGGGATTTCGCCTAAGACGCGTGAGGTCGAACCCAGGACAAATCATGCCAAAGACTTACAACAACGACACTACCAGCTGTATCACTTAGCTTACGAGATTAGTGTTACGATTGGTCGGCCTGGTGTCAGGGTCATGTGATTGGGTGGACATGATGCTACATGTTTGCTGCATGATGCTGCAGTGCTTGACAATCACAATTGTCAGACAACAGACATCGTAGCGATAAGAAGGAAAAAAACTGTTATAGCTATGTTACAAATCCAAACACACATACACACGCAAAAACGCACACTCTCAGACACGCAAAGACGCAGACACACACACTTACGTTATTCACATAACGTCATTAAATATCAAAGAATCTTATGTCTACAACAGACTCAGAAAGGCAAATCTTAATGAAAACTAAATTAGGGAAATCCTAATAGGGTGACAAGTTGTTATTCGTACAATTATACATGCCTTTTTAATGCCTAATTATTAAAGCCATTGGGATATATATATATATATATATATATATATATATATATATATATATATATATATATATATATATATATATATATATATATATATATATATATATATATATATATATATATATATATATATATATATATATATATGCTTGACAATATATATATATATATATGCTTGACAATATATATATATATATATATATATATATATATATATATATATATATATATATATATATATATATATATATATATATATATATATATATATATGTATATATATATATATAACTTTTTATTGCAAGAAATTATTCTCTCTAGTCACAATATTCGTGGGCATGAAAGAAAAATTATGTAGAGAAAATTCTAATCTAAACGCACAGCTATCAAAATAGTGACAACAAATAGGTTGCTTTACACATGAAGGTGGGGGGATACATTTTTCAGTAATAATGTGTGCATATGTCAGTGTGTTTGAGTTGGATTTTAACAATGCTTCAGTTATATCGCTATGATATCTGAAGTGGGGCATTGAAAGTGATGTCTAGCACTGGGGCATTATGTCGCAGACATGTAGCATGATATCCCACCCATTTATAATCTCAACATTTGAAAAATGCACTTAAATAATAATAATAATAATAATAATAATAATAATAATAATAATAATAATAATAATAATAATAATAATAATAATATAATTACGTAAGCATAGACTTGTCAGGTCTGCGCTCCACTTTGTAGAAGTTTGACAGGTCAGCTCAGACACTGATGTGTTCCGAATGTAGCCTGCTTCACATAAAAAACTGCATGTAGACCCAACAACCGCTTTACACGCTGCAGTAAAGACCCCTTTTGATATTACGGTAGGGCACGGCTGTGCTGTGATATACACAAATTAACAGAAACAAATACAAAGAAATAAAATCAATTTTTCACGATTACCTGTCATACCTATACACAGGTGTTAATAAGTACGAAGGTACTACATTTACCGTAACATGTAAATTGTAAATGGGTCGGAAAGTACAGATTACAAACCAGGAAATGTAATATGAGAGGAATGAAGGAATTAACAAAGATCAATAGAGGAAGATATTAAACATTCGCACATCGATCTATAATGTCCCGATCAAGTCATTGCCTCAAACCTTGTTATATATTGTGTCAGGAATAGTTTATATTGTTCTTCCCATTTGCATTTCAAAAACATGTATGTCACGGTTCTTTTTTCACGTTTTGACGTATTCAAAAAATTATGAACTTGATGTGGTTTTGCGAGGTTTAATTTATATTTATTTTTAAAATCCATCAAAAATAATATAGTAGATGTGGGATGTTGCTATTTAACGTTGTTTGATGCTATTTCACTGTACGGCAAACCGTATAATTAATTAAGTGACATCTTGATTCACGTTAACTATGAACGAACGTGTTGATGATTATGACATAGATAGATGTGATTCATGAATAATTTGTTTATACTTTCTAAAAGGAAAGTTCTTTCTAATTACCAGAGAGTTTAAACTTAAGAAAGACATACGTGTACAGAAATCTTTGGCACTAACTAGCCCCTGCGATTACCAGGTAACCCACTGTCTGGATGTGGAACAACTGGACACTGTGTCATGTTACTTGTGACCTTCGTGGCAGGAATAAGGACACCACGGAGAGCCCCCTAAAAAGCACATCACAATGTCACATCACCGTTGGAGATTTGCATGTCACATTTTGAAATAATGTTTTTACAGTTCATTCAACCCACACTGTTGCTCTTACTGTTACCACTCATTAAACAATTTTTGTTAAGCCAAATGTGTTTCAGAGGATGGTATGCTTTCCTTCTACCAATTATAAATCGTGTTCCATTTATTAATTCAACCGATCCATTTCTTTTAAAGCTTGTCGTTGGACCTTTACTTTGAAAAAAGTAGGGAATAGAGAACAAAAAAACCCATAAATACTGTGTCCTCAGAAATGTGAGTCGGCACATATCTTTGCAATTTCATCGAAATACATTTCACATTATGAATTATTGCATTTCTTGAATGAAATTACAATTTTAAAACTGAGCAATGGATTTACCGTTTTATACTAGATTACGTGCTTTTTGAGTCGAATAAAAATAGCGCGGATGATGTACTTATTTCCAGTTTGGAATACTTGCATGCTTGTGTTTCTATTTTGCATATTTTTAAAATGTGTAAACTAAGTAAAAGTAGATAAAACTTTGTTTAATACATTGTGTTGTATGGCTTATTACACTGATTGGGAGAATTATAATAAACGTCAGATTAATTGCCTCCGTTGCAATGTACATCATGTCATTCTGTATTGTCAATGATTTGGCAAGAATTTTCAGTCTTGTTCTAAGTCTCTTTGACAAGCACATAACAATTGTTGTTAAGATGGTATCTCATGGAGGAAAAATATGGAACTTTTAAAAAGTCACCGGAAATACTCTATTTCATCTTCAGATCAGAAACTAAATATATTGTCATAATGAAATAAATATATGTATTGTTTAAGATAAAGGAGAGAGAGAGAGAGAGAGAGAGAGAGAGAGAGAGAGAGAGAGAGAGAGAGAGAGAGAGAGAGAGAGAGTGATCCGTTCATACTAAACAATTGTCGTATTATCGTAAATACACTAGACCAATGATCCGTTTGTAGACACCTAAGAAAGTGAGTTAAGTATAAACTTTACAATGTGCATGTCATATACATTCTCTTTAATTATCATTTCAATCACGAGAAACAGTCTTAAAGAGCGTTTTCGAAAGGAAAAATAATATTTTAGACTTTAGACAAGCGTGTATTAAAATTCAGATACTTGATAATATATAGTGATTTTAAAAAAGGGTTAGGAATAATTAAGGGTATTTTGAAAAATGACTTTGGTTTCAAACCACTCTGCCTTTTGTCTTTGGTGTGTACGAGCCATTGAACTTGCCTCAGTGGCGTTATACTTGTAGTATCTATAGAACATCAATGTGACCAACGTAGAGCAAGACATGCAGTAGATGAGGGACTACGCTAGTCTCTTTCCACCGTAAGTGGAACGAGTGCAACGGACCTGATATGTTCGTGCATTATGCGATATACACCGATTAATACTGTATGTATGAACAGTTTCCCCACATCTCAAGAAGTTTCAAGAAGTCCTCAAGCAGCCCCTTCATTGCTCCCGACAAACCAAGTCAAAACAACGTTTCGAGAAATTTACGATAAAATGCAAATACTTACACCCTTGCAACGTTACAGATCGATATAATCCACGGAAGAAGAAAATACATCAAACCTTTCTTTTTCATGGTGTTTGGCAATAATCTTTTCCTGTCCACATTGATAGGATAATTATATTTAATGCGCTGAGCAGAAATCAACTGGCTTATTCCAGGATACAAACATTTCACAATCAAGGTAGTAAATATTCAAGTCATTGATTGGCTGAACGTCATCACCATGCCTGACTGATTGCATATTTAATATAACTCAGGTACTGGAAGGACAAGGACGGGGAAATGTACAAAATAATCTTTAATTTTACCGCTTTATCCATAATAACGTCACCGTGTATTTTTGTAGTGATTCATTACAGATCTCAGCAGTGCGATTACATTTCCATCTTCTATGTACACAGAGACTGATACAATCTCTTTGTTTTGTTACTTTTCTCTTATACATCGAATGTGAAAGAAAAGCGAGCATACCGTAAGGCTAACGGTTAGTTACTACGGGAGAAATACTGACCCGACTACATGCATTCAACTTTAAAAATTGTGAAGGCTGTATAACGAAGCATCCTTGGATGAACAGATGAATTTCTTAACAAATAAGAACAAAATATATAACTCCCTATTCAAAAACCAAAACTGATTGCCTGAATATGGAATTTTATTTTGTTTTAAAGTAATAACATAAACATGATTTGTAGTGCAAACACAAAGATATTTTGGGGGTGGGTTTAAAATTAATTTTTCAATAATGTTGGACAGGAAAATTGTTTTCAAATACTTCTATAAACATATATATATATATATATATATATATATATATATATATATATATATATATATATATATATATATATATATATATATATATATATATATATATATATATATAAATTGTAAAAATATTTTACAGGCAAACTTTTTTTTTATATTCAGAAAAAAAATACTGCATATCATAATCTTCAACCTATTTCAACCTTATGTTCAAGTGATGCATTTACTGTAATGACTTTCGACTTCGCCTATAAATTGTATTGTCTATCTGCATTCTTAAGAAATTACACGAAAATAAATATGCACAAGACTGCAGAATCGACACAAAAATATGGTGATTCATTCTTTGTGGTCCATACAAAATGGAATTTTTCGATAATGTTATTAGATTTTCATTAAAACTTACGATATTATTGTATAACATGTATAGTATAGCATGGAATAGCACATTGTAGCCTATCCTAGTGTAGCCTAGCACAGCACGGCACGGTAAGGTGCGGTGTGGTGCGGTGCTGTACGGTACGGTACGGTACAGTACGGTACGGTACAGTACATTGCAGTGCAGTACAAAATAAGATAGCATTACACCGTGTAGTATACTATATATATATATATATATATATATATATATATATATATATATATATATATATATATATATATATATATATATATATATATATATATATATATATATATATATATATAATATGTTGTGCTAATCCGACTAAACACTATACTTTGATTTTCTGACGCATTATAAGCAACTCCAAAAAGTTGTTTTGTTTTCTTTATACCAATGGCGGATAGTAAGGTTAGTAACGGATCATTTGTTTATATGGTCTCTTTCAAGTGGTGGATATAATGTTAGGTTGCATAGGAGGTATTT
The DNA here is from genome assembly GCA_016746295.1 of Potamilus streckersoni. Lineage (NCBI taxonomy): Eukaryota > Metazoa > Mollusca > Bivalvia > Unionida > Unionidae > Potamilus > Potamilus streckersoni. Next base: position 1,592,667 of record JAEAOA010000236.1, on the reverse strand, counting down.
TTGTTTTCTTTCAGTACAAGATTGGATGATATGGTTGTTGTTGTTGTGGCTTTTCAAAACGATTCTGGATTAATTATGCAACATTTTATTTTTAGTAAAGAAAAAAACGGATGGTAACCTCATGGCCTATATATCTTAATAACGGATGGAACACTTACTGTAATGAAAATTTAGAAATAAACGTTGATGTTAGAGTGGGTGGTTTGGTATCTTTTATATACTTGAGGTGTTTAAGGGAGGTTGCGTAGCTTTGGTTTCCTTTAATGAAAACGTTGGGGGATAGGAGTATTATGGTGGATTTTAGCCAAAATCTTGCGAGATAATAAATTGTTTAGAATTTCTTTGTTCTCAATGTTTAGATACTTCCCTGGTGATCTTGTTTTGTTTTTGTTTTGTCTTGTAAATGGAGGATAGCTGGGTAGTACCTTGTGAATAGGACTTATATAATACGATCCTGAATAATAATAATAATAATAATAATAATAATAATAATAATAATAATAATAATAATAATAATAATAATAATAATAATAATAATAAAGTAGTTAAATGATTCTTAGCTTAGTACATGAATGCACAGTGCTAGCACCCACAATAAGGTACTGTCCATTAACCAATCGAACCTTTAAAATGTTGTCATGTTCCGCCACTATCATCCCTGCTGTTAATGTTGCACGAGGGAAAACCGGCTTAAACGTTTTAGTATTTAATTACTTCTATTAGCAAACTAGTGTTTTATGATAGGGTAATATTCATTTCGACATACCATGGTTTAGCCTACGAAATTTCTTACTTAGAGACTAAATTTCTTGTTTTTACAAAGCGATTTGAATACAAGGTGATTTTGTTTTGTTTTCTCATAGATTGTGAATTCAATGTTTGCTGCATGCAATGTTTGGTTCGTTATCCTCCTGCATGAGGGCCATTCCCTTCCAATACAGAGAGAGAGAGAGAGAGAGAGAGAGAGAGAGAGAGAGAGAGAGAGAGAGAGAGAGAGAGAGAGAGAGATGTAATACAGTGGCCAAATAATATTTCCTATACAAGCGTTCCAGTAGAGCAAAACAAAACAAAATGTGATGATCATTTTGCCTAAAATCAATGTTTATTCCTTGAACACAAACCTCAAATAAAAGTCAAAAGAGATCAACATAAATGCACACCTCGAACAATATTCGTATAGGATTGGGCCAGTTAGAATATTCGTGGGTTGTTTCCATATTCAGATATTCAAAAATTATATTGGTACTATGTACCAACTAAAGAGATATCCTTCCATACAAACAACAATATCTTGCTGTTCCTGCGTATTCAAAGAGTTTTTTTCGGACAGAGAATATAGTGTTACCAGTCCGACATGCTCTTGTAGTTGTCCCAAGGGAAAGGGGGTCGACATCTATAGAACAAGCGTTTCCAACCTGTATTTTTCTTGCTGGCTGAGCTCGCTCCATCCCAAACGTGCAGCGAATGAGTATGTCTTTATTATCCATGTACTACGACTCTGTAAACTTCGCATTTATGAAACATCCACACATTGGTCCTCGTCGTCTTGTGTGGACTCTCCATTGGCGTTGAATGGTTTTAGAATGGGATGATGACTTTTTCACATCTAAAAAAGGTGCCGCAAAGCGGATACAATGGTAATCTTCGGCCATCATGGGAGGCTTTCTAGACACACAAGCTGTTTATTTTCTTTCCATGATCCTTACTCGACTGACTATTGCCACACATTCAGAAGCCGTGTCCTTTGGAATCATTTGACTATAACAGCAAATGTTTTGTTATTCGCATTGATCACTTTATAAAAGTTTTGTAAAAAGTGAAACTTAATCAAGCGTAGCATCCAATTTTGTTCATGACCTGCCGATTGACCAGACTCAAGTCTTCCGACTACCCATTAAAATGATAATGAGACCAAATAGAAGTGTTACATCCTTGTAGCAATTACTGACCTCCTTTTAGCTCATATACAAGAATCATCTTCTGCTCTCAACACGGGAAGCAACCCATGACAAAAAGTCTATTCAACTAGACATCTGTTAAGACATTAGGATGTATAGAGGATAATCTATATCTCCAATATATGACTGAAAAAAACCCTGACAATCAGCAGTGCAAAACTATTTCCAAAACAGCCCAATCTACCTATTCCTTTTCAAGAGAACAAAACCACAAAAGAACAATTACAGAAAAGAAAACATAACAAAACACAATAAGCACAAAAAGTTCTATGCAAACTCTATATTATACATGATGTAAATTGATGCAATTAATTAAATAATAGACGTTGAGTGATGTTGATTGTTGATTTTTAGTGCGTGCAAGGCAAAAGAAGATTGAACAACTGCTCCCTATCGAAGGCGTTATTAAGTCAGCAATTATGTCGTTGCACCGTCTGCATAATTTTACATCCCGATTTTAGTATTTTTCTTGGATTTACTATTTTTTTTAGATTGCTGCATGTTGAATATTGCATACATTTATGTTCCAAAGCAAAATTGCATCAATGAGTTTTGTAATATTTAATAGCACAACAAATTGCATTTTAATAATTGTATATATGTGATTATGACATGTTTAAGAAAGGGGATACTTAAGACAATGGGGTGAAAGAAGCGAATAAATGGCAGGAAATGTGATGTTGGTAACCTTCAAATTCCTTGTTTCTTATGCATTGATAAATAGCTGTTTGGAGGAATTTTGATTTATGCCGCGTGGTTTGACTGCACGCAGGATGCGAATCCAAAAGACTTTTTTTATAATTCCTAAATTTTGTGCTCCATTTTGAATCAGGAAAGTATGGCACTGGAAAGAGAAACTGGGTTCCTTCTACTCTGTTGGTTTGCCAGTCTAAGCTGTGGAGATTCATTCTATTATTTAATGTCTGAGTTTCTCCAACACATCAGAAGCTGCACACCTTGCATGTTATTATTCTTATTATTACCTAAACTCTTTAAATATTGATACATGTTACATGTGATGAAGTGGATCACATTTTTTTGTGTTGCATGCAATAATATGTTTGGGAATATTAAGCTTTTCACTGGAAAATGTGTTTGTTTATTTCATATGTTGAAATGTCCTGCATCACGTGTTTCCACAAGGCTTCGATTTCACGTCTATTATTTGATTTGACTTTAACTTTGCCTTGATTAGTATGTCTATTAAAGTTTCAGGTCTGCAAAATGCTGGTTGGTGTGGAAACATCAATGTGATGGATGTACACAACTCGATACTTGACCAATATTGGTGTGTTCGAGTGTGTTATTGGTTTTTATTGTAGCTTTAACAATTTTATAGCCATATCGATACGATTTATAGTGAAGCCTAGTACTTGGGCATCATTCAGCCGAAATGTTCATGATGTTCAACCCATTCACATTATCCTAACACCAGGTCGACGATTTCGAACACTAACCTTTTAATACTGAACGCCTATTGAGACAGCTGTTAGTGGCATTTGCATAAGACTTTTGTATGACTCGGCTGGGGTTCTAACCAGCGAACTCCCACATCTAATAAGCACACTCTAACCACTTGGCCACAACAGCTGGAATGTCCACATACTCCACGATGCTGTGGAGTACCAAAATCTACATGAAAAAGTTACTTAGTTTCAATGAATTCGTGCGCTATTCTTTTTTTTTATTATACTTTTAGGCATAATGTTGCATCAGACTTGTTACTTTGGCATTTCATTAGCATTGAAATGCAGATGACATTTTCATAACTAGACTAATGTCGTTAATCGCAAATTTTGTAAAAGGGTTGTAGGCAGGTAACCATTAGACAAATCTACGTACAAAAGCTATGTATTAGACAGAAACGAAATACTTATACTATCTGCATTGTAGGCAATGCAATAATTACACGATGTTTCCACAAAGCGATCATTTTCATAATTGCCCACAATATTAATTAAGGCATCAAATAATTGAATATCTATGCTACTATTTTCAAAATGAGAATTGATGACTTTTGTCGATGCAAATTTTGTTCTCAAAATAAGATTTGCATTTAAAAGTTCATAATTTCAACTATAGGTGTGTTGGAGCCTCTGTGGTCGATCCAGAAATGAAAAGTAAAATATCTCATAATTCTATTTAGCTAATTCAAAAGCTAAGTTAATTCAATGAAATCGTTGACATTTGGATTCTTTTGAGCGTTCACAACATATTATATCAAAATAGAGATTTAAAGACTTCAACGCAAACAAAGCAACATAGTTTATAAATCATACAAGCATGACAGATGTTAATGACGAATAAGTAGATAATGAGAAATACTTCTTTGACACTATAAGTTGGTAAATAAGGTCAGAGATTTACGAGGGTTACGTCAGAAAGGTCATTTTTAGTCTCAAAATTACAAAAAAGCAATTTTTATAATATAATTTGTGACATAAATCTTTGATGCAGTAAGCCTAATTTATATATTCCAGCAAAAATACACATGCAGGATATTCTCCTCTATATGGCATTTTCTGCATGCAGTTCCTTAATAATTCCGAAAGGTGACAGAAGAGATATTTTCTTGCATCACATCTACGGATGCAGTTCGGACATATTAAATGAAACGGTTTCTTGAAACACTTTCCTGTGCAAGATTAGTTCGCATCTGCGTGTAGTAGTACAACTCGACAAGAAAGGGAAGTTATTATAAGCGATTAATACGAGACGTGGAGCTTTTCTTCAAACTATCGAAATATTGTTGAAATATAACTGAAAGTATTTATTCTTTAAAGGTTATTCTTCGGTCTTAGACATCATAGCTCTGTAATTTCTCTTTTTACAATTATTACTATATGCATGAAAACAATTCATTGTTCAATTTACGTTAATTCTTTTAAAAAATAGTGAAATTCGAAATTGTGCATACATCGTTTGCTCTCATACGATAATGAATTTTTTTTTCTTTTGCACAGATTTTTAAATTATAAATAAAGAGGTAATTATCAAGGATAAACAAATATAATCATTTCTAAAGTACTGTCATACATAGTTGATGCAATGAGGACGTACTAAAATTTGACCTGGTGTGTTACATAACTGCAAATTGCCGGTCAATTACATACACGAAACTTGGATGTCACTTGTAATTTCGATTTACCGTCGTGGAAGGGTTATATATTGAATCAGTGGCATAATATTAGAAAGAAAACAGTATTACAAGCATTGTGTTTTAAGACTGAAAAATGTGAATCGTGTTTCTTCGTTGCTAATAAAAACTTAGTCAAATGACGTTGAACTTTAAATTCTCAAATAGTTTAGTGAAATCCACAATTTAACGGTAACCCTTTTATAAATTTGCCGCAGAACATTTTGACGAAATCTTCAGTTAGCTATACATCACAAAAAGAGTCATAACGTGATAATAGCACCCACGTGTCCGGCATTACACACAATACGAGAGGTAGAAGGTTTGAATCCCGGCCGAGACATACAATAAACTTTAATAAATGGTATTAGCAGCTGCCTCTCTCGGCATTCATCATTAATAGAATAATGTTAGGACTGGTCAGCCTAGTGTCGGAATAATGTGACGGGGTGGGACATAATACTGCATGTCTAATACATGGTCCCCCAATAGTAAACATCACTTCAAAGTACCAGTCTAGATATTGTAGCGATATGACTAAATTTGCTGAAGCTACGTTCAAAATACACACACACAGAAACAAACAAAAACACACACACACAGATTTTATTAAAATTACTATTGACATTCGACCAATCCAATCGTACATAACATTTTCATATGTGTTAGAACGACGTTCTATACCCAAATCAATGAATTTGGTCTATTTCAGATTAAATGGAACAACGTTTTGTAGTTTTGGCAGTAACTGTTTTCACATATTGCCAAGTAAATCAAATCTTTCTATGACACGTGCTTTATTAGCGTGTAAATTTTCCCGATACTACTTAATGACGTATCGGATATTAATTATGGCGCATTGGAAAATTGAATGCAGTTATTTAAACTCATTTGATTTGGAAATGCGTTGGCGAGACTATCAAAGGCTGAACACGTAATTCTTATCCCTGCACCCAAATTGCCGTGTCTGTCATCTTGGTGATGGCCCATGATAATGTCACATACATCAGTTGGTTTGGGTTGAATAGCACCCCGGATAAAGTGCGTGTGTCTCCAGGGTTACTAACATGGTCAAATGTTTGGACTCTCTAAGTGTCAACATTCTATGCATCTTGATAGTAAGAACAGGAGAATTCATGACACGATTCGCCCGTTTTTATAGTCTAAGACCGAATAGAAATGGATTGACAGGTTTCACCAATCGAAAGTGACGTAGCAAAATTCAGGTAGAGCGCGGAGTATCTCTTCCAATCAGAAGAGAGCGACACGTGATGTCACATCTAGTATTCAGGAGCGCTAGCGTCCGTCCGCAGTGAATCAAATGCAGCATTGTTTAAGCATGACTGAAACTAAGACCATGTATTCAAGTGCACATGCGCTTGATACGAGGAGTGACGTCATGCAACTACAAAAACAGCCAATGTCATGCTTTAGAAGAGAATAGTTTTAGTTAGGTTTGAGCCAATTTTCTTTCCTCTCCTCAAGAATTCGTAGCAACACGTGAATCTTCGTCGTCATCTCCCTCGTCGACTTTGGTGGAGGATTATAGACAACGACAAAAGGAAGAATTAGAGAAATATATTACAACAATTCAGAGAAGGAAGATTATAATTCATTAGACCTAACTATATTGATAACTTGCATAAGATTCAATATATAATGGCGATATTTTTCTGATTTAAAATTCATTTTTATTACTGCATGTAAAAGTCCTGACAATGACAACAAACGCTTGCACCATCATGAAAAGCATGTTTGAACGTCGCATGTTAAAGTTGTCCTTTCGTTTTTCTTGCTTTTCTCTAGTGTATCATTTATATAACATTAGACGCAGACGATATGACTCCTACTATTTGTATCATTCCACGTGGGGTGCATAGAAACAATGGATTATAAAGCTTAAGAAAACAAAAACAAAAATCAAAGTGTTGCATCTAAAATGTGCAACAGATGTTTTTGCTGATGCTTGTTAGGACAATTGCACTGCTATTATAATTGATAATTCAAACGAAAAGCAGGCAGCAAGGCGGTAGACATATGCCACTTTGTGTGTTTACACAACACGATGTATTGTTTATATGCCGCTTTGTGTGTTTACACAACACGATGTATTGTTTATCGTTTCTCTTGTATTTCTTGTATTGTCAGTCATCGAAATAAAGGCAGTATCAGATTTAGTGTAATATTATCGCTGAGGAATAGGTTCCTGCAGAGGCTGAAGAAAAATACGTCAACAACGCTAAACTAAAGTCTCTAACGTTTTCCATACGCCTGAGGTAAGCTCATTATTGTTGACGTATTTTTTGACTTTGTCAGGTGATTTTGTTTATTCGTAAAGCGACCCAATTGTTGTCCTTCACCCTGCCTGCTGCTATTGATAGTCAAGATGAGTTTAACCAAAGATCTAGACCAATCTACGAGCGTATGTATAAATTAATATATAGAGTTTCGTTTCTCAAATCAATTATATTTCCATTCTGATTTGTGAGTTTGAAATTTATTCTTGATAATAATGGATTATGAACACGCAGGTAGACTTGATTTATTGGCTCAGATACAATAAACCACCCTGGGGGTGATTGAATACTTGACGAATATAATATATATCCCTGCTGAGCCTGATTAAACCTAGAAAGGTCAACGTGGTAGCTGCTACCAATTACATCGCATACTAGATTTAGTGCGATGGTAGATGATATATTAACAATAATAAGTGAAATATTACGTCCTGTTCCATATGGGTCATTATTAAATTTGAGAACAATTGGAAACGGGATTAAATTTTTCAATGAATCACATGTTCTTTTAAAGTGTTCATCAATAAGATCTTTAACTGATTTATTTAACTCAGACGAGTCAAATCCAGGAATGATAAATGTTGGTAATTGTTCTTGCGTAATTCCAAAATATTTAAGAAAAACTGTTGTTAAAAAGCGATTGGCTGGAATACGTTGAATTGGATCATCTTCATTAATTATTATATCTTCAAAAACATTTTTTGAACTGATGGTTGTAGTTTTAATCTTTGCTCTCTGTTAACAAAAACATTATTCATGAACTCTAGGTCTGAAGCAACTTGATTCAAATATTGTATTGATTTAATTATTTGATTGTTTTAAATCATCGTTGTAAGAAATATAAATACCTAAAAGTAAATTTTGTAGATTTTTAAATACACGTTTATATTCAGATTTAATTGTATTAGCATAAGAATATATTAGATCAATATCTAGTTTTGCTATTTTTTATCTTTTTTCTTGCCATCAATATATTTTATAAAATAATTATCTATTCGATCTATATAATGCGCAACTCTATTGGTACCAGAATACAATTTTACTTTTTGATATTCTGGAAGTTGTATAAATTTTGTTACATCTGTGACAAAGTCTGATCCCTTTGGTTCTGGAGGAACCTGATAAATACGTGCAACTTCAGGCCATCCTAACACGGATCTAATCGAACTTTGATAAATTTCTACTGCATAGTCAGGAGAATGTATTTCAATCACCGACGATAATGTTGGCTCGTAAACAGTAATTACTATCTTCGATTCTTTTCCGGTTATATACTTAATTCTGCGCTGGAATTCCTCATTAATTTGTTCTATCTGATAACTGCCAGTTGGAATACTAACTACTTGCCAATCGGGAGTTCCATCAGATTTATTCTTATTTGCGAATACTAATGAATTATTTGCCTGTAGTCCACCAAAAGGATTTGATCTAATATTAGGCCAGCTATATATAATAAACACGTAACTGAGCTAATGCTATCTATTTTACTGCAATTGCAGTTGGAAAGCTAACGCTGAATTCAGGATTGGTTGAACTTATTGATATCATAGTAGTTTTTGATGGCGTCGTATTAGTGACGATCTGTTGCAATAGTTCTCTTGAATCAGACATTATTATTATGTTTATTATTCAATTTTCCATCCTTTCGTTATTGTCACTAGATGATGCGTTTTTTTCATCACGAATGCTTCATCGTAGGTTTTCATTATCATAACGAATTCCTCATCAGATATTTTACCATCACTGAGGTACAATGAAAGAAGCGAGCATAATTTAGTATAGGCGCTTGTTGCTGTGTGTAATTTCATCATGTACTCGCGTAATTTATCATTCGTGCATGTAGATATTTTTAGCGATAATACTGATAATACCTGCACATGTTGTTGTCGTAGAAAAGACAATCGTTAAAACCGCAGGAGCATTCATAGTTAATGTTGATAATAATAATCCAATTCCAGCAACAACAGCAGAAACCGAGTAAACTACTACATCGATAAGAACCATGCGTCTGCGATATTTTTTTACTTTCAACGTGTATTCGTCGATGATATTTTTTAGTTCAGTCTGACACTTACACGCCTGATTATATCTGTGACGTTGAACGTCAATGAGTGACTCTGTCATCGGATTAATTATACTTATGACGTTGTTATTTAATTAAGTAATTAAAATGGGAGCTTTAGTTACAAATTCCAAACACCATCAGTAATCAGCGGAGGACAAACTTCTATCCAACGATTCCAACGTGAACGTTTCTTCAGAATCTTTATCCAACATCAGATTCGGTTCTAGACAATTTATTAGCTAATGAAGTTTTTGTAAGTATGCTAAATTCTACAACACTAAACACAGACAACCTATATATATATATATATATATATATATATATATATATATATATATATATATATATATATATATATATATATATATATATATATATATATATATATATATATATATATATATATATATATATACCAGCGACCTCCGCGGTGTTTAATGGTTTTATTTCCTTGTGTCCATGTAGCTGCGCGTGATCCGACGACGCACACGATGTTGATGATCTGTTTGTGAGTAATTTTAATCAGTCTCGCTTTTTGAATAATATCCGGAATTCCACTAATAATATCGTTGAGTTTTGTGTTAATATCAGTAAATTTTACATCAACATTTGGTGAACTTCCGAAAAATTCGTTTTTAGTTTTGTTTATATTTCTACGAAAATTTAGAAACGTTTGTATGTGATTAGAAATTAGTTCCAAGTGTAGCAACTCCATCATTGATTGTCGTTAGCGAAGTCGTTATTGGAATTTCCTTATCGTCAAAATATTTTTTTGTAACAGCATCACTTTCTGTAGTTGGATATCCAAGATCTGTTATTTTAGTTTTGTTCATAATAATGTTTCCACTGAATACACCGCCAGTCGTCCTGACATATTAGTCAACTGACTTACCGGATTGATGTATCTTAGCCTGATCAGTAAAAGTAACGATATTATCAGCAACTGCAGTAGGAATTCGTATAAGTCTGGTAGTTGTATATTGCTTGTCTTTAATCGTCCTTGTTTGTCCTGAAAAAAACCCCACTTCATTTTGATCAACACTTGTAATATTTAATAAATCGTCAATCTCATTTCTGAGTTGATCGAGGATTGCATATTTAGATAAATCACCTTGCTGCTGAGCTTTACCACGAGCAGATCTTCCATAAATATCTACCATTATAGTAATTGATGTCTGTTCAAATGTGACAGTGTGGTATATTCATGCATGACTTTATGAGGTGGCTTTCCTTGCGGTGCCATGGATACAGCATCAAGCACATTAAGTACTTCATGACCACATATTGGTGGATCAGTTAATGTTTGTGTTGGTAGCGTTCAATACCAGATTGTAGCAGTATTATTACTGACATAATGAAGAAATTCCTTTGGTGGCGCTAATCCATATAAATCAAAATAGATAATTCCACGTGGATCAATTGCATGCGCTACCCAATGCGTGCCAGGTCCAGAGTTTTTATCGAGATTAATAATACCAGTTTCATTATTGTTAGGTTGTTTTGGTATCGCGTATAAAAACACCTCTGAAATTTTGTATATTTAGTTTTTTTTAGCAGCATTGAGTAAATCAAAATTTGATAGTGGAACTATCATCAAACTGTTCCTAGTCTTAGACCTTTTCCGTACCATGAAGGCGGGGTTCCTGGTAATCTGAGACCTTTTCCTTTTTTGATTCCTTGTCCAGTTGTTTTCTTTAACGCCATTCCAGTAGCAGTTCCAACAGCGCCTAACGCAGCAGCTTTCGCAACAGAATGGTCTGCAGCGGCTATTAATGCTGGTATAGCTGCGAGAAGGGAAAATTTACCACCCGTTTTAAAAGTATCTTTGATAGCGTCTGCAGAAAGATTAAGTTTGAGGCCTTTATTTGATCTTTTTGCTTCATTAAAGTTTTTGAATTGTCGGTCGGTCAACGATAATTTATTTGAACCACTCATTTGTTCTTTTTTCAACGATGTTTTTATTCCACAGTTATTGTTTGATGCTGATTGCAGTCTTTTGATCTGACCAGGAGTCAGGGTAACATTAGCGTGATTGTATGACATTTATAATATTCATAATTGATCTAATTACGTGTTACATGCTCTCTACTGGCGCATAAATGACTCTCATTCGTCCACCAACACCTTTCGAGTAACATTGATTTATCACTGAGTATTACAGCAATTGTTTTGTAATTAGGGATAGCTCCAATATCTCTATTGACACGAGCTCGAAAATATATATCAACTACTGACTCTCTGGTTAAATCTAAATGTTCCAGAGAAAAGTAATAAATTGGATACAGCGTTGTAAAATCCAGCTGCGATATTTGTAATCCAGTAACAACGTTTTCATCACGTCCCATGAATGATATAAGATGATACGCATGTGCTACATGATTTTGATCGAAATTTAACAAAATATCCTCAGATGGTTCTTGATGTCCATTTATTCTTAATGAAACCTCAGAAACACCGAGATTATCAAATATGATAATACTATGTGATTGATCATTTACTCGTGCAGTATCTTGAAATGCAAGAAATATGTGTCGCGGTGCAGAAACGCCTTGCTGAGAAGCTATCTGCCATGTAAATAAACCGTTAATATTACTCTGGATAGCATCTGTGGTCATTGTTAACCATGATAACGCTGATTTACCACCTTGATCCATAAAAGAAAGTAACCGTTGTTCTTCATATATCGAGGGGGATATTGCTGACATCCACAGGGAAAGTTTTGTTAGTACTACAATACCAGGATCACCAGCTGGGCTCCATATTGCATCATGGTCTGTACTTTTTCGTACGAGTACAACTGTATGATTAGCTCCGAATAAAACCTCTCGTACATGTCTGCAGAATCCAAAGATATGCGACAGTGGAATTGCACATGAAAATGTTCTCCTATTTCCTTTTAACATCGATCGACGTGATCTAAATCCTAAGTTGAAATCTGGATCTACATTAATAATCATACTTTGTACATCCTTGGACGTCCTATTTCATATTGTTGGTATTCTGGAGAATTAGAGGTGTCTTTTACAAACATCATTGATGGACCAGCTGATCTTTAATAATAGTAACTGTATCTTGCAAGATCAAGTATTGTTGTAGCAACTTCAACGTCTTTCTGAATTGATTCAATATTTTTCCGTCATTCATGTATGTAGCGCTATCAAACAATGCCATAATACCATTATTACAAAACCAATACTAATATCGGCTGCATATTCAGTATTATCATCTTTTAAAATTTCACCTTCGATTTCAATAAATACTTCAGCGGGTAAGAAATATCTACATGTATCCTGAACCTGTAGGTAATTTCGTCCATGATGATCTGGAATTCGTGCGTCATAAGAATAATACTGATAATCGAGCACAGACTCATCTTTGAGAACTGGTGCGTCTATGTCAAATGCGGGGTCACTTATACGCTTGAACATCTTTATTATTATCATCTTCGTCTAACAAGAAGATCACTTCGAGAAGTGAGACCACTTCCTGCTATCAGACTAGCGGTTATATTTTTTCTTTTTCCGACAATGGGACATCAACTAACTCCGCTAGTTTTTGATTAGTGGCTTGATTTATTATTTTACTTCCACTTGCGGGCATCACTTTAGTGCTGGGCAATTTCACTGGTTGAGGTCGGACGGGTTGTGGTTCGCGTACTAATCGCGTTAGTCTATCTTTGATCGCTGAGAATGCTTTGCTAGCAAGGTTACCAGCATCGTCTATACTTTTTTCACGAACAACATCAATAGCTTTCATACCCAGCTGCTTTGCAATTTGTATTGCTTTGGGGCTATTCTTCTAAATAAACCCTGAACAATATCACCTAGTCCATCTCCGTAAGTTGCTCTGTAAATCGGTATTCGAGAGTTTATTACCCTGACCATGGTAGGTCCACGTTGAGCATCATGCACAATTTTATTATTAATTGACTTTATCACTAATTGTATCTAATCACTGTGACTTAGTCACTATAATAATCATCAGCAATTTCATTAATGAGAGACTGATACACATCAATATCCATAATACCGCCTGTAAATAATCGTTTACAAATATCTGCTGCTTCAGTAATGATTTCTGGGGAATTATTACCAGCTCGTTTTCCTCCAATCAGAATTTCTAGTCGTTCAACATCAACAAGAACATTATTGGGACAAGTAATAAGACCACTTCCTAGACTACTTCCAGTTGCACCAGGAGCGTCTTGAAATTTTTCTTCTGATGTTCTAACTGGTTGTCGCGATGATTGCAATCGTTTCATTGTTTCTTGTCGTTCTTGTTCTCGTTGTTGTAGCTCTTGTTGTAGTTGTTGTGATCGTTGTGGTGATGGTGGTTCAGATTGTTGTGGCAAAACTTGTGGTGATCGTTGTGGTGTTGATGATGATTGTGATTGAAATGGTTTTGGTTCGTTTTGTTGTTCTTGTTGTTTTTGCTGCTTTTTCAATTGCTGTTGTTGTTCTGGCGGTAATTGCATGAAGGCAATACATATCTATTTCATGAGTATACTCAATATATCTTGGATCGTCGTTTCGAGCTTATTAACGTTATAGTGTATGCGAAATATCCATTTATACCAATCTTCGCGACCTACAGCATCATCAACATATTCAGGTTTTAAATATTGTTTTCGTTTTATTATAACTTTTCACAGCATTAGCAGCTAATTGTTTTACATTTTTGATCTGTATGATATCATTATTGGCGTCTTCGGTAAATTTATCATATATATTAACCCTACCTCGTATTTGTCCAAGTATTTGTTGAGTATCACATTTTACCTGGTCTGTATCCTCATATGTTTCCGGGATTGGCATCTCAGCAGCTATTTTTCTGGAAGTTCTTCAAAAATCTTTTTTGTTTTCTTAGTTTTTTTTGCTATTTTGTCAGTTGTATCAGCTGTTTTTTCTAACACAGGTTGAATTCCTTTAGTGGTTTCAGTGATATGTTTAAATAATTGTTTTGCATCCTCCTTAAATTCAACTTGAAATTCCTGACGCGATTTTAGTTGTTGCTTAACAGAACAGGTAGATATTTTTTTTTAATTGCCTCTAGTCGCTCTTGAGCTAATTTAGATGAGTGTGGTTCTCCAATACTCATTGTTGATAATATTCATAATGCTTGTTTAATATATATATATATATATATATATATATATATATATATATATATATATATATATATATATATATGTCTGTCTTTAATGTCAAGGGGTGTTTGATCAAAAATTCTATCTAAACCTACACGATATCTTGATCTTGGATCATGTAGATTTATTGTTATAAATCCAAATGTAATAGATTGTGCTTTAGAAAATATTTTTTAAATTTATTCATATCCAATGTCCCCCGAACACCAAGTATAATAAATATTCTGCAAAGTATAATTATCTACTCCATTAAACACAACCAAAATATTACAGTTATCTCTGATCACCTTAGCTATTTGAGTATATCTTTGAGTAACATAAATCACATCTGTGTTTTTGTGTCTACCTCGAGAAAATATTCTAGCTGGATTAGATTGTTTGTCCAACATCACATCATCATATACTACGAGATTATTAATGAATCCATCTAAATCATCTACAGACAGGGCTTCATCTATATCTGTGATAAAGTCAATAATATCGTCACCGTCTTTATTAACTGATTTTGCTTTTTCGTTAAAATCCTTAAGTATTTCGTAACAATGCTGATCATCTACAGACAGTGCAATTAAATATAATTTGTTTCATCTCAAGCACCTCATTTATCAATTTAATAATAATTGTGTTTTACCTGATCCAGATGGACCTATTATAATCATTCTTATCAAATTTGGTAATGCTGGATGGTGCTTCACTGGTTCCTGTTTTCGTGTAGCCGAAAAGTAAATTATTGTATCCATATTATTAATAACAGGCGTTTATATTGTGTTCGATGTAAAGCATCTACACCCACCACTGGATTGACAACAATAATAACGAAAAATAAACGACATGCATTAACAGGTAAATGTGTAAAATGTGGTACACGAAAATATAAATTTATCTCAGGGACAACAAAGATAGGTGGGGATATTGCATGCATGCATGCATACATACATACATACATACATACATACATACATACATACATACATACATACATACATACATACATACATACATACATACATACATACATACATACATACATACATACATACATACATACATAGATACATACATACATACATACATACATACATACATACATACATACATACATACATACATACATACATACATTCATACATACATACATACATACATACATACATACATACATACATACATACATACATACATACATACATACATACATACATACATACATACATACATACATACATACATAGCAGCAGGTAGGGTGAAGGACAACAATTGGGTCGCTTTACGAGTAAACAAAGTCACCTGACAAAGTAAAAAAAAAATACGTCAACAATAATGAGCTTACCTCAGGCGTATGGAAAAAGTTTGACTTTAGTTTAGCGTTGTTGATGTATTTTTTCAGCGTCTGCAGGAACCATTTTGTTGGGGGGGTAATTACTCGAACAAACTTTTGTAGGGTTCACCCTGCCTGCTGCTCAAGGTACAGTATGCCGCTGTACGAATGTAAGGTATTGTAAAGGCAATAGGATGAGCAAACCTATCGTGTTCCTCTGTAGTAACTCTCGATTCCTTTACAAAGAATGACAGGACTAAGAATGTTAAGCAGCATATCGTCGTGATGAACTCTGGAACGTTGCTTTCTTCAGTATCAACCGAACTATTAAAAACACTTTAATTGATGTGGCGGCATGTAAATTTATATCTTTATAAGCCTTTTCTCAGCCAATTTTCATTGACAGGTGAAGATGTTGTATTTGACATAAATCCCCGAGACTGGATGGAAACAATGCCAAGAAGATGTGAATCAAGTACACACTAGTTCCCGATTGGGACTGGAGACAATTCTAACAAGATGTGAATCAAGTACACTAGTCAATGCATTGGATTGGGTGTGTCCGGTTTTGATTATATGTGAAAAACTGACAGCGAATGGTGCAACATAATTTTGGTGCTACCTCTATAACAATTGAATCTCAATCAGTATATTAAAGTTAGAGACAAAGAAAATAAAACAGTAACGCAAAATAATGCACTGAAGTTATAAAAGTGTGCATGTTTGTATGTCTGGTGAAGCGCACTGTTAAATGTTAGATTTCGCTACTTGTTGATTAGAGCTCCGATATATACCAACGTCAAAGATCTCTTGACTCTGAGACTTTGTCGGAAATAACAAAACAATAAAGAACACACAATTTACATAAAAACAAACCCTGTATTTATAAAAGTGTACATAATTATGTACTTAACATAAGATTTCTTCGAACATTTTATATCGCCATTTTCTGATCTCTCTCTATTAATCAATCAATCAATATATATATATATATATATATATATATATATATATATATATATATATATATATATATATATATATATATATATATATATATATATATATATATATATATATATCCTCGTTTCATTTTGTTCTGAATCTCCAAACAGTTTATTACATTTTTTTAGTGGCTCTAATTAATCAGACGTCGTGGAACAATCATAAAGCTTACAAAGTCATAAATATTTCTTTCTACTAATAAGGAATGACAGTGATTGCTGTGGAAAAATGAAGTACAAAAATATGTTCAATGCTTATATCACTGCGGTTGCGTTTCTATGCACCGTTGCTAGGGGTTATTTCACTGTATGTCAATTGAGTTAATCACGTGAATGAGTTTAATTTTGCCGCCATGATGATTAGGATGTAAAAAGAACTGGTTTAGGAAAAGATTTAAATTTCTTTAAAGAGGCTCTTACTAATTGTTATAAAGTGTAAAATAAAACAATACATATTTGTACAGAAGTGTTCGACGGAAAATTGGATACCATCAAGCCGATACGGATACCAAGTAACCCATTGCACTAATGTGGAACAATTCAGCCAGGAAACCATGTCACTTTATTTGTAACCTAAGTGGCAGGAAAAAGTACACGGTGCGCCCTGTGTGGCACACCACCAAGTTATTTGACCGTGGGGTATTTGTATATTGCATGTTAGAATAATGTTATGCAAAATCATTTTAAAGCAAAATTAGTATTGAAACTGAATGAGGATGACGTTTTCTTTCCCCGGATTATGGACGTATAACACTCGTCTCTGCATACACCGGCTTTTCTCAATTTATTCTATATACATGTTGTGGTAATGTATTTTGTCTTTGTCAGTGAATGTTAATGCCATGATCGCACAAGGGTCTATTATATATATATATATATATATATATATATATATATATATATATATATATATATATATATATATATATATATATATATATATATATATATATATATATATATTGATCTCGGTAAGAATGAAAAGCTACAATACCCTTCTTTGTATATAGAAAATTGGTCGTGTCTACCTATTTCTGAGAGACAAAAGATTTTCAAAAGTAAGCCATTTACTTTCATTGCAAATGTCTAGCTCATTGAATATTAAAACATAAAATGTTTCTTTGGCGCGTGGTTATAACTGGATGTCTTTTACCGAATATATTTAATTTCATGTTCAAACTTGAGTGCCCTATCACTCTATTTCTCATTTGTCGGAATAATAATTCTATGTTTGGGTTTATCATTTGCGTCATTTATTACAGATTGGAAGAATTGAAACTCTTAAGTGAATAGTTTTCACTTTGATACAAAGTCTACACGTCATTTATAACTTTGGAACACGGGTTTTTTGTCGCAGACAACTCTATATTACAATATCGCATTGTATGGATGCATTATTCTAAATAATTTCAAACTCCTTGATATTATTTCATATCCTAACTGATTGAATGCTAATCGAATATGTAGTTGAATATAGTATGGATACCATATTTCTTGCAATATTCGATTGACTTGCTATTAATAGGATATAGAAGAATAAAATGACTGAATTCAACAAAATTACACACCATGTTAGCAATACGTTTTTAAAACAACTTTTTAGAAGCCAGTGGAATCTCGGAACTCACAAATTTTCCAACACCCTCTACATTGCTATTTAACAGCATCATGCTCATGTTATTATTTAACACTTTATTATACTTCATTTTCTGGTAAGGATATTTCTCGTAACATAAGTTTATCACATATGTGACGCATAAAATTTTCTGTAAATAATATATCTATGTACAAACCTTTTTTCTACTCGTTATTATACAACTACGACTACTCGATCTTAAATTATGTAACATAAATAAGCACAACGAACTTGTTTAGCAAAATTATCAACTAATTTAATTTTTTAGAGTATAAAGTTAAATCTTAAGAAATTTCTGTATTGTGAGATTAAATCCAATAAAAACCGTAAATATCGAAAACCTATAGTGTTCTGAATCAATTCCAACAGTCATGAACATGCTGATGTACCCATCACTTAAAATTTTCTAAGGTAGCATTAGTCATTAAAAAGTTGATGTAGTTTTCAATATAAGAATTTTACAACAATAATACAAACCATTTGGTCTTTAAGTGAACCTTCAATAATTCTAAATTAGAGTTTAGTGGTAAAAGTAAAATGAGCAATTGGTAATGCCAATGAAAAAAATGATTTATCTCAAATTATATCTTAACACAATTACAATGAATCCACAGACGTATCTTAAGATAGGAATGAAGTCTTTAATAATAGTATTTTCCTTCCACTTGACATAAGTCGCAATAGAATCTTCTGAAAAAACTAGTGCTTCATCAATAGAAACGCTTTTTATTGAAAGAATTTTTGAAGGAGGGCAACTGTAATAATAATAATAATAATAATAATAATAATAATAATAATAATAATAATAATAATAATAATAATAATAAGTAATAATATTGATAATAAATATAAGAATAATGCCTGATAATAAAAGATTCTTACAAGCTCCCGTGTCCCTTCAGGGACAGATCTGGCAGAATTAATTATAAGTAATATTTTAACTTTTCTATATGAACAGTAATAACGTCCTAAAATAGAATTCGCCGGGTATTATTTTGACGCAAATAAATATATCCCTTTCAATAGAAGACAATGACCTTCACCTGTTCGAGATAAGAACATTTGGAAAAGCTCTGACTTAATTATATTGATTATTTTCAACATGTAGTAATCAGAAATAACGTGTTGTTCCATTTTAAAGAATAAAGCAGATCGCTCTTTTCAGCTGTTTTTTTTTGGAACAGTTGTGCCATATCGAGTATGGAGGTACTCCAATAAACTGTAATGACTATTTTACCAAAAGCTACTGAGATAAAGACTTTTTGACAAATGCAACTTTGATAGTTGAGTAATACTAATCATATGCATGAGAAGCATTTTCAAAGGTGTCTACCTTTCGTTTTTCAAGGTAGATCTTGATTTCACTTTCGACTGAATTCTTGAATTCTTCAATTAATAAGCGCTGTCTGAGGACATCGTAATATTATCAATCTTCTTGGCTGAGCTCCATCTCTCAAATAGTTATTATTTTTCCTTGCAAATTTTGAGATTGGTTTGCCAAGTGTGTTTTATATAAACCTTTCTCGATATGCCTCAGGTCACAACACTGCAGAAACAGTTCTTAACCAGATCATAATCAGCACTCTGTTTTGTTGAAAGTGAAAATTAGAGTTAAGAGCTTTTCCTGTAATTTGTATTTCTTGTTTTGTTAAAGATGCTTTTACTTCCGAAATTTAATAACGTCTAGCAAGCTATTCATCCCTTTTCAGAGAATATAGAGTCTAATCAATTCTAGGTAGGGTTGAAACAATTTGCAATACAACAGACGTCAATGTGAGTATTGACAGTTTCTCTAATGATTTCTGAAAAGTGTCTACATTCTTTTCCAGGGGAAAGGAAACTTAGGAAACAAAGTCAATTTGGATTTATTTTCAAGACAGTTTGTACCATCTTTGAAATGCTTCAGAGAATAAAAAATTATACAGTAGAAAGAAATGAAACAAAACATTTAGTTAAAGCAACAATTAATATGTTTCCATAAAGTACAAAGTGACAATCCAAGAAGAACTTAATAGTGTTGTGAAATCAATTCAAAATAATTCTAAATTTCATCTCACCATCCCAACGATTTATAAATAAGATTAGCCTTGAAATCACTTTTTAATAAATATCTTATAAAAAAGGTCAAGCTGCTGTGTATATATGTTTCTGTAATTCTTAGTGCGCTATTTTATTTAATTATTGTAATTATTATTCATGCATGTAAATTATAATGAAAATGTTTAGTTATATATTGCCTAGGTAACCTGAGTCTTTTAAGAGAGTATAATCACATAAGATATATACATAAATGCTGACATGTATTCTGACAATTACTAACAATAATGGCAATAAAAAGACTTAATGGTCCATTTGGATCAATTTCTCATTAGATAATGGTGTCTGGGCTGTTTTAGAAGAATTCAGCAACTTCCTCTTGGTTTGGGTAACTCATTTGAATAGACAATTTTGAGGCAAAATGGGTAGGTAGATTCGTCACGTGGGATATATTGGGAATTATAGCCTTAACAAGCTGTGTATAAAAGGAGAAATCTGAGCAATCAGATTGATTCCGATTGTGGAGTCATTCTCATTTCTTATGTCCCTGTTTTATGCCTGTGGACATGTTTTATTTTGTGCTTAGATATTAATCGAGAGGAAAAACATTGTTATAGTACTGTTCAGTTATAATGAAAATTGCTCATTATTTGGACTATGATATTATTCTGGAATTGCTCTGAATTATTTGAAGGAGTTCTAGATAATCCCATTTTAACAACTTCACGATTTCCGGCGGACCTGTACATTTCCGGTTTTGAAATATATACGGAACATTTCATTCATATGGGATTTGGTAGAACTTTGTCAAGATTATTTTAGGATACACTTCATAACACAGTAGTTTGTCATTCTCTTTGTCATTTACAAATTTGATAATTACATTATTAGTTAGGTTTTATAAACCTTGATGGCTTTGCTTTCTTTTGTTGCTTTGATTGTGACTATAGAGTCGTAAAACAGTACATAATATAAAATAAAATATGAACAACAATAGTCAATATATATTCTGCTGTTAACTTACTAAAGCATGCCGAGGACTTCCCATCAGGGTTGACCTAATTAACAGACTTGTCGCTTTTCCTTATATATGCCGAAGCGAGTTTGAAATTTCCAGGGTTAGACTGGTATGCAGAGCAAGTGACTTTGTATTTCCTGCTGCAACTCTGTGACGTAGGAGCCCTCAAATAATTTAGGGCAAGTGTAAAAAGTGATGGGAAAATACAAATTATGCTAAGACTCTGCAGAGCTGCTGAATTCATTTTGGATCATAAAGTATATTTCTACTTTCTCTATGCTTGACTGTCCATCTGTCTATTTATTTGTCTGTATAATTTTTCAGTAATTCAATTACACCGTTCACACTTTAAACACTTTGAATGTTATCATTGACTTTTCTATTAAATTTTCAATAACACAATGCTTAATTCCAGAAAATTCCGCAAAGTATATCATGAATGATTAATATCATTTGTATTAAACTTAACAGCAACAACATCAGTTTGACAGGTAAACTGAGCCGATATCTTCAACCTCTTTCATGAATAATGCTTGCTTTATTGACAGGCATCAAGCAATAAAATCAAAATCTAGAAATGGACATTACAACGTCCATTGATTTCCAATGATATAAATTGATGATGGACCTCTCTGATAAAGTTAGTCTCTGACAAAGACGGGTAAGGTTTTCAAGTTTAAGACTTTACGCATATCAGTGCGATAGCAAACATCAATAAAGGAATAATTTTCACTTATTGTTAGCAATGACAACTTCGAGTTACCAAAACTCAAATCACTAGTATTAAAAATTACTTGATGCCTTATGCAAAAAAATTGAGAGAGAATTAGAACAATTCCCTTAATTATTCTGTTATGAGAATCATTGTGATATGGGATATCGTGTTTTGTGATGGAATGAAGAACATAAACGACACGTGATTGTGTTTAAGAATAATTTTGGCATATCACAGCGGTGGAAATCAACAATAAATGGTTACTTTGAACATATCATTAACAGTGATTTAGTATATCTAAATTTCGACTCGTCGAAAATCAGATAACTAATATTAAATATTACTCTATGTGATATGCAGCAAGTCATAGAGAGTGAGAGAGAGAGAGAGAGAGAGAGAGAGAGAGAGAGAGAGAGAGAGAGAGAGAGAGAGAGAGAGAGAGAGAGAGAGAGAGAGAGAGAGAGAGATGCGTTACCTTAATATATCTTTACTGAGATTCAGTGTCCTCTTGGCCCTATGTTTTGTTCTGGAATGAAGAACACACATGTGACTATCTTTAAGAACAATGTATCCAATTTGCAGGATTATTTAATGTGCACCATACATTGACACAAGATTATGGTTTCATTCTAAATACCTTTCATAAGTAAGGCGGCGGTTTAGATGGCCAGTACCCCTCATCGCACGTAAAGTTGAATGTTTGGCCAGGTTCTCGTATGCATGCGTTGTTGAGATCACCTCTGGAAAAATAGTAAGGCCACGGTTATCCATAAGGCCCTGAAAAGAGAATGGTAATTGAGCTAAATTTTATGTGTAAACAGGCTGTTTATGTAATATAGTTAACTATTTTATGAGTTACAAATTACATATAAGGCTCAAAGAAACTGTAACTCTTAGTATTTATTTTTCTTCAAAATATCTACTTACTCTTGTTTCATATTCATCTTTATCTTACAATGTGTAGGAGGCAAATAAGCTTATGATTATATATTTATTCACGATATAATAATAAATTTCATGACATAGTATTTACTGTTACGCTATACTGACATTGGTCATAAATAATTTAGTCGTTGTAGAGCTCTATCTCTTGCCTGAAAAAATAATTTGTGTGGATTCTCATAATGCTCTTATTACAGATCGTTTATTTCTTCTAGAATTTTAGTCTTTACAATAAACAGTGATAATGAGTATTTCATTTTTAGTTTGAGTAACTTATAGCAAATATTAAATGAAAGCAACAACTGCAATAATGTCAGCAATAACTATAAAGAATACAATAATAATCATGAGTGCAAATGGACTGTGACGTGTATCTCGTTTGCTTGTTTACTTGATGTACAAAGCGGAAATGGCGTTTCTCAAAGAAATGCTGATACAATTTGTCTTTATTAACATTTAAATACATGTGCTTTGGCATCTTCTATCGTTTTAAATGTTACGAGTTATCATTGTTGCAGTCGATGTAGTTTTCTCAGTGATATTTACAATTTGAACTAGTGTGCATGTTATTCATTTTGTACTACAGGTACATAGGTTTGATACTCAAGTTTGAGATCTATAAAGCCAAAGCATTGTTTTATTAATATACATTATTATAAAACTATTTTTTTAAACAATAAGGGACAGCTCCGGTGTCCTAGTGGTTAAAGCGTCCGCCTCAGATGCGGGATGTCGCGTGTTAGAACTCCAGCCAAGTCATACCGAAGACTTAAAAATGGAACAGCTGCCTTGCTTGGTACTCACCATTAAGAGGTTAGTGTTCGGACCAGTTGGCCTGGTGTCAGGATAATGTGGCTGCGTGGGACATCATGATACATGTCTGCGGCATTATGCCCCAAAGCTAGACATCACTATAAATTGCCACACTCCAGACATTGTAGCGATGTGGCTGATACATTGTTAAAGCTATGTTAAAAATCCAGATCTCACACAGACACACACACACATACTTAATGATAAATTTATTCATAATTTATCAGTTTTAATAACAAGTTCAATTAAGTGTTTTGTCCAAATACACATATACACAGTGATGTCAATAATGAAACAAAACTTTAGGTTGATTATGCGTTGCGTTCCATGTATATTGTATTACCAGTGGGAGAGATGGAGTTTAAGTCCAGTTTAACTTTGCTCTCGTGAAAATTTCTTGAACGAGCAGAGAAAGCAAAATTTAACAGGTTATTGACTGAGTAGTCAATCAGACAGAACAAAAAAAAACCCCACTATTATCCAGTCTTCAATGACCACATCTTCTTCTCTAGAGTGTTCTTCCGAGGATGCTTACTTTTCAGGGTTTCACCAATTCGTCATTTAAAAACCTTCCATTCAATATTTACTACACGCTCTGACCTATGATGCTTGGTACATTCAAACTACAAAGTTACTAATTTAATATGTGTTAATGTTTATATATATATATATATATATATATATATATATATATATATATATATATATATATATATATATATATATATATATATATATATGTTTAAACTTACATGTTATAGCTAATACAAATTGTTCCTCACTACGTGGTTATAGTCATAAACTCATTTAAGGATGCATGTTTTTTTAATTAAAAGGAAAAGGAATAAATAGCTTGACGAAGGATAAATCATCAGTCCAGTAAATGGATTATTCATATCTATCAGTGCCAATCAATATTTGAAAGACATATTACGTTCTTGCTGACCTAGCACACACAAAAGTAGGCTGCATGGATAACTACCACATCCAATTTACATGGATAAGTGACCAATCATGAGTACCGCTGAATGTCCACATCAGATTCGGGATGTCGAACCCGGCCGAGTCATACCAAAGACTTACAAAAACGGTTCTAGCAGATGCCTCGCTTGCTGCTCAGCATTAAGAAGTTAGTGTTAGGACTGGTCGGTCAGGTGTCAGGATAATATGAGTGGTGGGGCATGATGCTACATGTCTGCGGTATGATTCCCCAGTGCTAGACATTACTACTGTCACTGCAGATATTGTATAAGACTGAAATATTTTAAAGCTACGATAAAACTCCCAACACACAAACGTACAAATACACACACGCAAACGTCGTTGACATAACTTCATTACATTACTTGATATACACTATCAAAGAATTTTATGTCTACACCGGATTCAGAAAGGTGCGCAAGTCTCAATGAAAACTAATATAGGGAAATTCTAATAGGGAGACAAGTTGTTATACATACAATTATATATGCCTTATAAATACCATATTATTGCTGCCATTGGGATACATATTATCTAACCTATTCATGCTGGAACTGTCTCTCTCCATTCACAATATTCGTGGGCATGAAAGAAAAATTACGTAGAGAAAATTCTAGTGCTATCAAAATCCTGTATTGTTTGGTTTGTACGCCCGTGTCGATTTCAATAACGAAAACGTTTAATGCGATAAAAAGAGCACATAATCAAGTTAACTGAATCATTGACTTTTTATTTTTAACCTGAATGTAACCGGAATGGCACTAATAATGCCATCCCCTTGCAACTTTCATGCTTAAGGGACTTTCCATTCAAACATGACACCATATTGCGTACACTATGGGGTAGTTTGTTTTCATCAGACAACATAATGATGTAGTTAATCCTATTCGGCCAGATAATTCCGTAAATTACCATAACATTAAGAGTTTGGAATTTATATCTCTTTGCACACATGAGCATAGAAGTGAAACTGCTTTGAAAGGCAAATTTGTTCTTGTCATTATTTTCCTTTGATTGACTCTACATTGTAAATATCGGAAGCAGAAGACATATGTATGCACATCTGTAGTCATGCAAACACCCGTTTGCTGAAAAGGAACTTGTCCAGGAACTAGAAATCGATTTCGATCATATCCATCTATTATACTGAAAACTTCCATTAAGCATGAAACGCATCTGTCCCAGACCTATTATAGTTTAGTGTATGCAATTATCTAGAAACAATAAACTTGTAACAAAGTAAGATAGACTCTCATGAATGAAATGATTCATATCTGTTATGTACTTTATATTAAAACATTATATGATAGACGCGTATGAATGAAATGATCCTTAAGACAAACGCACATGAATGAAACGATCCTTATCAGTCATGTACCTTATGTCAAAGCATCGTATGGTACACGCTCATGAATGAAATCATCCTTATCTGTCATGTACCTCATGTCGAAGAAGAATAATTGTACCTTTGTATATGATGCTTCATCTATCTGCTTCCAACATAAGACCATGATTCCAAAGCTACTCAAGGATACTCTATGAAATTTAAATTTATGTAGTAGTGTCTTGTATGAGCAGTCATTACTTTATTCTTGTCATGATCAAAACTTCCTTTAATCTTTGAATGAAATTTTCTATAAACGCACATCATTCACCAACATTCTGCGCAAACCGGACATAGTGAAAACTCTTTGAATACATTACATATTTACGTTAGGTTGCCCATGTTTGTATGCCTATTTCATCTAAGAGTCTTAACATTACAGATATCCGTTCATATTAAGCAGTTATAATACTTATTTAAATATACTAGATTATTTGGAAGACACCTAAGAAAGTGCGCAAAGTTCGAACTTACCATACAAAATGCATGTCATATTCATTCCTTTTACTTCTTATCATTCGAATGAGGAGAAAAAGTCTAAAGAGCTTTTTACAGAAGGAAAAACAATGTTTTGACTTTATACAAACGTGTATTAAAAGTCAGACACTTGATAATTTATAGTGATTTTTAATATGATTAAGAACAATGAAGAGTGTCTTGAAATTTGGCTTTGGTTTTAAAACTTTCTACCCAGTTTCTTTGTTGTGTACAACCAATTAAACTTCCCTCAGTGGTGTTATCCTTGCGTAACTTAGAGAGCATTGCTGTGAACAACGCAGAAAAGGATAGGCAGTAGTCTGCTGCTCAGTGGTATAATCCGTTGTAATACAATGTATCAGCAGATCAGGGTCTACGCTGGTCCTTTTCCATCATTGTTGGAACGAGTACAATGGACCCTGATATGTTTGTGCATTGTGTGTGTGTGAGTGTGATTTAGATTTTTAACGTAGTTTTAACAATTTTTCGTTCATATCGCTACAATATATGCAGTGTGACAGTTTATACTGATGTCTAGCATAGGGTCATCATGCCGCAGACATGTGGCATGATGTCCCACCCAGTCATATTATCCTGACACCAGGCCAACCAGACGCAATTCTAACCACTTAATGTTGAGCGCTAAGGGATGCAGCTATTAACATCATTTTTGTAAGCATTTGGTATGACTTGGCCGGGATTCGAATCCACAATCTCCTGCACCAGAGGCAGACGCTCTAAGCACTTGGCCACCTTAGCGGTTATTTTAAATTGCAACTGTTCTGAGCTGCTGCACGATACTGATCGGTCAGATGACAGTGATCGCCCACTTTATCATCGCATAACAACTTCCCGCATATATGACAATTATCTGCATTATTAAAATCAAATTGTTGATTTGATGTTATTTTCATTGGAGCTATTTTGAACAATTTTGTTAGAAATCTTATTAACTTCCTTATTAAACGCTTTAGTAAGCACTCAGGACTTTCAGACTCTCCATTTTTACATCTCTTTAAATTTACCGGACCTGAAATCGTTAGCAAAACAAACTACGTTATTAGCTGCTGCACAATGAACATGTTGCTGTATTTTTCTTGTACTTTATTGTTTTGGATTATTTTCTGTGCTAAATACAGGAACAAGAAGACGTTTAAAATCAGGATAAATAACTAAAGGATAACTTAGCAACCATAATATTTAAATATTAACCCTTTTTCTTTTTCTCCTTCATGCTTATTCTTTGAAAGTTGACATGTTACAGAAGTATTTCTTATTTTTATTTTTATTATAATATCTGCCAACTAGGCCATTCAATATTTTTATCCAGCAATAATGTTCTTTATTAAAAATAATAATGTATTGTCCTTTATGTAGCAATCGCTGAAATATATCTTTGGTACACATTTTCATTTTTTATCAAATCCGAAAACATTTACTTAAATGTTGTTTTGTTTTGCAAACTATGATATTTGATTTATTTCTACAGCAAAAAGTTATTCCACTAAACTTTAGCTCACCGGCCATTGTTTGTACGGCAGATATTTTTCAATTCTATCAGGTTGATCATTCTGAGCATGTTTCGCAGATAAAATTGCCCAACGGTAGCATTAGTTATCATTGTTTCTGACATTTAAACATTTTTTGTTTGTAACTTTTTGAGGGAGATCAACGTAAAATCTACCGCAAAAGTACGTTATATTTCATTGTGTGAAATAAAGCATATTTTATCACTTGATATCTTAAACCAGACTTATATAAAGTAAATTCTTCCAATTTTGTAAAGTATATTTCCTGGTTTATTTCATCAGCGACTGTGGCAATAAGTGTACCAGTTAATATTTTTCGTGATTTATCTGTTAGATATGGCTCAGAATTTATGCTGTCGAAATTTGTGTTTTCAAAATTTATATCAATTATATCCTTTTCGATTGCATGTAAGTTTGATAACATCAAATGAGACTGCTATTAATTTGAGACTTTGTGAGTTGATACATATATATATAAGAATAACCGGTATAGAACCAAATATCCGGGATAGAACCAAATATCCGGGATATAATCTGCGTTACATATGTACACAAAGTAAAAATAGATGTCGCTTTGGCTTGTAGACTTTTAGGGAATTATACAACGTTTTCAGTTTCCGCAACTAGTCTATACAAGCTGGTTGTATTTATAGTTTTAGCACATGTGAAGATAGAAATGTAGAGGTTTACAAACGCAACGTTTTTGTGTTTATTTGTTTGTCGTAACTATGTTTTGTATTTGCCTTTGAAAAAGACTCATTAAGAGTCGAAAGCGCTTAGGCTAGTTAGTTACTAGTTTCGTACTGTTCGTCGTCAGTTTATTGCATCTATTTTAATTAATCCCTGACAGACGTGATCCCTTGGTGGATCCAGTACGCTTGAGAGGGTTGTTATTCGCCATATGATTTGTATTCTTTATATTACCTACCTCGTATGGCTCGATCTACCTTTGGTGTGATCTAACACCCTTTTCTGTCTTGTATTTATGTAGTGTTACTGTATCCGTTCCATTGTTTCCTTCTTATATTTAAATTGTTGCCGTATCTCTTAGAATGGAGACGATGTCTCAACAAATACAGAAAACATTCAAAACTTTACGCAATGAAACTAATGCTTTAATTCGCCTAAAGCATCATTGCACTTTCTTGCATCATTTCCTCGAAACAAATACAGTCACTAAAGGTCTTCAAATTCATGTGAAACCGCAAATTATTGGCAAGAGTTCAAACAGATTCAACAAAAGATGGAATAAAATAACTCACGACGCTTCCATGAAACTCACAGCCCTACTTAGTAAAAACGTAAATCATCAATATCTAGCCAAATCAGCAACCATTGAAGAACTAAAACATCAGCTCAATTCCGTCTCAACAGAAGAACAATTGAAAACGTTTTACTCCAAATTAAATAAAGATGAAAAAAGACTCTCTTCGAAACTATACAAAGTCAGAGAGAGAAAATTTAGAAGTCATGATCTACAACCAATGGACTGTTGTGAAGAAACTTCAATTGACGAAATTTCTTCCAAAAACAACCGTAAGAAGAAAAATCGCCGCAAAAGGAAGAATCGCAAGCACTCTGTAACAAACACTAATGCAACTGTTACTAACACAGTAGTCAACATCTCCAATTTAGAACTTACTGATGCAGAAATAAAACTTTTATCGAAAGGTTTGAGTTTCTGTCCCCGTCCTAAAACATACGACAGAGGGAAGCTTAAGAATGACACCGAAGAATTCATCCGCCGACTAAGACTCAAAGCCCATTTTGCCTTGCAACCACCAAGCAAATCAAAGGAAAATATAAGCTGCGACCAACCCACATTTAGAAAGAAAAGTAACTGGACCCCACCAAAAAGTTCAATTCCGAATCTGGAAGCCTTTATCAACTCGGTTGAAAACGATATTTCCAGACATATCAACCATACTAACAAATATTCTAATTTGACAAAAGAAGAAACAGATGCCCTGCACTCACTGAAAAGCAGAACAGACATAATAATTAAGCCTGCAGATAAGGGTTCCGCTGTTGTCGTTATGAATAGGGAAGACTACATTAGTGAAGCAAGTAGACAACTAAGTGACGCTAGGTTCTACCAAAAACTGGACCATGATCCAACGCTGGAATATGCAAAAATCATCACTAATGTTATTGACGAGGCGTACCAAAGCGGACACATAGACCAGCAAACCAAAAACTACTTAAGCCCAGAAAACCCAAGAGCAGGTAGATTTTATCTTCTACCCAAAATCCACAAACAAGGAAACCCTGGCAGACCTATAATCTCAGGTAACGGGCACCCCACAGAAAGGATATCAGAATATTTAGATCATTTTATGAGACCACATGTCCACAAATTACCATCATATCTTCAAGACACGACAGATTATCTCATAAAAAGCAAAGCTAGTGAACCATTACTGCCAGATACATTACTTGCTTCCTTAGACGTCACATCTTTGTACACCAACATACCGCACAACGAAGGGTTACAGGCATGCAGCGAAGCATGGGAAACAAGAACTGTAAACAATCCACCCACACACTTCTTAATCCAACTCCTGGAGCTTGTCCTAAAACTCAACAACTTTGAATTTAATGAAGAAAACTACCTACAAATCAATGGAACTGCAATGGGTACTAAAATGGCCCCTTCGTATGCTAACATTTTCATGGGAAAACTTGAGGGAAAGCTCTTAGCATCGGTTGAGCGTACACCATACCAGTGGGTACGCTTTATCGATGATATAGAAATGAAGTGGCAGTATGGAAGAGAAAGTCTGACTTCATTTCAAAGGCAAACAACTTCCATCCTTCAATAAAATTCACGGCAGAAATTTCCAACTCAAACCATGTTTTCCTGGACACAACAACCAGACTGGTGGAAAACAAATTACACACAGACATCTACTCGAAACCAACCGACAAACACCAGTATCTTCTCCCAACCAGCTGTCATCCAAAACACTGCATTAAGAACATTCCATATAGCCAGGCACTGAGGATACGCAGAATTTGCTCCGACGATGAAAGATTCATAGAAAGGTCTGAAGAGCTGGCTAAACATTTAATTTACCGAGGCTACGACAAAGACCTGATTGCGGAGGCAATCCAAAGGGCCAAACAAACAAACCGTGATGACCTACTCAGATATGGACAGAAAGAAAAGGTTGATAGGATACCATTTATTCTGACCTATCACCCAGACAATCCCAAAGTAGGTAAAATCATCGCAAACCACTGGCCAACCGTGCAATCGTCAGACATACTAAACCTAATACTTCCGAACAAACCTGTAGTAGCTTACCGGAGACCAAAAAACCTAAAGGACATCCTAGTCAGGGCCAAGCTAACAACAATCGCTAGTCAAAACCAACCTAGTCAATCTGGACCCTGTGGCGATAAAAGATGCAAAACCTGTCAACATATGATAGAGACCAAGACATTCACTAGCACAGTGACTAAAGAAAAACTAAACATACATGGTCCACACAAAACGTGCAAAACAGAGAATGTGATTTATCTCATCACATGTAAGATCTGTGGCCTTCAGTACGTGGGAGAAACTGAAAAGCTACACATAAGGATAAACCTTCATAGATCTGATTGGATGACAAAAAAGCTGTACAGAAGCCCGGTCGCAGAACACTTCTCCTCCCCTGGCCACACTTTCAGTGATATAATACTTATCGCTATTGCCAACAACCACAGCTGGAGTTCCGAAACCAGGAAGGAAAAGGAATCATACTGGATACGCCGCCTTAGAACATTGAAACCAAGCGGTCTAAACCAAGAAGACTAGAAAATGAAAACTATGCACTAGTAGAATTTAACATTTTCTAAATCTTCTTATCCTTCAATTTTTACTATAAGAATAACCGGTATAGAACCAAATATCCGGGATATAATCTGCGTTACATATGTACACAAAGTAAAAATAGATGTCGCTTTGGCTTGTAGACTTTTAGGGAATTATACAACGTTTTCAGTTTCCGCAACTAGTCTATACAAGCTGGTTGTATTTATAGTTTTAGCACATGTGAAGATAGAAATGTAGAGGTTTACAAACGCAACGTTTTTGTGTTTATTTGTTTGTCGTAACTATGTTTTGTATTTGCCTTTGAAAAAGACTCATTAAGAGTCGAAAGCGCTTAGGCTAGTTAGTTACTAGTTTCGTACTGTTCGTCGTCAGTTTATTGCATCTATTTTAATTAATCCCTGACAGACGTGATCCCTTGGTGGATCCAGTACGCTTGAGAGGGTTGTTATTCGCCATATGATTTGTATTCTTTATATTACCTACCTCGTATGGCTCGATCTACCTTTGGTGTGATCTAACACCCTTTTCTGTCTTGTATTTATGTAGTGTTACTGTATCCGTTCCATTGTTTCCTTCTTATATTTAAATTGTTGCCGTATCTCTTAGAATGGAGACGATGTCTCAACAAATACAGAAAACATTCAAAACTTTACGCAATGAAACTAATGCTTTAATTCGCCTAAAGCATCATTGCACTTTCTTGCATCATTTCCTCGAAACAAATACAGTCACTAAAGGTCTTCAAATTCATGTGAAACCGCAAATTATTGGCAAGAGTTCAAACAGATTCAACAAAAGATGGAATAAAATAACTCACGACGCTTCCATGAAACTCACAGCCCTACTTAGTAAAAACGTAAATCATCAATATCTAGCCAAATCAGCAACCATTGAAGAACTAAAACATCAGCTCAATTCCGTCTCAACAGAAGAACAATTGAAAACGTTTTACTCCAAATTAAATAAAGATGAAAAAAGACTCTCTTCGAAACTATACAAAGTCAGAGAGAGAAAATTTAGAAGTCATGATCTACAACCAATGGACTGTTGTGAAGAAACTTCAATTGACGAAATTTCTTCCAAAAACAACCGTAAGAAGAAAAATCGCCGCAAAAGGAAGAATCGCAAGCACTCTGTAACAAACACTAATGCAACTGTTACTAACACAGTAGTCAACATCTCCAATTTAGAACTTACTGATGCAGAAATAAAACTTTTATCGAAAGGTTTGAGTTTCTGTCCCCGTCCTAAAACATACGACAGAGGGAAGCTTAAGAATGACACCGAAGAATTCATCCGCCGACTAAGACTCAAAGCCCATTTTGCCTTGCAACCACCAAGCAAATCAAAGGAAAATATAAGCTGCGACCAACCCACATTTAGAAAGAAAAGTAACTGGACCCCACCAAAAAGTTCAATTCCGAATCTGGAAGCCTTTATCAACTCGGTTGAAAACGATATTTCCAGACATATCAACCATACTAACAAATATTCTAATTTGACAAAAGAAGAAACAGATGCCCTGCACTCACTGAAAAGCAGAACAGACATAATAATTAAGCCTGCAGATAAGGGTTCCGCTGTTGTCGTTATGAATAGGGAAGACTACATTAGTGAAGCAAGTAGACAACTAAGTGACGCTAGGTTCTACCAAAAACTGGACCATGATCCAACGCTGGAATATGCAAAAATCATCACTAATGTTATTGACGAGGCGTACCAAAGCGGACACATAGACCAGCAAACCAAAAACTACTTAAGCCCAGAAAACCCAAGAGCAGGTAGATTTTATCTTCTACCCAAAATCCACAAACAAGGAAACCCTGGCAGACCTATAATCTCAGGTAACGGGCACCCCACAGAAAGGATATCAGAATATTTAGATCATTTTATGAGACCACATGTCCACAAATTACCATCATATCTTCAAGACACGACAGATTATCTCATAAAAAGCAAAGCTAGTGAACCATTACTGCCAGATACATTACTTGCTTCCTTAGACGTCACATCTTTGTACACCAACATACCGCACAACGAAGGGTTACAGGCATGCAGCGAAGCATGGGAAACAAGAACTGTAAACAATCCACCCACACACTTCTTAATCCAACTCCTGGAGCTTGTCCTAAAACTCAACAACTTTGAATTTAATGAAGAAAACTACCTACAAATCAATGGAACTGCAATGGGTACTAAAATGGCCCCTTCGTATGCTAACATTTTCATGGGAAAACTTGAGGGAAAGCTCTTAGCATCGGTTGAGCGTACACCATACCAGTGGGTACGCTTTATCGATGATATAGAAATGAAGTGGCAGTATGGAAGAGAAAGTCTGGATGACTTCATTTCAAAGGCAAACAACTTCCATCCTTCAATAAAATTCACGGCAGAAATTTCCAACTCAAACCATGTTTTCCTGGACACAACAACCAGACTGGTGGAAAACAAATTACACACAGACATCTACTCGAAACCAACCGACAAACACCAGTATCTTCTCCCAACCAGCTGTCATCCAAAACACTGCATTAAGAACATTCCATATAGCCAGGCACTGAGGATACGCAGAATTTGCTCCGACGATGAAAGATTCATAGAAAGGTCTGAAGAGCTGGCTAAACATTTAATTTACCGAGGCTACGACAAAGACCTGATTGCGGAGGCAATCCAAAGGGCCAAACAAACAAACCGTGATGACCTACTCAGATATGGACAGAAAGAAAAGGTTGATAGGATACCATTTATTCTGACCTATCACCCAGACAATCCCAAAGTAGGTAAAATCATCGCAAACCACTGGCCAACCGTGCAATCGTCAGACATACTAAACCTAATACTTCCGAACAAACCTGTAGTAGCTTACCGGAGACCAAAAAACCTAAAGGACATCCTAGTCAGGGCCAAGCTAACAACAATCGCTAGTCAAAACCAACCTAGTCAATCTGGACCCTGTGGCGATAAAAGATGCAAAACCTGTCAACATATGATAGAGACCAAGACATTCACTAGCACAGTGACTAAAGAAAAACTAAACATACATGGTCCACACAAAACGTGCAAAACAGAGAATGTGATTTATCTCATCACATGTAAGATCTGTGGCCTTCAGTACGTGGGAGAAACTGAAAAGCTACACATAAGGATAAACCTTCATAGATCTGATTGGATGACAAAAAAGCTGTACAGAAGCCCGGTCGCAGAACACTTCTCCTCCCCTGGCCACACTTTCAGTGATATAATACTTATCGCTATTGCCAACAACCACAGCTGGAGTTCCGAAACCAGGAAGGAAAAGGAATCATACTGGATACGCCGCCTTAGAACATTGAAACCAAGCGGTCTAAACCAAGAAGACTAGAAAATGAAAACTATGCACTAGTAGAATTTAACATTTTCTAAATCTTCTTATCCTTCAATTTTTACTATAAGAATAACCGGTATAGAACCAAATATCCGGGATATAATCTGCGTTACATATGTACACAAAGTAAAAATAGATGTCGCTTTGGCTTGTAGACTTTTAGGGAATTATACAACGTTTTCAGTTTCCGCAACTAGTCTATACAAGCTGGTTGTATTTATAGTTTTAGCACATGTGAAGATAGAAATGTAGAGGTTTACAAACGCAACGTTTTTGTGTTTATTTGTTTGTCGTAACTATGTTTTGTATTTGCCTTTGAAAAAGACTCATTAAGAGTCGAAAGCGCTTAGGCTAGTTAGTTACTAGTTTCGTACTGTTCGTCGTCAGTTTATTGCATCTATTATATATATATATATATATATATATATATATATATATATATATATATATATATATATATATATATATATATATATATATATATATATATATATTGTAAAAGATTGAAATAAATTTGTAGAGGTAAAATTTGCTCAATCATTTTGATGATCAACACGTGTCTTTTTTCGTTATTGTCTTTCTTTTTTATATTTTGATTGGGCATTATATTTATCGTTAGACAAATATTTTCTTTATATCATCGCCTAAAACAGCTTTATTCGTTGCGCCAGTTACTGCGCCAGACGATGCTGCTAATATAACAAGTACTGGAAAAATTTTAGGTATTGACGTTCTTGCTATTATATATAGTGTCGGACGAAAGAAACCACCTTGTTTTGCCATTACAGCTACATCTGTGGCACTTAAATTAAAAACAAAAGGTTTTTGCGACAATATTTATTTATTTGGCTTTTGTTAACATTAATTTTGTTAAAACACCTTGTTTTGTTTTTATGATATATGCCTCTACTTCGCAACAGAAGCTGCTATTTTTTTAACTTGACCATCAGTTAGATATATTTCTTTTACAATATATTTTGTCATTATATACAGATTACAGATTAATTTTGTATGGACATTTTACCTCTGACATCGTAGGTTGTTATAAATCTGTCGCTGATCACTAGGGAGTACACGTATAGCTGTGCTTGAGCTACTCCTAATGTCCAAGCAATTTCATTATCACCTTGCTGTGTTTACTAACATCAAAAGAAAATATTGAACAAAGTGTACGAAATTTCTCTGCTGATATCTGAGATCCGTCTACAACATCTTGATATTTTTGCACTGCGTCCATTAGGTATATATCAAGTAATATAATTTTATTAGCACCATCTACAAAATTGCAATTTTATTCGAGCTATTGCTTCAAATTTATTCTAGTGAATATTCTTCTAACGTTGGCGTTATCAAACATTGCATTACAACAAATAACTCACGTGGTAATTGTTCACTTGATGTTGTTGTGACTCACCATGTTTAGTCGGCAGTATTTGTAATTGCTGTTTGATATATTTTATGTTGCAGAAAATAAATTATGTTTTTTGTGCTTTTTGCAGCATTGAAGTTTTTAATACTATTGTGATCGGCGGAGTTATTTCTTCTAACAACAGCGCAAGTTTTTTTTATGCTAAATTGTTAATCAGCGTCACCAGCTCGAAATAAAAAAGCTTTTTATTCTGCTCTGTCTAAATTAAGTGTACATATATCTCCACGTAATACTTTATTGTAATCGCGACAAAGGTCAAATATTGTACTTCATGGCAGCATTATAGTGATTTGACGTGATCCTGCTGCAAGTGCCATTATCTTAGCTTATTGTAACTATATATTTTTTGTTCTTTACTACACATTACTGAGTAAGATCCAGTTGCAGTAGGGCAATTTATTTATACTGTGCTTACATCAGTTATATTTACTGGCAGTTCACTGTTATACGTCATGGCTTGATTAAGAACAGCATCACAACTTTTATGAGGAAATCGTATGAGTGATGGGATGCATTTTGCTGATGAAATATCGATTAACATCTTTAAATGTTATACTGGCTCTTAACGTGTTATAATTTGGTGTTAGCTCAAAATTATCAACTATAACATTACTTTTTGTTAGAAATTCTTTTATTGTTCTATTTAGATCAGTGATATTATAAGCTCCTTGTGTATGATTTGTTTCCATGTATATATTGGAACTTTTAAAGTTATAAATGTAAATTCATCGTTTACTCCAGCTTTTTGCGTTAGCCATAGAATGCCAACACGTAAAGGAAATTAGTCCAATCTCATACTGCTTTTCAGGATTTAGTTGTATTACGAAATATAATTTACTGAAAATTGAAAATTTTGTACTATCTTTAGCAGCTGTGCTAGAGTCTAGGAATAATGTTGTTGATTACTATTATATTTCTTTTAATAAAGTTATGTCGCCACAATTAAGTCGTAGTGTAAAACTTTGTATTTGTCAGATGTTAATAAGTTTTCCAATCTTAAATGATCAAGTATGTCAATAATTTCATTATCAATTTCAGCACCAACATTCCAGCCTCTTTTCATGATATTAATAACAATAATCCGCCTATCATTTCAGTAACTACTGCAAATATTTTTGTTTCTGTTCATGTTTTTTATTCTTTGTCTTTGAGATCATCCTCTGTTTGCAAAACTTTGATTTTTGTTCCCTCTTTTAACTCTTTCTCGATCTAAATAGTTTGCTTCAGTTGCTAAACCACTAGATTAATGACTTTTGTAAATATGTTTTTACATTATTAATAATTTCAATATAAAGAATAGCAATATTCCCATGTCGTAATATTCTAATACTTTCCTGGTAATTTTAGTTTCTGGTACTACATTGTTAAGATGTTTATGACTTTCTTCTGATATTTCTCGTAACCTCCAAATTTATTCCTCAGCGTTAAAATCATCGTTTCTAATATTATACATTCTCACATTTTTAAAACCATATTCTCTGCTAAAATTATTATACTCATCATCGTCTATTCTACTAATCATATTTCGAAAATCAATTAATTGTTTTCCTTTAACATCTAATCCATGTTCTTTTCTAAAATCTTCTTTATCATTCTCTCCAACGTTGATGTCTTACCTTTACTTTTCGATTCTTCAATCTTTTCTTTTATATCGCCTAACCTTCTTTCAATTGGATCAACTAGTGTTACTTCTGCTTATCGCCTTTCAAATGCAAATGGATTAATAATACGAAAATTTAGTTCAGTTTGTCAGGCAGCAGGATCAGCAATATTTACTACATGTTCCTCGGCCAATGTTTTCTTCTTTCTTAATCAGATCTTTCCAAAACGTTTGGAGCAGCTGATTCTTGCTGTTTAGCTTCAGTTGTTACTGTGGCAACAACCTGTCCACGTCGTGCTTGTTTCTCTTTTTGTTTAAATTCTACCTGATCTTGTGCAAGTTTTTTTCCCAAATCTTCTATATGTTTAATGCACTTGCTCGTTTATCCATAATTATATCAATGATGTTTGATAAAACTTACTGCAAGTATCAGTTAATACAACCGCGAAACATTTTAGCTAGATCACGTGCGTATTTATCAAATAAGAAAAAGTTATATTTATCTTTTGATATAGTTCAATACATTTATCTTTTGTTACTTCGCCACATTGCTCGTGTGCAATATTTTTAAAGTCAACGTTGCCCAGTCTGAGAAATAGTATAAAACAACCAGAATTTCGTCTAATAAATCTGTCAACATTTTAAAAACCTTAAGCACGATAATATATTTACATTTCTTATTTCGTGACAGTGAAAACTATGATCTCATTATATTCATTTCTTCATTGTTTAGCGAAATATCATCAAAAACTACTATCTTTTGTTAATCTGAATCAAGTAGATTAACTGAAACAAGTTCTTCTAGTTTTTTGATAATACAAAAATCGTAACCAAAATCGTCATCGAAAAGATTGTTATTCTATTAGCTATGTACCTTGTACTTATCTTGCTGTGGATTAATTGTGCAAATATAAACTCGATCGTAGTTAAAAGTATTGTTTTTCCCGATAAAGTTCTTCCATCAGTAGGATAATGACAATCTGGAAGTTTATTGTTATTTATGTTTCACCCACCACTCTGTAACAATGTTTAATGATTTTGCCATCGCTGTTATACAATTAATTGTTATATAATGTACATATAAAATATTTTCAAACAGTAAATAATGAACTATTATACAAAATTTGAACATCATTAGGAGAATCGTCGCCTATAAGTACAATAACAAACGGCAATATTGATTTATCAGGATACCTGAAAAAAAAAACTGGTGATAAAATAACAGGAAACCTCTCTATGTCAAATTAAACCTGTACTAGATTTATAAACAAATTATCCGCCAATAAATGTTATTAATACACAAGCTGTTATAAGCAATCACTGACAGGGGGAACTTAAAGTGATAACTTAGATATGTCAGCAAAAAAATTGGAGACCCTTTATCTGCCAGCAAACTTTAATGAAGCGCAAGCGGTAAGTTATTTATAGTTCAAGTATGAGGATACCAACAAACTTGATTAAACCAGTGAAATGGTTACAGGTAAAATTAACTTGTAGAGAAAATATTTATTGGGATAGAAACTGTATATTCGACAGCAAATGTAGATAACACACGAGCTGTAAGTTATGCGCAACTAAAATCTGTTGATAATAATAAACTTAAAAAGCCGGTTACACTCTGACAGGTAACATGTTTATATCAAATTCAAAACTGACAGGATT
Organism: Potamilus streckersoni; assembly: GCA_016746295.1. Lineage (NCBI taxonomy): Eukaryota > Metazoa > Mollusca > Bivalvia > Unionida > Unionidae > Potamilus > Potamilus streckersoni. The sequence continues at coordinate 1,552,336 of JAEAOA010000236.1, read as the reverse complement.
ACCGACATCCTCGACACCAGTTAATGAAACTGATGCAATTGGTTATGCTCAGTTAACAGAAGAACCTACTCATATTTTAAGAAGTCCGGTGGACCATTGTCAGTCAACATAAACATGAGAAAAAATAAAATAACTACGACATATGTTCCAGTTAACCTAATGATCTAACAAATAAAGGGTATGTTGACATTTTGTCATGTGGTGTACAAGGAACCAAAACCAATGTTGGTTATATTCCAACACGTTTTAAGGCAACTGATCATCGAGTTGGGTTTGAGGTAAGCGCATCAGCATATTATCCTGAATATAATATTATCCTTATTACGCTCTCTCTCTCTCTCTCTCTCTCTCTCTCTCTCTCTCTCTCTCTCTCTCTCTCTCTCTCTCTCTCTCTCTCTCTCTCTCTCTGATGGACACGAGTAGACGAAAACGGAAAGTTGAATATTTTTGGATCAAAATTAAATGCCCCATTGCAGTTACTATTTGACAATTTCATTTGCGAGGTCCATTGAACTCTAGTTTGGTCGAATTTGTAATTGGCATTAGGAAGGATCGAATGATAATATCGACTGGGTAACAGTACAACAACACAATATTTTACAACTCCGAGAGAAAATACTGTCAACAAGTATATCTATTTTCGGGTTTATGTTTTCGCTGCTGAACATCCATTCTAAGACTGACAGCATTTCAAATATACACACTTCATTATCAAATTTAATCTAAAAATACTATAAAATAATGTCAAAACAACCAATTATAACTGTTGAGGGAAAATTTTATGAAAATATTTTTAACTTTTCAAGGATGCTGCGGACGAATCACTATCAACACGTAACATAAAGACTATAAAAAGATGTACAGTTCCAATTGTAATCTCTCCATTGTCAGAAGGAGAAAAAAAGTTGTTCGTGTTTATATGCGAGGACTACAACTGAATAATATAAAATTATGAAGCGGTATACATATACTGTTATCTTGATGATTTCATAAGAGAATATAAACATGTTGTAATATTCTTAAAAATATTACTTGAGTTTGATTTAATTGTTTATATTTTTTGATAATGCGATCAAACCTATTATTCAAAAACTCGAACAAAACAAAATGAAAAACTAATAAACGATAGACATTACAGTCTCAACAAACTAGCCGAAACTAGGATACAAAATCAAAATAAACAGAAAGTTAAATGATAGATTTTCAAAAAGAGAAATTTTTAAGTATCTCGGTATGTACTACCATGACAAAGAAGCCTAATTAAAAGCGTTTCTACGGCACCAGACACTGAGTTAATTATTTAAGTTTATGCAAACGCAATCTTGGCAATGATACGTAAAACAGAGCAAGAGTTTGATCCGATTATTGTTGAAAGGTCTCTAAATATATTTAAACCTTTTGATTATTAAATTAGTGATCTTAGTGATATGGAGCGAGAAAAGTTTTATGAAGAAGTAACACAAACATAATTTTTATTACGACATAAGTGAAGCAAGCAGATGATATTACATTTCCACCAATCCAATACTCTAGACGATTGTCATTACGAAATTATTACAATGATGTGGAGAAAATGTTCACAAAACAATGTGAACAATTATGATTTAAAGTAAATGCTTTTACTCGTCTTAACATTATTGGTATAAAATCGCTCCAAACATTAATGCTAGCAAATTTCGTGGTAACATATCCAATTATCAGACAATATATTAGATCAGATAAGCATGGTTTTAGGGTATATTGATAAACCAGAAAAAGATTACAGTAATTTGGTGAATTCATAGAGTTGTGCAAACGTGAAGAAGGAGATATTTTTGATTTGTTTGCTTGGTTAAGGAAAATAATATACTGACAGAAGAAAGATATAACGATACTTTGTCAGATGTTTATGACACGTTCAGAGATTGTATAGCTGGTCCTAACAATAATAGGTTCTACAAGTTTCTTGATTCGATTGTTGGTGCTAGAGTTTTAAATATTAGATAAAACTGTAGCAAATATTGTATAACGAAAAAACAATATCATTTATTTCAATCATTTTTCAGAAGAAATTCCAAAACAATATGTTGATGTTCTAATGCAATATTACAGATATTATCATAAAATCCTTTGGTGTGTAACACAATGTTATAAGTATTACAGTAGAATAATTCGAGTAATATGTTTGCCACTGTTGATAACCTGCTCTGGCATACATTCAAGTGGATGATCATTAAGTCCGTTTCTGTTTATAATATCTGGTGTCGGTGTATCTCTTTCAATAGCATGTAAAATAATTGAGCCTTGACTTGAGACGAAAACAAATGCTTGTAAAATAGCTATGATCACTATTAAAATTACTTGATCAGATAAGATCTTATTTGCGCAGTGTAAAATATGATATGGGCGATATAATACGATAGTTCTGTAATATTGACAGTATGTTAACACATATTCTGCCAATTACTGTCAGCAGGTGTGAGAAAGATTATCATAAAATATGGTTACAACAGTAGTAAATGTTTAGAAATATCGTTATCAAATAAAGCATCAACCATGTTATCAATATATGTCATTGGACCATCTGCACAACCTCCTTTCCGTTCCTCATTTTCTTCTGCGAATAACCATACTGATTTATATTTGACTGAAAAATAAAGGCAGCAACTTTTTAATACAATCGCTTATCTCAGTATATGTTGAAGCCGATTTGATTGAATTAAATCTTTTAAAAAATCTGTTTGTTAGATAAAATCCGACGCTACTAATTGGGTCTTTGTAATAGGACAATTTATATAATATTTTATTCTTGAAATAGAAATAAATCTAAGGTTAAGGAACCTATGTCAAGCTCTCCATAATTTGGGAGAGATGTTGGGGTTTCTGGTCTAGGATCTTTTTTTGGTTTAGGATTATCATCTTCATACACTACTAATACATTTCGTACATTAAATACTATTAAGTCTATCGATGGATCAGACGCTGCCATTCTAAGGTGGCTAGGTCCAGTTTCCTAAATTGGCCCCTAGCAAATTGTTTAACTTAAGGCGTTGGTGTGAATTTTTCAGCTGTTACTGTTTACTAATTAAAGATATGGATATATTTGTGAACTAAGTAATTCGGGCTTGTTGTTATTGAAACTGCGGCCAAGCATGTATACCTTCATAGTTACTCTGCAGTATGTTGATAGTCAAATAGCAATAGTCGGATAGGAAATAAGAGCTAGTAGAGTATCTGAGAAACGGATTTGATGACAACTATTTTCAATTGCATCAGCATGGTTAGTAAACACTTTTACGGAATTGCTATCTAGGAGAACTGCTTGTGTTTGCACTGTGAGCATAACATGGTGTCAAAATGAACTTCGGGCACGAATATTGCATGTAAAAATTTGGGGTATGGGTGCATAAACGTCTTCAGCTATAAACTGCCATTGACTTCTCTGGTCATGTGAATAATATTCTTATGCTTTGTTTTAATACAGGGATCCAAACATATAGACCCTTTGCATTTAATTAAACTTTAGTTATATGTAATGCTATTTCTCAGAAGGTATATGTAGCATAGGTTTATCACACGTACGAAGCATTTTTTTCTAACGAAAATATGATCCCGTACGGTACAAATTATTCGTTGTTGAGGTGGTCTGTGGTAAGGGACCGCGACAGTCTACCATTATTCTTCTAAATTGTTAATCATAAGCAGAAATAGAATACATAAAAAGTCTTATATATCTTCTGATTGGGATTTCTTATCACTTCACAAGTAGAACAAGATCTTAAGCACTTAGAAATACCATGTTTAATTTCTACCCATAAAAATGATTAAAGGAATTAAGATCTGTCTTACTGACTCCTAAATTATCTAGTTCCATGGACTAGATAAAAAAATATCATGTTGCTTTTACCTAGGAAGAATGATTTGATATCACACTGAACTCTCGTCATAAGCTGGTACCTCTGGTAGTTGTCATAGTCTCATAAGGACCTGATTTGTTCAACTAAATAACATACCAGGACATGTGTGGCTTCAGTTTTCTTAATAGCTGTTTCAATCAATCATGAGATCTCAATATATTGTTCCTGTTCGACAATGAGTGATTATCTTTTGCTACCCTTATTTGAATACAAATAATTAGTAGTAACAAGAGAATCGCTATGATTAATACTCTCTGATTGATCAATAGCAAGAACAAAATCGTTTTCATCAAAAGACTGTCCAATAAATATATCAGCTAAAGGAACGCAATTCTGATTAGCATCATTCTCCCTAAATACTTCTTTGCCACTGCGCTATTAACCGCACAGGCAGGATATAAATCTGGTTTCAATCTCAAAAAGATCAAACTTCTAATCCCAGGAAGGCTTGTCAATTATCTCCAGCTAGTCTATTGACCAGTAATAAATGAATACTCTCAATATGAAAAAATCACGACTTTGACGATTAAGGTTCTGGTGTACATTCTGATACAAAAACAGGTGATAACGTTGAACGTCCTTATCCATATCATAATCAGCAGTCTGTTGTATCGACAGTAAAAAGTGCACCTTAAAGCTTATCCAGTATTTTGTATTTCTTGCTTTGTTAACAATATTTTTACTTCCGAAATGTCCATCAAGCTTTGAGACTTCTTTGACACTGAGCTAGTAACTGCACAGGCATGATTTATGTTTCAAACCCAACCCAGAATTGGTTAGATTGAAGATTCTATGTAAAGAGACGAATGATTTTTCGTCCCTTTTCATAAAATCTAGAACCTAACCAATTATGGGAAGAATTTGAAACAAATTCCAATGCAGCTGACGTCAATGTGAATGTTTGTTAGTTTCTCTAAAGATTTCTAAAATGTTTCAAATTAAGCTCTTTTTCATGGAAACGAAACCTCGGAAACAAAGTCAATTTGAAATTTAGAGACACTTTGTAATATATTTAAAATGTCTTAGAGTAATTCAGATTCTGGACAAGCCCCAAATTTCTGTTACATCTCGATAATTTTAAATTATACAATAGAAAGAAGCAAAACAAAATATTTAGTTAAAACAACAAATAATTTGTTCCCATAAAATACAAAGCGAAAATTCAAGAAGTTAAAAGCATTGTGAAACAAATTCCGAATAATTCTAAATCTACCATCGCAAAACCAAATATTCATAAGGATAGTCCTATATTCAGCAAATATCTTATTAAAAGGTCAAACTGCTATGTATATGTATTTTTGTAACTCTTAGTACACTATTTGATTTATTGTTGTAATGTTTATTCATGTTAGCTTTGTAAATTGTATGGAATATATTAATTATAATTTGCCTGGGGGAGCTGACTCTGTTAACAGCATAAAATTACATAGGATCTATAAATAAACGATAACGAGTAATGCTGACAATAACTAACAATAATAGTAATAATTATATCTCCTTTGGATTAATTTCCTACTGGCTGATGGGCTTTGGGCTGTTTTGGAAGAATTCAGTAACTTCTTATTGATTGGGCTAACTCACTAGGATATGCAATTTTGAGGCAAAATGAGTATTTAGATTTGTCACGTGATTTATATTGGGAAATATAGTCGTAACAGACGGTGTATATAAGGAGAGATCTGAACAATCAAATTCATGCAGATTGTCGAGTCATCCTCATTTCTTGTCTTCTTGTTATAAGTCTGCAGACGTGTTTGATGTTGTTCTTAGATGTTAATCGAGAGGAAAAAACATTATGTTTTGGTACTGTCCAGTGATAATAAAAAGTGTTCATTATTTGGACTATAATATTATTCTGGAACTGATGTGGATTATTTGAAGAAGTCCCGGAAAACACCATCTTGACAACATCACGATTTCTTGCGGATCAATGCATTTACAATTTTAAAAATATACGGAACTTTTCATTCATTTTGGATTTCGTAAACTTTGTCATAATCATTTTGGATTCACTTCATAAGTAAGTTACTCTCACATTGACATTTACACCTTTATTATTAATTATTTGTTAGGTTTTATAAACCTTGTTGGTTTTGCTTCACTCTGTTACTTATTTCGTGACCATAAGGTCGTAACACTAGCGCATAATATAAAAAAAATATGCACAACAGTAGCCATTCGATATTCTGCTGTTAACAGACTAACGCTTTTCGATGACATCCCAAACGGGTCGATCCAGTTACCAGAATCGACCCGGGAGAGTTTTGACTTATGAGGGGTTACACTGGTATGAATAACAATTGGCTTACTTAATAGTCTCGGAAAAAAATAAATTATGTTTGAAAAGTGATGGGAAAATACATATTACGTTGAAGACTGTGCCTTGCTGCTAAATCCTTTTTGGATGATGGTGTATATTTTATACTTTCTCTATGCTTGACTGTCCATCTGTCCATTTATTTCTCTGTATAATAATCCAGCAACCCACTCACACACTTGACATTATAAACCCTCTGAATGTCAAAATTCACTTATCTTTTTATTTTTCAACAGTACCACATCATAATTCGAGAAAATTCTGCTTTATATTAAATAGTTGTGTTGAATTATGTTAACTGACAGGCATCAAGCAATGAAAGCAAGGTCTAAAAACTAGACATTATTCTGGAAACATTATTATGTCCATTGATTAAAATTGATGATGGACCACTCCGACAAAATATTATTCTGTGACAAAACAGGAAAGGTTTGTAAATTATAGTCTTTAGGCATATCACCGCGGTAATAAACAACAATCAAGGAATAATTTTAGCATATTTCTATACATAATTATTTCAAGTCACCGAACATTAGATCACTGATATTAAATATTACGCGATGGAATATGCAAAATAATGTGTGTGTGTGTGTGCGTGTGTGTGTATGAGAGAGAGAGAGAGAGAGAGAGAGAGAGAGAGAGAAAGAGAGAGAGAGATGCATTCCAATAATTATTCTTTTTTGAGAATCAGTTTGCTCTGGATTATCAAATTTTACACTGGAATGAAGAACGTATATATCACGTGATCGTGGTTAAGAAACAATATATCCAATTTGCAGCAAAATCCTCATTTAATGTGTACATTATCTTGACACAAACGTTGCGGAATTTGATTTGATTCTCATTTGCTTCCACAAGTAATCGTTGGTGGGGATATAGATGGCTGGTACCCCTTGTCACACGTAAAGCCGCATGACTGGTCTGGTTCCCGGATCCATGTGAGGTTGAGATCACCTCTGGGAATGTAGTAAGGACGCTGTTGTCCATCATGCCCTGAAAAGGGAAGGATAATTTGTGTCAGCATTTGGTACTTGGATCGTGTAGATTTTTTAACTACCAAAGCTGGAGGTAATGTGTGAATAGGCTGTTTAGATAATAGAGTTAACGATTTGTGAGTTATAAATTATATATAAGGCAATCCATACAGAATCTTTTTTATGTGTGTGCATAAAACCTACATATTTTTCTTTCGTGTTCCTATTACCAAATATTTGGAGGCAAATAGGCCTTTGATCATATATTTATTCACGATATAATGATATGTGTCATGACTCTCGGTATATATCGACCAAGTGTTTGATGTTATGTTGTACTGATAGTGGTCAATCACCCACAACTAAGAAAAGGTTTTTTCCGCCTATCTTCAACTACAACATGATTCTTCTTCTCAATAGTAGTCTTATATTTACTTTACAAAGATTTTCATGCGTGCGTGGTATACCAAGATAGTTCCTCGTCAAGCTTACTTTTTACGGTTTCTTTAATCGGTCATATAAAGCTGTTCCATTGAACTATGCACTCGTACATATCTACCAGTATCATTCAATATGTGAAAGACTTGTACTTTCTTCCTGATGGAGCACAGGCAGATGTAGGCTAATTAGTTTCCTCGCATAGCAAGTTTACATCCTTATGTGATGAAACAGGAGTCTAACTTTGCATACCAACCAGGTTATAACAAATCCCAAAAGCAAATTGGGTCCTAAAAATAGAATCATTTTTATCTATGACAGTAATAATTCGACGTACCATGTCAAAACACCCGATAACATTAATTTGCTAAGCATCTAGTGATTTGTAAGTATAAGTTTCAATTTGCTTAGCAGGTTGTTATTGCAAATATTAATATACGTAAGATTTCAGAAAAATAATTGTCCGTAGTCAGTCATTGAGGATAAAGTGATTTCAAATCTAAAATTGAACCGTACCTTGCTGAGTTTCCTTGTAATACAAAATTTATAGAACAAGTTGTATGTTATTGATACAGCCTATTTGACCTCTTTATCCATGTTTATGGAAGCCACGTGACTTGAGTAGTCGTACGATCGAAATATTGAACTTTTGATATGTCTAAAAAGGAATTGAAGAGATAATGAAAGTTTAAACTAAGTAATCCTGGACCCAGTAGAAAGCGGCTAGTCTATGTAGACACAGCGAGTTTAGCTAAGTTCCCAATTTTCTGGCGCTGGAATCCCCTAAAACCACCCCAATACATACCTAATCCCTCTCTATGCTCTTTCATACCATCTCCCTTTTCTCCAGTATCTTTATCTTTGTTGTTTTCTCATTTATTACTTTTCTCAAGAGATCTTATGTAGTTTTTAAAATGTCATCGCTGTCTTCTTATGTAACATCTGTCATAAACATTTCAGCTCATCCACCCGGGTTAACATGAGCTACAATCGCTTTAAAAGTGACATAGCGCTGTACAACGTAAGAATTTGCAAGATTATTTTCTTTAAGGACGATTCATGGTTAGAGACGTGGATGTGAATCATTAGAACATATTTTGATATAACACAAGAAATTATAAAATAAAAATAAGGTAGAATCATCCAGAATTAAAATAAACTATCCTACTATTATCACTTTAATTGAGAGAATTAGCAGACAAAAGGGGAAGAGTCTTTACACAGGTACATGCATACATACGTACGAACATAATAACCTCATGACAATGGTTTATGTTTTTATGAACCTTGTCTCAAAGAACACTCTATATTCAATGATGTAATCAACTGATTATATGCAATTTGTGCATATGCTTCACCTTGTGCATGGGTTTCAAGAAATGAAGGTTATTGATCTTGACTATGGTCATTTTTTGTGAAGGACTGATTATAAATTGTTCCCGCAGCTATCCTGTGTGGTTTTAACATTCTCTATTATATATCTGCCTGTTAATTATTATCGAAATCGTAGAAAACTAATCGCACAATGGGATTTTGTACCGGACTCCTGGATAAAGTGTCAATCAAAAGTTAGATATGCATATCTGTGAATCATATTCGTATTTTAATATTTTATTATTAGTAGTTAAATCAAGTTTTTTTTCACAAATATATATTTGTGAAAAAAAACTTGATTTAACTACTAATAATAAAATATTAAAATACGAATATGATTCACATTTATATATATATATATATATATATATATATATATATATATATATATATATATATATATATATATATAGATGCAATAAACTGACGACGAACAGTACGAAACTAGTAACTAACTAGCCTAAACGCTTTCGACTCTTAATGAGTCTTTTTCAAAGGCAAATACAAAACATAGTTACGACAAACAAATAAACACAAAAACGTTGTGTTTGTAAACCTCTACATTTCTGTCTTCACATGTGCTAACACTATAAATACAACCAGCTTGTATAGACTAGTTGCGGAAACTGAAAACGTTGTGTAATTCCCTAAAAGTCTACAAGCCAAAGCGACATCTATTTTTACTTTGTGTACATATGTAACGCAGATTATATCCCGGAAATTTGATTCTATACCGGTTATTCTTATAGTAAAAATTGAAGGATAATAAGAAGATTTAGAAAATGTTAAATTCTACTAGTGCATAGTTTTCATTTTCTAGTCTTCTTGGTTTAGACCGCTTGGTTTCAATGTTCTAAGGCGGCGTATCCAGTATGATTCCTTTTCCTTCCTGGTTTCGGAACTCCAGCTGTGGTTGTTAGCAATAGCGATAAGTATTATATCACTGAAAGTGTGGCCAGGGGAGGAGAAGTGTTCTGCGACCGGGCTTCTGTACAGCTTTTTTGTCATCCAATCAGATCTATGAAGGTTTATCCTTATGTGTAGCTTTTCAGTTTCTCCCACGTACTGAAGGCCACAGATCTTACATGTGATGAGATAAATCACATTCTCTGTTTTGCACGTTTTGTTTGGACCATGTATGTATAGTTTATCTTTAGTCACTGTGCTAGTGAATGTCTTGGTCTCTATCATATGTTGACAGGTTTTGCATCTTTTATCGCCACAGATGCAAAACCTGTCAACATATGATAGAGACTAAGACATTCACTAGCACAGTGACTAAAGAAAAACTAAAAAAACTAAACATACATGGTCCAAACAAAACGTGCAAAACATTAATGTCCATGATATCACCTGTAAATAATCTTTTATAAATATCAGCTACTTCACTGATGATTTCTGGGGAATTATTACCAGCTCGTTTTCCTCCAATGAGGATTTCTAGTCGATCAGCATAGGAAAGAACGTTATTATGACATGGATTAATAATGCCCCTTCTTTGAGTAGTAACACCACTTCCAGTGGCACCAAGGAAATCTTCCTAAGGTTGTAATCGTCGCGGTTATAGCAATTGTTCTGTTTTATCTCTTCGTTGTTGTTCTAGTTGTTGTAGCTTTTGTCATTGTATTTATGTGATTGGTTTTTGTGTATAATAAATATTTATCTCATCAATAAATGCAATGCTCGGGCCTGATCAATTCCGTAATATATGCGATATATCTTTTTGTAACAGGTCACAAGTCTCACATCATTATTGGTATACTTGGGTTTCTAAACTTTATATCTCTGATCAAAACTTGTGACGGCCAACATAAATAATTTCCCATGTGGGACGTTTTTTTTTTTGACATGTTTAATGAAAGAATCAATAAATGCGTCATTTATATTAATTTTAGCTCCTACTTGATCTTGTTCTGGTATAAGATTTTTTTATATAACCAATTTCAGCACGAGTTTGGTCAATACCTTTAAGTATTTCTTTCATTGTTTGAGCAGCAGCAACTTTTTCAGCCGGAATTTTTAGTAGAATTTTTTTTTGTTTCCTTAGTTCGCCTTGCTGTTTTTCCAGTTGCATCAGCGTATTCATCTAACGTTGGTTTCTGTAATGGGTTTAAATAATTATTCTGCACCTTCTGCAAATTCAGCCTGAGACTCCTGACGCTATTATAATCGGTGTTTGACAGAATCATAGACAGGTGTATTACTTTTAATTGCCTCTAGTCGCTCTTGAGCTAGTTTAGCCGTGTAAAATTCCATTATTTGATATAACAATGACTTAATTATAGTAGCAGAGATGGTGCGACCAAAAGCAGGTCTGCCTTAAAAATAAAAACGATATTGAATTGGCGAGAAAAAAGTAACAGTCTTGTTTTGTTTAGACCGAACGTTGACGACAAATTATGTTTAAATAATTAACAATCCAAGCAAGTGGCATGTTCACGCGCTTTGCTGTTTCACTAGTCATGCACACACACACACACACACACACACCCTCATATATATATATATATATATATATATATATATATATAGATATATATATATATATATATATATATATATATATATATAAAATTCTTTAAACACATTTCTGTGTAAGATTAGTTGGTATCAGCTTGTAGTCGTATATATATATATATATATATATATATATATATATATATATATATATATATATATATATATATATATATATATATATAAAACAATTAAACTGAAATAATACATTGTCTTAAAGTCTTAATTACATACCTCTATAATAACTCTTTTGCAATTATTCTTCCACACAAGAATCAAAAGATTTTTGATGCGAGAGGATTATGAAGATAGAGATAACGAGAAAATCACCATAAAAGGAAATGTAATTTTTCTAAAATGTCAGAGAGTTGAATGAATGAGGACGAAAGTCTGACTGCATGCATCAGTTGATTGACCATTGCCTTGCCTGTTTCTTACATGTAAGAGACCTGGATATTATTTATAATTGCATTTTTGGTCGTTGTCTGATTTATATAATCTGCTGTGCTTTTGCCGATTTGGAAAAGTAATAGCTGGAACGAATGAGATGAAATTAAGGAGGAAACAGTCATGAGCTTTAGGATTAGATAGTGTTAAATGCGTTTCCTACTTTTGCAGACCGGGTCTTGCTTGCTAGGTTTGAGTGGTCAAACCACTATCAGTTTTTTTAAATTATCAAAAAGAGCAAGGACGTCCACGATCCATCCACTTAAGAAATGTGTGGCATTATTGTTTGCAAAAGTCTCTTTGTAGCTACACATCACACTGAGAGTCATAACGTCGTAATTTAGCCAACGTTCCTTGCAGTATACGTTATAATCTATTACAGCTTATGTCTTCCAATCAGATTGCAGTATGTGTTAAAATGATACCCTATATACCAATCAACAAAGCTGTGCTTTTCAGATTGAAAGGTATAATCATTTGTAATCTTTTTCAGGTAAATGAAATCGTTTTATGATATATTTCATAGACTACAGAATAAAGCAGTAGATGTTAATTAATGCGCATTGGGAAACGGTAAGGAATTATTTGATCTCTAATTTGGAAATAGGTTTGTTTAAAAAGTAATTATCAACGGAATACAGCAATGCCATGCGTATTATGATCCACATGTTTGTCAATCTGTCTGATCACGTATGTTGCAAGATTTCTCATAGCTTTGTCTTCTATCAGACCAAACGTAATAAGTTCCGTTTATTTTTGAAAATCTATGATTTCTATTTAGGTATTATGTGATTTAGAACTACAAGATTTGCTTAATTCCGAAACTGAAGATCCTTACAACGTGCTAAACTACGCATATTCAATAAAGATGATTTCATAACGGAAGTGTTTCATAAAAAACAGAAGCAATTTTACATTTTGCAAAAACAGATTAACACTCTTTGTTTGAAAGAATTCTACTCCGTTTAAAATTACTTCCACGAGATCCAATAGACTGACTTCATTAAGTCAAGAAAATTAACAAAGTGAAGGTGGAACGTGTTTGAACTAATACTTTCCTCTTAATATACAGACTTAAACTCAGAGTTGGTCGGCGTATGGAAAAATATCCAAACTTGGATAGTAAATCGCGAAATATAGTCTCTAATTTAGCAACTGTTACGTAGAGTGCTAATTTACAAAGAATTAACAGGCAATGTGAAGGTTCAGAAGTATTTTCTTTGTAAAAGGCAATTAAATATCTCTCGTGTTAGATAAATAAATGTGCGTGAAAGTGAATAAAGTATTCTCTTTTTCTCATGCCTCATTGTGGTTGAAGTTTTGGATTCATATGAAGCCAATTTGGATGCATGCTTTTCCTTCGTAAATACCGGATATATTTCATCTTGTGGTAAACGATAAATGTGATACAAAGTAGATTTTGGTGTAGATGTATTTAACTTCCTGCCGTTCCGATTGCTTTGGTTATTTACAAGATAAGGATAGACAGAGACGTTGTTAATGCTCCAAATTATCTTTTCATTCGCAGCTTTTCAGTCAGTCCTATGGTATATGGTATATCCAGTTGGAACAATAGTCGAGGCGTTCCGAAAAGTAAAAGTAAAGTAAAATTTCTTGCAAACAAATGCATCATATTTTTTCTGTAAATTACTATTTTTTTTTTCGAAGATATACCCAAGGTAGAATGAACCGCATATTTTGGATAACCTAATATGTTCCAATAAATTAAATTAAAAAGAGTCTGAAAACTATTTACCTTATCTCTATAGCTGATCGGTAGATCGCACTGAATTCTGGCATTGTTAAGATTGATACAAAGACAACGTTGTAAAGAAAAAGAATGTGGTTAGCCGAATATCTTCGGCAAACATTTATTATTCCATGACATTTCTTGCTGCAAGTATAACTTCTATAAGTACACACAATCAGCCGTCGCATGGTATGATCGGAAATCATGTATTTTTTTCACTAAGAAACATCATGATATAAGCATTTAAAATTATAATATTAATTAAAACAATAGAACAAATATTTCACAAGTATTATTCTTTTTCACACTTAATTATATAATAACTGTCAACATTTACTACGAAAAGTAGTTATGTGAAAGATGGCCATTGCTTCTCTTAATCAGCGGCCAGAAGAATTTCGTTGGAACTTTTGCTCATGCTGAATAATGTTTACATTTTGTTCCTTACTTGATTGTTATTTTCCCAAATTTAAAATCCATAATTCGGGTATTTTAATAACTAATGTGGCAGCAAAATATTTGTAATCACCTTTTCTTATCAGTGGTTAGAAGAAGTTTGCTGAAACTACTATCTAAATGAGTATTTTGTACTGATTTCCAGTAAATTTTGAGTTTCTGCTTTGCCTCAGTTTTGGAAATGAAATGACAAAACGATTTTCTAAAATGGTAAAAGTGTTTAAGTATGCTTGTCATTGTTTATAATATTACTGAATCATTGTGGGTGACATAAGTGGTTCATATGGAGGCATAATACAAGCTTAACGTTGCTCTTTTTCATTTTTGTCAGAAAAATAGTAAAATGTCAACATATTTTGTGTATTGAAATTTTAAATTTCTGAGGAGGTTTTAATTAATTGTACTTCAATGATGCATGACGAATTTTAGAAAACCATTGTAGGCTAAATAAGGGATAGGTGCACTGGAACTCATATCTGTCTTTTATGTTAATTTTCATTGAATATTGTCAATGGTTGATGAAAAGAAATTTGCTTAATTTTCTCAAGCTTAATGGTGGTTTGCTTGCATAGAGAAACAATTTCAACTTTATCCTCTGACAAATTGTTCAGCCAATGTCTTAAGAAAACAAAGCTGAAAAGAGTGAGCATTTTGAGAAGCAAATTGTTCCCAGCATTTTAAAGGAGCGTAAGGGTCGAACTGAAGTTTTGCTGTCGAAATCATTGGTTGGTATTGCATGTAATATATGTTCACAGTGTCTCTATATTTATGACATTAAGATAGAATTTGTGACAAGAGTACCATAAACATAAATGTGTATACGGCCTCCATAAGATTAATTGTAATATAATCAAACAAAATATAATAAACAAAACTATTATATTTTATCGACCGCTTGGGTGGCCTAGTGGTTAGAGCGTCTGCTTTGGATGCAGGAGGTCGTGGGTTCTATCTCCGGCCGAGTCATGCCAAATACTTACAAAAAAATCGTACTAACAGCTGCCTGGCTTATTGCTCAGCATTAAGATATTGTGTTAGAACTGGTCGGCCTGGTGTCAGGATAATGTGACTGTGGGGGACATAATGTTGCAAGTCTGCGGCATGATGCCCCAGTGATATACATCATTATAAACTGCCACATTGCAGACATCCTAGAAATAAGACTGAAAAAATTGTTAAAACCACCCGAAAAATCCAAATCACAACAACAACATATTCGTATTAGATTTAACATCATCGAGATTTTTGACATTTAAGAAGTCTCTCAACTACTCTATGTGCAAGTGATCAACAATATATTTTTAGAAGGAACTTGATCTAAAGTAAGAATTATACTTTTACTTCGAGACACAACTTTGATTATTTTTATCCCCAAATGAAATGCATCTTCCATTCTTTAAGTGCAATATAATTAAAATACGTTAGTCAAGATCTATCGTCTACTCACATCTTTAACACTTCTAAGGAAATCTCAGTTTACTTAACCTTTCACGTTTCGATCTCGAATTTTACAGGTTTATTCCTCAACGTAACTGCAAGCGATCCACAAAGTCAAGATGATGCAGAACTGGTTAAATGGTACAAACAATTTATTTTTCAGTCTAGCTACATTCACTTTCTGACCACGCTCAAAGCGACTCACGGGCTTTTTTT
Organism: Potamilus streckersoni; assembly: GCA_016746295.1. Taxonomy (NCBI): domain Eukaryota; kingdom Metazoa; phylum Mollusca; class Bivalvia; order Unionida; family Unionidae; genus Potamilus; species Potamilus streckersoni. The sequence continues at coordinate 1,536,514 of JAEAOA010000236.1, read as the reverse complement.
AACCCCATGTGCGAGCCATATGCAAAGAGTCTTTAGGAATGTCATGTAAAGGTAACGTTTGTGCACAGAAACAATCTTTTTCTCTTCAGTAAAAGTGACTTTAAAATTTGACCTTATATATGTATGTGTTGGTACAGTCAAGTTAGAACTTGATTCTTTTCTACATTGTTCCGTAATATTGCCTTTACAATGTAAGTAAAGAACAGATACATTGATACAAAAATATTTTTTATCACGTATGTTTCTTTAAGAAACATATTTCTTTTTGCTCATTCTTGACTTTCATAAAAAGCACTGTAATTTAAATATATAAATTGAATTTCGAAGGGTTCCTGGTTACTTCTTCATACGTAGGTAGGGATTCCTTAGGTTGAATGCTATTGTACGACGGAGGAGGTCCATGATATTTGCAACTGTTGGAGATTGTTGAGATCCGTTGCACATATGGATGGACGTAAAGGCCATTATATGAAGGAGAATCAAAGGACGATACGCTCCCCATATCATCTGCATGATGCTGTTGTCTGATGGTGGTAACGTTTCGTACAGGATTTTCTCTTGGTCTCAAGCATGTATTCGTCACATGACCTGCGTCTCTTATATTTGGTACACTGATCCTAAAAGTACATAGTAAGAGTATAGACGATCAGAATTCATATTTTGAATCCCCATGTATCTTTGTGTCTGCTTATTCTGCATTTATCTAAATCTTTGTTCAAGTAAAGTTAAACTTCTCTCTCTCTCTCTCTCTCTCTCTCTCTCTCTCTCTCTCTCTCTCTCTCTCTCTCTCTCTCTCTGTCTCTCTCTCTCTCTCTCTCTCTCTCTGTGCTGAAATAATATCATGTAATACTACTACTACTACTACTACTACTACTACTATTAATCATAATAATGTTAATAATAATAATAATAATAATAATAATAATAATAATAATAATAATATAAAAAAGATATGAAGAACAGTTTATAGGGTGAAGTGACAAGTATTGATAAAAAGGGGATAATAACAGTATTTTGGATGTTTTCCTCTTCATGATGATGATCAATGGTGCCATCATGATCATGTCAAAAGTCATAAAGGTTGTTGATAATTTTATATCGATGGTTCTAATGCCGACGTATAATTTCAAGAATATAATCTTACCGCTTTCCATACCAAACGAGAATGAATACGACGATTATTAATATTCCAGTCAGAGTTCCAACACTGATCCCAACAATAGCTCCTACATTCCCAACACCACTTCTTTCATCCGAGATCGACTTCCCTAGCAACGATATATATATATATATATATATATATATATATATATATATATATATATATATATATATATATATATATATATTTTTTTATATATATATATATATATATATATATATATATATATATACATATATATATATATATATACATACATACATACATACATACATACATACATACATACATACATACATACATACATACATACATACATACATACATACATACATTCTCTGTGTTTCTATTATTAATGCATTTTCATGACATTTCAACATTAAAAATTTAACTTTATTATACAAATCTAGGGTATAGATATAAAGATGGTGTTAATGTATCGTCGTATAAAAAAGTACATAATTAATATTATAGTTGCGCCATATTGCTGATTTGCATAAACATATGTAAATGAATGAAATATACACATTAAAAGCAAATATAAAGACGATGAAAAGGCGCAATAAGGAATAAAGCAAAGATATATTTCTGATTTTTCATTATATTAACTAATTTTTATTATATCATCATTTTGTATTATCCGACACGTGGACATATTCATTTCTTCTCACACACACACACACACACATATATATATATATATATATATATATATATATATATATATATATATATATATATATATATATATACACAAATTTTCTGAAAGTGAACAACGCATATCGCCCTCTGTACTATACTAAAGTTTCTGTCCTTTAAAGGCAATGATATGTGCAAAATTAATGTGTTTTATTGCTATAGCTCCTTTGAAGTCTACTTGCTGTACAAAGAGTTATTAGACTACACGTGCTCAGTAGCATATCGTCGCGATGAACTGTGAACGTCACTTTGTATCCGTATCAATAGAGTACGTATATGGTGATATCGTTCCACTCAAACTTATATCCTTATGAGCTTTTTCCTACAGCTAATTTTCATTGACATTTGAAGATTTTGATTTTGACCTAAATCACACTGACAGGTTCGAAACAAAGCTAACAAAGCAATAACAGCTTGATCAAGTACACTGGTTTCCGCATGGGACTGGTTGTATCCTGCTTTGATTATATGTGTAAAGAGAACGAACGGTGCAAAATAATCTTCTGACTATCTCATGAGCTTCCGAATTTTAATGAGTATATTGGTAGCTAGAGACAGACAAGAGAATACAAAATATCGATATACACTAAAGATATGGCTGTGCAGTATTGCTTGTCTGATGAAGTCTAGTGTGCAGAATTTGATTGGCTTATTGAATTGAGCTCCGATATTTGTAAAAGTCTAAGAGCTCTTGTCTCTCTTTCAGATTTTGATGGAAATTACAAGTAAATACAAAGAGCAAAATAAGCATAAAAATAGACCCTGTATTTTCAATAATGTACATGATTATATACTTGACGTAAGTGTTATGTGAACATTTTAGATATCGCAACTTGTCTGAACTCGCTCTCTCTCTCTGTCTGTCTGTCTCTCTTTTTCTCTCTGTATGTATATCTATATTATCCGTTTCATTTTCTACTCAATTCCCATGCACATTTTTAGGGTACCTCTAATTAATCAGACGTGCAAACCAAATAAAGTTTGCATAGCCGTAAATGTCTCTTTCAACTGGTAGGGATCGACAGACAACTGCTTTAGAAATGTTGTTTATCAAAATGTACTGTAGATATCAATGCGGTTTAGTTGCTATGCAACATTGCTGGTGTTATTTCTATGTATTACAATAGACTTAATTACGTGACAGAACTAGATTTTAATGCCATGTTGTTTAGGCTGCAGAGAGGCGAGTTATAAAAATTTTAACTTCTCGAAGCAAGCTCTTACTAATTACGATAAGGTAAACATTGAAACAATACATATGTGCACAGAGATCTATACAAAATTTGACACCATTAAGATGATACAGAAAGCAAGGAATCCATTGCCAGGATGTAGAATAATTACTGTTCAGTATTCAAATAAGATCAACTTATTATGCATAATTTATAATAGTGAGGTTTGCGCTGGCGCATGAGAAAGCCAACACATTTTATGAACTTTTGGAGACATTTTGATGGATACGGTAGAGACCAGTAAACCTGAAGGCTATGAGGAAGCCATGAACCACAAACGGTCGACAGTTCATCTTTACACATGAAGAAAGACGAAATGAATTTATATTGAATATAGTTTAATGGGATCACACACACGTACAAAATGGTTTAAATGTATACCCTTTATAGTCTTATTTCCCTCAGACAATATCTAGAATGGGCCCCGAGTGGCCAAGTGGTCTAAAGCGCTGTCCGTTACAGATCACTGCCATCTCACCTCTGTCTGCGTGTGTTCGAGTCTAGGATTCGGCGAATGTGGATATGTGAGAAAGCATGCCAGAAGCTTCTCGTGGGTCGGTGGTTCTTTCCGGTGATTTCCCGGTTTCTTCCTCCACCATTAATACTGGCCGCCATGAATAGCCTATCATGTGCTGAAAATGGCGTTAAGCCCAACAACAACAACAACAATAACAACAACAATATCTAGAATGAATATGTATTCCAATTAGGTGCAATATACAAATTAAGTAGCTGTACATGTCACATGAATTAAGAGTGTAATTAAAACAACTGTATATTTTAGAATTGATCTATTTTCCCCATTTATGGGCAAAGTTCATCTCCTAATAAAAATGATGAGACTATATTGGTTGGTTGAATATCACCTCACACATACGCTCTACACAAAAGATATGGTACAGATACATGTGATCATACAACCAAGTGCATAAGTGTTTCTAAAAAAAATATTCCCTAAATATGAGCAATATTATTTAGTGTCACAAAGCAGTCAATTTTGGAAACAAAGTTTTCGTATTATTGTATTTCAATGGAGGTAACAAGCAGAATATTTCATAGGTTTTTATGACAGAGCGGGCTTGCATAAACAGATGCGTTTATGTATTGCTTTCAAAATATTAGTTTATGAAATAGAACTATAATATATGAAACGAAAATGTTCCTTAAGTTTGCTAGGAGATGTGTTTTCGTGCTCTCATTAAGAATAAAAAAATCTGCAATACCCTTCTTTGTATCGAGAAAATGGGTCGCATCTACCAATTTTATGAGACGAAAGATTTTTAAAAAGTAAGATATTTCACAAATTCCTTTCATTGCAAATGACTAGAAGATTAAAAGGAAATGTTTGCTTAGATATGATGCACTTGTATATAAAAGGAAGACTTGTACTAAATATATTTATTCTCATGTCTCAAAATTGTACGCTTTTTTCTCTATTTCACATTTGTCGGAATATAATTATTCCAGGATCGAGTTTGAGTGTTTCGATTAGCTTGGATGACTTTTGATTGAAAGAATAAAAAATCATTATTAAATAGTTCGCGTTTTGATACAAAGTCTACACGTCATTTATGAGTTTGGAACATGATTCTTCTGCCATTGGACCTTCAGTTTCACTAATAGTCCTCTGAATAAAACAGGAGACCTCAGGATATGAGTGATTGTCTCGTGTCGCACGTATTTAAATAAAAGAAACCGGAAGCAAAATGAAAATCACATCTGATCAATACGTCTTGATTGATCTATACCAGGAGTAGATGCGATTTCATCAAACGACTGACCTATAAATTTGTCAGCTAAATGAATACATTCCTGATCAACAACAGTCTCAAGAGCTCTCATTGTCCCAGCGCTAGCAACTGCACCTGTAGGCTATAAATCTGGTGTCGGTCTCAAATATATCAACGATCCAATCAAAAAAGGTTTATAAGTTATCTACAGATAGGCCATTACCTAGTAAAACTATGAATATCCTCAATAGGTAAAGAGTGCATGGCTCCAATAGTCACGGTCATAGAATTAAGTCTGATGCCAAAATGACACAACAGAGACCGATATTGAGAAAGCTACTCGATGAAAACAAAAGCGTTTACCATTAACAAATTATCGGACAAGGGCAAACAACCTGATAATAAGAGACTTTTAGAAGCTCCCATGTCCCTTAGTATTTTAAGTGGGACAGACCTGGCACAATTACCAATAATATAAAACCTATCGGCATGAATGGTTCTTAATTCCCTAAAATAGAATTTGAATGGGATTTGTTTGACGCAAATAATATAGTGCTTTTAATACAAGACAATGAAGTTGACCAGAATAAAATATTATGTTGGCTATTTTCTACCAGTAGCAATCAGAAATGGCATCTAATTCTAATTTATATGAAGTCCACGCAGGAAGAGATAAGGGTTTTGGATAGTTCTTATTAAATGTTTGATTTCTTAACAGTAGTGTCATATAGAGATCTGAATATACTAATATGATACTGTGATTAAATTTGTACCCAAAAGCTGCAGAGAGGAAGACTTCTTTATATACGAAACTTTAAGAATTAAGGTATGACAATCATCTGTGTGAGTATAATTTTCAAAAGTGTCTTGATGTCACAATGGATTAAATTCTTGATTTCTACAACCGATATTTGCTTTCTGAGGTTTCGATAATGTTGATCAATCTTCAATGATGAGCATCATCTCTCAAATAGTAATTTTAAGGAGCTAAACCATTTATGCCCTATTTCTTCACAAAGCAGGAAAAGAAAAGCCCTTTATACAGTGAAGATAAAAACATAAATTATGAATTCAAAAGTAAACAACTAGTGCTAATTTGAATTGTGGTTAAGAACAAAACATATTACACTAAAGGTCATACGATTCTACTTTCTAAATTTAAAGTTAATACTTTATGTGTGTGAGAGTGTAATTTGGATTTTAACGTATTTTTTATAAATTTTCAGTCATATCGCTACGATGTCTACTGTGTGGCAGTCTATAGTGATGTCTAGGACTGTGGGATCATGCCCCCAAACATGTACAATGATATCCCATCCAATCGCGTTATTCTAATACCAGGCTGGCCGGTCCTAACAGTAACCACTTAATACTGAGCGTCTAGGGAGGCAGCTGTTTGTACCATTTTTATAAATCTTTCGTATGACTCGGCGGGGGTTGGATCACGCGACCTACCTCATCTGAGGCGGACGCTCTAACCACTAGCTGTCAATATTAAATCTAACATATAGTGATCATACTGTTTTGGGTGACAAATTGTTTTGGTATTTACACAATTGTACAGGTGACATGTGTATCTCTTTTGTCAGTATTTATTGCTGCTATTGCTGTTTTATAAATTTTATGATAGGTGATGATTACTTCATGCAAGCATAATATAAAGACTTCTTTTCAGTTAAACGATGTAATGTAAATATCGATTCTTAAAATGTATTAAATATTTTAAAAAGTCTTTTATTATGAATATGTATATGAAATATCTAAAATCAAGAAACTAATTTACACCGAGAAACCCAATGTGAATAATGCATTGAAAGTCATTCCAAAGCAAATAAGCAATATATAGATAAAATGCAACATTGGCGATACCATGTCTAAGCCTCTACGCAGCAAAGCATTTTACCTGTTCATCGGAAATTTGTCGGTACAAAATGAATCAAAGTAAGGCTAACTGCTTACTTACGTAATTCTGAAGACAAAGCAGTTTTACGAGTTGTAGCCGCAGGTGAAGTCGTCCGGAATGTTAAGGATGACGAAATATTGGACATATCTTCAAGAAAAAGACAGGAATCACTTTAACTACTTACAAGACATGTTAAGTGGGTAATATATGTGCTTTACAAAAGAGAATGTTTTAATGTAAACAAAATTTAAAACTATATAATCAACTACCACCTGAGAAAATTTGGAATGTCTCTAACAAAATTCTCTTAATATAAAAACATTTGGCTCTGTAAGATTTTTAAATTTGTTAGACTTTAGTTCTATATACCCTATACAAATTTTTAACATTATTACCTGTTATAATTTTTAATATCGTCCTTCATTTTTCCGTTATTCTGGAATGGTCGTTCTCCGTAAAACTTGATTTCCAATGTTTCATATTAATATATTTATAATTTTTTTAATAGGCACCATGCAGCTCACATGGTGATATCATGCCGCTAGACATACATACATACATACATACATACATACATACATACATACATACATACATACATACATACATACATACATGCATGCATGCATGCATGCATGCATGCATGTATGCATGCATACATACATACATACATACATACATACATACATACATACATACATACATACATACATACATACATACATACATACATACATACATACATACATACATACATACATACATACATACGCACGCACGCACACACGCACGCACGCATACATACATCCGAAATCTGTTAATGTCTAGCAAACTCAAGCTATTCGTAACATTTCATAGAATCTAATGAATTCAGATGTCGATATGAATGCTTGTTTATTTCTCTAAAACTTTCATAAATATGTAAATTTAAAACCTTTTCCAGGGTAACTGAAATTTCGGAAACAAAGTCAGTTTGAATTTTAAAGACAATTTGTTATATATTCAAAATGTTTTAAAGAAATTCAGATCCTGGACTATCCTCAAAATTTGTGTTACGTCACGATTGTCGTTAAATTACATAACAGAAGGAAGCGAAACAAAATGATTAGTCAAATCAACACATAATATTTTACCATAAAATGCAAAGTGAAATTTCAAGATGAACATGATAGTATTGTGAATTAAATCCAGAATTATCCTATATTTCCTATGAAAAGTCCCAAATTACCAAATAGTCGTAAATAGGTTTAATCCATGAATTCATTTTGTAGTACATATCTTAAAAAAACATGACACAGTAAGGTAGGCCAAAACGTATCCTCAGTCAAGCTGTTATGTTCTTTTCAAAACTCTTAGTACACGATTTAATTATGTAATTTTTATTCTTCGTTGTAAATTGTATGGAATATTTGGATAAATTTTGCTTAAGTGACCTATACTGTTAATAGCGTAAAATCACATAGGATCCGTAAATAGAGGCTGACCTATGTGTCGACAATTACTAATAATAATCGTAATAATAAGACTAATGGCGTATTGGGATTAATTTCTTACTGGTTGATGGGATTTGGACAGTTCTAGGAGAATTCAGTAACTTCAAATAAGTAACCTTAATATGCAATTCTAAAGCAAGTGAATAAAAAGATTCGTCAGGTGGGATATATTGGGAAATAAAGTCATAAAATATGGTGCATATAAAAAGAGAACTGCACAATTAAATTCATTCCGTTTTGGAGCCATCTTCATTTGTTGCGTTCCTGTTGCAAGTCTGCAGACGTGTCTTATATTGTATATGATTTTATATAAATCTTATTCATGGTTGTAAATTGCATTGAATATTTTAAGACAGATACTGCTTAAACGAGTTTAGTCTGTTAAGAGCAGAAGATTATACAGGATCTATAAAAAGATGCTGACGTATGTGTTAATAATTACTAATAATACTCGTAATTATACGATGTTACAGTATTACACAAGCAGTATACTAAGGATATGTTAATATTACATCGTGTTTGGCTTATATATTGAAACTATACTCTATTTCTGATTATTACAAATTATATTTACATTACATATTGTTATGTATAACATGTAAACAATTGTATATATATATATATATATATATATATATATATATATATATATATACACACACACACTTGTGTCTTTCTGAAAGTGAACAACGTACAATATGTCGCTGTACGAATGTAAAGTTTCTATTCATCAAAGAAAATAGGATGAGCAAAATTATCGTGTTTCTCTGTAATAACTCTCTTTAAGTTCGATTGATTTACAAAGAATGATTGGAATATGCATGTTAAGCAGCATAACGTCGTGATGAACTATGACTGGAACGTTGCTTTGTTTCAGTATCATTTGAAATGTAAAAGATACTGTAAGTATATATTGATGTGGTAGCAGTACCTTTATATCCATAATAGTCTTTTCTTCTGCCAATTTTCATAACATAGAAAGATTTTGTATTTGACATAAATCTTCGAGACTGGTAGGAAACAATGCTAACAGATGTGAATCAAATATACATGGGATTGTGTGTGTCCGGTTTTGATTATATGTGAAAAAATGACAGCGAGTGGTGCAAAATAATTGTGGTTCTACTTTTATAGCTCTTGCTTCTCAGTCAGTATATTACTAGTTAGAGAGACAAATAAAACAAAACAATAACTCAAAATAATGCACTGAAGCTATAAGAAGAGTGTGCATAACTGCACGTCTGATGAAGCGCACTCTTAAAGGTTAGATTTCGCGACTTATTGATTTGAGCTCCAATATATATCAACGTCTAAAAGCTCTTGACTCTCAGACTTGAAATTACAAAAAAGCAAACAATATAAAAACAAACGCTGTATTTATAAAAGTATACATAATAATGTACCTAACGTAAGATTTCTTTGAACATTTTAGATGTTGCAACAATTTTCTGATCTTTCTCTCTGTCTGTCTGTCTCTCTCTCTCTGTACACACACACACACACACACACACATATATATATATATATATATATATATATATATATATATATATATATATATATATATATATATATATATCTATATATATATATATATATATATATATATATATATATATATATATATATATGGCACTAATTAATAAAACGTCGTGGAACTGAAATAAAGCTTACAAAGTCATAGATACTTCTTCCTACTTCCTACAAATAAGGAATGACAGGGAACTGCTGGAAGAAAATAAGAATAAAAATATGTACAATGCTTATATCGCTGTGGTTGCGATTCTATGCACCGTTGCTATGGGTTATTTCACAGTATGTCAGTTGCGTTAATTGCATCATGATGATTAGGATAGAGAAAGAGCTGATTTATACAAATGATTTTGAGTTCTTTAAAGAGGATGTTACTAATTTTTATAAAGTGTGAAATTTAACTATACATACGTGTACAGAGGTCTTGAATGGAAAATTGGACACCATCAAGCCAATACGGATACGAAGGAACCCATTGCCCGGATGTGGAACATTTCAGGAAGGAAACTGTGTCACTTTGTTTGTAACCTTCGTGGCAAGAATAAGTACATGTTTGGCCAATCGTGGCACACCACCAATTTATTTCACCGTGGGGGATTTGCATATTGCATGCTGGAATAATGTTATGAAAAATCGTTTTAAGGCATTATTTGTACTAAATGAGAATTGGCATGTTTTCTTTCCCGGAATTATAGACGTATCAACATTGTTCTCTGAATACACTGGGTTTTTTCAATCCAATACATGTTGTGGTAATGTATTTTGTCAGTGAATGTGAAAGCTATGATCGCACATGGCTCTATTATTTCTATGCTATATATTGAGTGTATTTATGGATAATATAACTCGAAACCAGATTTTATCCGATTTTATTCACACAATTTTATCCAGAAAATTAACTGTTGGAAATAGTGTTGTGTTAAAGTGTCAACAATAGCACCCACGAATATAGTGGTATTGGCTTCAACGACTTGCTAATGTTTTTAAACCAATTACCTTCACTAAAATTACGCGTTTATGATTTGGCTTGGTGAAAAGTCTAGCATTACGTCCAAAATGAATTTTTTGTATCTTTTTCCGACTTGTAGGTGCCCTCAGTATCACCTTATGCGGATCTACCACAGCCAACGAAGCAGGTTTACCTGAACAAAAAAGCCGTTTGTAAGAACAAGAATATTGTGTTTACTATTACAATTCTTTGCAATAATATTCTGAATGTGATAAAGCTCTTAGAACGCTATAATCGTTCGTTTGTATATATATATATATATATATATATATATATATATATATATATATATATATATATATATATATATATATATATATATATATATATATGTTATGTAAGAAAGATCCTTGTTATGTAAGGAAATGATCTTTTTATGTAGTGAGTTGTTTGTTCCGATGGAATATCGAGTTCGTTCTGTAATTGTTGTTTCTTAACATAACCTTCTTCTTATTTCTTACTATGAGAAGGAATCTTGTACTGCTTAAGATATGCTTCAGCTCTTGATCAGAGAAGAAGAGAGAGAAGCGAGTGGTCATTTTAAGAATAAGGTGTCATTTATAATGGTACATCTTTGGGGAAGCTCTGGCAACGAGAGGTAGCGGAGATCGCTGTAAATACAGACATACACTCTTCTCTGATCTGGGACTTAACAACTGAAGTTTTAGATAGGCTCTTCCTTTATATATCCCGATATAACGTGTCATATGTATGTGTCTCGATCAGAGGGTCTGTCCTAATGAAGGCTAATCTCGTGAACGGATTACCTTTTCGTCAGGTGCCCTTGAGTTAATTATTGTAATGAGGCTATCGCTTGTTCCATTCACAACATGGATTATGGCTAATTTTGGTAATCACTTTTGTTCCACTCGTGACATTGATTACCACTCGTTACATGCAATAATAGTTGAAAAGAAAACGAGATCTGATTGGTTCGGCTGATTAATTTCGTTACAGTTGAAAAGAAAGCGAGTAAATCGTTTATTGTTATGAACTCTAAACCAGAGTATTTAGGATTACATTTGTGAAAAGTGGCTTCTAAAGTAAGTCGTTTATTTTGTCATCCAAGCCATGAAATTGAACCAAGTTATTTACAAATTGTTTTGGGAGTAACACAATTGAATACATGACGTATATATCTCTTTTTGTCTGTATGTATCGTTGCACTTCCTGTTTCATATATTTAGTCATTCATGCAGAACATAAAGATCTCTTTTCAGTTAAATGATGGGATGAAAATAGCGATTTACAAATTGTATCAAATATTAAAAAGGTCTTTACTTTTGAGAATTTATATGATATATCGAAAATGAAGAAAATAATTTTACGACGAGAAATCGAATGTGAACGATATATTGAAACTCATTACAAAGCAAAAACGTGATATTAGATCAAATGCAACCTTGGCGAAAACTATCTTTAAGCCTCTACCCGCTTCTAAAACTTCATGGGGTGATTGCATTTTACCTATTCATCAAATAAATGTCGGTACAGTTTATCTTAATAATTAAGGTTTACTGCTTACTTACAAAATGTTGGAAAGAAAGAAGTTGTTCTAGTTGTAGCCGCAGATGAAGTCGTCCGGAATGTTGTGGATAAAGATGTATTGGAGATATCTTCAAGAAAAAGAATGGAATCACTATAACTACATACGAGATAATGTCATGGCGGCAACATATATGCTTTATAAGACAGAAAGTTTCTACTGTAAACAAAATTGAAAGCTTTATCTTCAAGTACCACCTAAGAAAATATTGGAATACCTCTTAAAGAATTCTTTTATATAACAACATTTGGGTCCGTAAGATTTTTACATTTGTTAGCCTTTAGTGTTATATACCTGGTACTGATTTTGTAACATCTTTACCTGTTATATTTTCTCTAGTCGTCCTTCAGTTTTATGTTCTTTTTGTAACGGACGTTATTCCTTAAACTTGTTTTGCAATGTTTCATATTTATATATTTCTAAATTTCTAATTTTATTTTTAATGGGCACCAAACATTTATTTTTAATGGGCACCAAACAGCTAACAGTGATATCATGCCACTAAACCATAATACATACATTCTTACATACATACATACATACATACATACATACATACATACATACATACATACATACATACATACATACATACATGCATACATACATACATACATACATACATACATACATACATACATACATACATACATACATACATACATACATACATACATACATGCATACATACATACATACATACATACATACATACATACATACATACATACATACATACATATTGATTATGCGTGAAGAAATTACTTTCCTACATAAAGATAGAAATTTAAGAACTCCGTTCAACCTTCCAACAAGATTATCTTATCACGCACCATTGAAAATATGATAAAATGAAGGCTTGTGCTAATTTGTATAATGGCAACACATTTTAAGAACTTTTGGAATATAAAGTTTGGTGGTTACAGTAGAGATTAATAAATTGAAGATCTGGAAGCTATGAGGAAACATAACATCAAACCGGCAACAAGTCATACTGACACATACATAGAAGGAGAATAAATGTTATTTTGGATAAAGATTCATGGAATCACACATAATTACAAAATGATTTAAAGTTATACGATATATAAAGTGAAACAACTGCTAGAATAAAATATGTATCTCAAATACGCAATATAAAATGAGTATATGTCAGTTGAATTTAGATTGCAATAAAAACAATTATATATTTTGGAATTAATATATATTTCCAATAACTTCTGTGACCTTGTTGAGTGTTTGTAAATATTTTTCTCAGTTTATTTCTAACCCTATGATAAAGGCACTTCCTAATTTTCGAATGCAAACAGTGTTTGGATACTCTAATTTTAACTTTAACCTCATTTAAAGATGTGTTTTCTTTGCTGTCATTCTTTTGGAAAACAGTCATCTGCTTCAGAGTAGATTACATAACTTCCAGAAAGAGTGAAGGGCATATTAAACTAATAAATTTATAGTCAAACATCTCTTTATTAAGCATTCCATCGGAATTGACCAACCTCTATCAAAGTTCTTGAGTAAAGAAAGGATACATGTCTTGTGTTACAGGAACAATTCATAAATTGGTAACAGGTACTGAGAGAATAACAATCACTGTTAATAGTACCTGATTGTATGCAAAGTAAGTTTGTATCTACATTCCACAGTCTGTTTTCTTGACAGTTCAGCCACGTGATAGAAGAATTCTGCAAATAACCTGAGTAGCAGTAATAGCTACAGCTATCTTGCGGTATTCTGTTACAATTCCACACGTAACCGCCAGGAAATGTATACGGACATAGTTGATCTTCTCCTAAAAAGATGAAATTGTATTGATGAGTTGCATATCAGAATGTCACATCATAAGTATGTTCAAAAACTAAAAATATAGTCCAGGTGATTATAGAACCATGTTCACAATTGTTCCTAAAAGAATATTCCCGAAAAATGATGATTATTAGTTGGTGTCAAAAATCAGTCAATTTTGGAATTACCATCTTGAATTATGGTGTTCAGTCAGGTAACAAGCGGAATATATCAATGGTTGTTATGGTAGAGCGGGCTTGCAAAACTTTATGCGCTTTTATTCTTCTGTCAAGAATATTACTTAAAGAAATATTACTTGACAAAATGAAACAAAAATGTTCTATTAGCTTGCCAGATGTTTTGCGTGCTCTCGGTAAGACTGAAATGCTACAATACCCTTCTCTGTATCGAGAGAATGGGTCGCATCTATCCATTTTGAGAGACGAATGATTTTTAAAACGTACGTCATTTACTCTCATTGAAAATGTCGACCTCATTGAACGATAAAAAGTAAATTGTTTCCTTGGATATAATGTATTTATCTATAAAGGACGCGTTGTACCGAATATATTAATTTTCATGTTTCAGTCTTAAGTGCCCTATTTCTCTATTTCTCATTTGTCAGAAAATAATAATTACAAGTTTGGGTTTGAGCGTTTCGATTAGCGTAGTTTACTAGAGATTGAAAGAATTGAAAATCTTATGTGAATAGTTCTTGCTTTGATACAAATTCTACACGTCATTTATGACTTCGGAACATATGTCTTCTGCCGCATGAAACTATATTGAAATATCGCCTTCCATTGTATGGATGTATTAATCTAACAAACTAATGTCAAACTCCTCAATACTGATTCATATCCTAGCTGGCTGAATATTAATTGGATATAAAGTGTATTTACTATTAATTTCGTGATTCTTACCGATTTCAATTGATTTGCAATAGTATATAGACAAAATGAGTGAAACAACAATATTAGACACCATGTTTGCAAGAAGTTTTAAACATAGCTTTCTCAGAAGCCAGTGGCGTCTTGGAATTCACATAATTTCTCACACCTGCTACTTTGCTATTTAATAACATGATAATCATGCTATATAAACACTTTATTATACTTCAGTTTCATGTAACGATATTTGTTCTAATGTATCCATAGCATAAGTTTATTACATGTGCGAAGCATAAAATTTTCTGATGAAAATATGATCCCGTACTACATGTGTTAGAGTAAGTGTTTACAAACCAATTGTTTACTTGTTATTAGACTGCTACGACTGTTCTCTCTTAAACTATGTAACATAAATAAGCAAAACCAACAAGTTTAGTAAAATTATCAAATAATTTATTTCCCTAGAATACAAAGTGAAATAATAATAAATTACAGTATTGTAAATTTAAATCCAATTTAAACCCTAAATGTCAAAACGTATAGTGTTCTGAATTAATCCCAATAATTTATGAACGTGTTGATGTACCCATCAGCTTTCTATTTATTGATGTACCCATAGTCTTGAATGTGTCAATATATTACAAGTCTTCAATGCATGAATTTTACGACAATGATGCATTCGATTATGTCTTTGAGTGTGCATTCAATAATTCCAAATTAGAGTTTAGTTCAAAAGGTAAAATGAACAATTGCCAATGCCAATGAAAAAATTAAGTAAATGATTAATTTCAAATTACATATGAAAAGAATTAAAAGGATTCCATATAGACTGATATGAATGAAGACTTTGCAAACAATATCTTTTTTAACACATCCCTACTTGACCTAAGTCGCAATAGAATGTTCTGAAAAACTAAGGCAAGATTCCAATATATTTTTAAGAAGCTCTCTTTTGGAACATACCAAACTCGTAAAAACGTAAGGCCTTGAAACCATATGGCATTGTATATATTACTGTGTGGGACAGGGATAACTAAATTGTTTGAATAATAAACTTTATTATCTCTACCAAATTCTCTTTGAACATAATGATAGGACAACGTTGTTTCTGTTCTGTCTGCGAGTAGTTTTAATCTTGCATTTAATTGCATGGGGACCATAAAGTTAAGCAGGAAGAGAATATTGAGGCCTTATAGCAAGAACTCTTATCACCGAGATGAAAACCTCATTCCTTTGCAGGTCTGTCATACTTTAATTTCATTTTTGAATGAGTGTAGTAAAGATTATTTCTTGCAACATCACAAGCCTTTCACAACTATTTTTATGATCAAAAATTAATGGATCCTGACTTGTTCTGTGGTAATCGACCGAGACAGTCTACCTTATTCTGCTAAATGGTTCTTGAGATGCAGGAATAGAATGGAATGCGCATGAGCCTCATGTATCTTCTGATTGGGTTTTCCTACCACAAAATATGTAGTACAAGATCTTGAGAACGTAGAAACGCCACGATTGATTTTCTGTCCATCACAATTATTAAAAATCTTGAGATTGGTCTTACTGACTCCTAAATGACCAGACTAGGGAATTCCATGGACCAGACTGAGAATTTCATATTGATATTAACTAGGAAAAATTACTTTATATGTCACTCAATACTCTTCAACAGCGGATACCTCTGATGGTTTTCATCTTCTCATAAAAACCTGATTTGTTCCACAAAATGACATACAAGGACATGCTTGGATTCAGTTTCCTTAATAGCCTTCTCAATTAAGAATGAGATTTCTAGATATTATTTATGTTTGAAAATGAGTGATTGTCTTTTGCCAGCCTCATTTGAATACAAATAATTATTTGTAAAGAGAGGATAGCTATGATTAATACTTCTGATTGATCAAGAGCAAGAGCACAATCGATTTCAACAAATGACTGACCAATAAATGTGTCAGCTAAAGGGATACATTCCTGAACAGCATCATTTTCCTCAACAGCCCTCTGTGTCACTGAGCTAGTAACTGCACATGCAGGATATAAATCAGGGTTCAATCACAAAAATCAACGTTTTAATCCAAGGAAGACTTTCCAGTTATCTCTATCTAGGTCATTGCCTAATAATAATAGCTGAATACCCTCAATAGCTAAAGAAATCACGGCTCTGTCAGAAATGGTTCTGGTGTTACGTCTGATACCAAAATGACAATAAAGAGACAAACATTGATAAGGCCACACTCTACTCCATGAATAAAAATGTTTTTAAATGTCAACAAATTCTCGAACAAGAGCATAGTACCTGATAATAAAAGACTCTTACAAGCTCCCGTGTCCCTTCAAGGACAGATCTGGCAGAATTAACGATAAGTGATATATAGCCTTTCTACATGAACAGGTCATAATTCCCTTAAATAGAATTTGACTAGGATTTGTTTGACGCAGATAATATATCGCTTTCAATACAAGACAATGACCTTCGCCTGTCTGATACAAGAACATTTGGAAAAGCTCTGACTTTATTATGTTGATTATTGTCAACATGTACTAATCAGAAATAACGTTCCGTTCCATTTTAAAAAAAAAAAAAACATAGGAAGAGATAAAGATTTCAGATAGCTCTTATCAAATATTTGATTTTTAATAGTTGTGTCATATCAAGATTTGGAGGTACTCTAAGAAACTGTGATGACTGTTACACCCAAAAGGTACTGAAAAGAAGACTTATTGACAAATGAAACCTTGAAAGTCGAGGAATGCAAATCATCTGTGTGAGTAGAATTTTCAAACGTGTCCACGTCATGCTCATCAAGAGAGATCTTGATATCACTTTGGACTGAATTTTTTTATTCTTCAACTAATATGAAATATCTAAGGGTATCATTGTTTTATCAATATTCTAGGCTAAGCACCATCTATTAAAGAGTATTTTATTTCTTGCTATTTCGAAATTGGTTTGCGCAGTCTGTTTTCTATAACCTTTCTCTGTATGCCTTGAGTTATAAATCTGGAAGACACATTCCATAACCGAATTATAATAAACACTTTATTGTATCGACAGTGAAGTGCAGACTTCACAAGTTTTACAGGTATTTTCTATTTCCTGCCTTGTTACAGATGCTTTTTCTTCCGAAATATGTTAATGTAGTAAGCTCAAGCTAAAAGTCCCTTTCTATAAGATATAGAATCTAACCAATGCTGTGGAGGGTTTTAAACAATTTTCAATATAACAGACGTCGATGTGAATGCTTGATAGTTTCTCTAAAGATATCTTAATTGTGTCAAATTAAATTCTTTTTTATTGAAAATAAAAATTCGGACACAAATTCAATTTGAATTTTAATGACAATTTGAATTATCTTTGAAATGTTTTAGAGAACTTCAGATCCTTGACAAGCCTCAAAGTTCTATTACGTCTCGATAATCTTAAATTATATAACAGGAAGAAGCAAGACAAAACATTTAGTCAAACGGCAAATAATTTATTTCCATAAATTACAAAAAGAAATTCAAGAGGTACTTAATGGTATTGTGAAATAAATTTCCAAATAATTCTAAAACTCATATCAAAATTACAAATATTCATAAATAAGGTTAGTCTTTGTTAGTATATATCTTATAAAAGGTCCAAATGCTTTTTATATGTATTTTTTTAGTCTTAATGCACTAACGTATTTAAATGTTGTAAGTTTTTATTCATGCTTGTAAATTGTACTGATAATGTTTAGTTATATTTTGCCTGGGTGACCTGAGTCTGTTACGAGCGTATAACCAAATAGGATCTATACATAAATGCAGACACATATGTTAACAATAATCGTAATAAGACCTTAAGAGGTGCATTTGGATTAATTTATCACTGGATATTTGGGTCTGTGCTGTTTTAGAAGAATTCAGTAACTTCCTATTCGTTTAGCTAACTCATATGAATAGACAATAATTCTGAGGCAAAATGAGAAGTTATATTTGTCACGTGGGGTATATTGCAAAATATAGTCTTAACAGACGGTATATAAAAGGGGAGATCTGAGTAATTAGACTCATTCCGATTTTGGAGTCATCCTCATTTCTTATCTTCCTGTTTTACGTTTGCAGACATGATTTATTTTGTACTTAGATATTAATCGAGAGAAAAAAACATTTTGTTTTAGTACTGTTCAGTGATTGTAGAAAGTGCTCAATATTGGACATATAATATTATTCTAGAACAGTTGCGAATTTTTTTTAGGAGTTCTAGATGCCACCATCATGACGACCTCGCGATTTCTGGCGGACCAGTTCATTTCCGGTTTTGAAATATATATGGACTTTTTCATTTGGGATTTCGTACAACTTTGTCAGGATTATGTAGAATGCACTTCTTAATGCTATAAGTTCACCTCACATTGTCATTTACAACTTTGATAATTAAATTATTTGTTAGGTTTTATAAACCTTATTGGATTTGCTTCTTTTCT
Organism: Potamilus streckersoni; assembly: GCA_016746295.1. Taxonomy (NCBI): domain Eukaryota; kingdom Metazoa; phylum Mollusca; class Bivalvia; order Unionida; family Unionidae; genus Potamilus; species Potamilus streckersoni. The sequence continues at coordinate 1,517,084 of JAEAOA010000236.1, read as the reverse complement.
GTTAGTTTGTGACCATAGAGACGTTACACAAGCACATAATATAAATTAAAATGTGCACAACTAAAGGCATTATATATTCTGCTGTTTACTTACTAACGCAAGCAGGGTACCTTTCATCAGGGTTGACCCAGTCACCAGACTTGTAGCATTGCACAGCATATGCCCGGGAGAGTTTTGTGTATCCAGGATTACACTGGTATTCAGAGCACGTAGCTTTGTATTTCCTGCTACAGCTCTCTGAGACGCTGCCGCCCTCAAAATATTTGGGACAAATAGTCTCTGAAAAATAAATTATACCAAAAAGTGATGGGAAAATAAATATCACGCTGAAGACTCTACAGAGCTGAAATAAAAATCTAAAAATATATATTATTACTTCCATTGTTTTCCATTGATACAAGCTGATGATCGACCTCTCCGATAAAAGTTAGTGACAAAACTGGAAATGTTTGTAAGTTAAAGTCTATATCACTGCATTAGTAAACACCAATAAAGGAATAATTTAAACATATTGTTGGCAATGACTGTTTCGAGTTACCAAAAATCAAAACACTAATATTAAATATTACTCGATGCGATACGCAAACAAATTGTGCGTGTGTGTTTGTGGGGGGGGGAGGGAGAAAGAGACACAGACAGAGGGAGGGAGGAAGGGAGAGGCATTTCCTTAATTATTCTGTTCTGAGAATCAGTGTGCTCTGGGATATCATGGTTTGCACTAGAATGAAGAACTTACATATCACGCGATTGTGTTTAAAATAATTTAGGCATATCACCGCTGTGGTAAACAACATTAAATGATTACGTTAAACATCGTGTTAACAATGAATTAGTTTATCCAAATTTTGATCACTAATATTAAATATTACTCTATATGCAGCGAAATTGAGAGAGAGAGAGAGAGAGAGAGAGAGAGAGAGAGAGAGAGAGAGAGAGAGAGAGAGAGAGAGAGAGAGAGAGAGAGAGAGAGAGAGAGATGCATTCCCTTATTAATTTATCTTTCCTGAGATACAGTGTGCGCTGGGCTCTCATGTTATGTTCTGAAATGAAGAATACACATGTGATTCTATTTAATAATATATATCCAATTTGCAAAAATGTCCTCATTTAATATGTACCATACCTTGACACAAGTTTTCCGGATTATGGTTCCATTCTAAGTCGCTTCCACAAGTAAGCGTTGTTGGGGATATAGATGTCCGGTACCCCTCATCGCACGTGAAGCTGCATGTATGGCCAGGCTCTCGTATGCATGCGAGACTGAGATCACCTCTGGGAATGTAGTAAGGACACTGTTGTCCATCAGGCCCTGAAAAGGGAAGGATATTTGGTGTCAGCATTTGGTACATAAATCGTGTAGAGCTAGAGGTAACGATTTGTGAGTTACAAATGACATATAAGGTAATCCATAGAGAAATTATAATTCTATCTATATATTCTCCATGAAAACATCTACTTACTCCTCTTCTATATTCATCTTACAAAAGAGTATGAGGCGAATAAGCTTATGATTATATATTTCTTCACGATCTAATAATAAATTTCATGACTCCCAATATAAACAGACCAAATGTTTAATGTTACGTTTTACTGACATTGGTCATAAATAATTCAGTAGTTGTATCGCTCTATCACTTGAACGAAAAGAGTATTTTGCGTAGATTATCATAATGACAGATTGATTAATTCTTGCATAGTAGCAGACTTTACAATAACAGTCCAAATAAATACTTTTATTCAGTTTAAGTAGCATATCATAAATCAAACAGTAAAGCAACAACAACAATAATTGCAGCAACAACTATAAAGAATACAATAATATTCATAAGAAATGTTCTGTGACGTCATCCGAGTGCTGCTCAAGCTCTTGATCACTTGATGTGCATGGTCGATATGGTGTTTCTCAAGGTTATGTTGATATCATTTCTTTACTATCATTTAAACGTATATACTTTAGTATCCTCTATAATTTTGTAAATAGAAGTTTTTATTTTTGCAATCAACAGTGTTTTATTCAGTGCTATATAAATTAGAACCAATTCGGATGTAATTCATTTTGCACTCCAGATATATAATTTTAATAATTAAAAATGAAAACCAAATCTATGAATTCAAATAATTATTTTATGATTATTAGAAGATAAATTATTTTATTTAACAGCAGACTGCTCCAGTGGTCTAGTGGTTAGAGCGTTAGTCTCGGATACGCGAGGTCGCGGGTTTGAACCAAAGCCTAGTCAAACCAAAGACTTATAAATGGAAATAACAACCTCCTCCCTTAACGCTCAACATTAATAAGTTAGTATTGAGACTAGTCGGTCTGGTGTCAGGATAAAGTAACTGAGACTGTGTCTGCGGCATCATTCCCCAGTGCTAGACGTCACTCTAAACTGCCATACTGCAAACATCGTAGAGATATGATGGAAAATATATTAAAGATACGTAAAAATCCAAATCACAAACAGAGACACACACAAATACTTGAAGATACATCTTTTCATAATGCACAAGTCTTAACAAGTTCAATTAAGTGCTCTGTCAAAATACACATGTACACAGAAATATCAAAATGAAGCAAAACTTTAGGTTGTTTGTGCGTTCCATATATATATATATATATATATATATATATATATATATATATATATATATATATATATATATATATATATATTATTATTATTATTACCAATGGAAACAATAGAGTTTTAAGTTCAGTTTTACTTTGCTCTCGTGACAATTCTTTGAGCACGCAGTGAAAGCAAAACTGAACGAGTGATTAACTTATACAGAGTCAATAAAACATTTCATTCGCTAGTCTTCAACGACCAAGTTACTTCTTGTCTAGAGTGGTCTTGACTTTTCAAGAATTTTCATGCAGGCGTGGTATAATGAATAGGTTCTGGGTCATGCCTACTTTAAGGTTTCTTCCATATGGTCATTAAAACGTTACATTGATATTTACGACGCGCTCTGATCTATGATCAATAGTATATTTCAGCTAGAAAGTTAATCATTTACCGGCTGACCTGGGTTCGAAACTCCGTATAGTACGAATTTAATTTCTCTAACCTGTATGATAGTATTGTTTGTATTAAACTAGTAATTCTGCCCACTATTTTCAAGATTCTACTATGGAATCCAGGGATAGCTCTATTTATTCTGTCTGGTATATATTTATAATTCTTTGTAATATAAAAATCCTATATACCTTGATTTATTTCATAGGAATCTGGAACGACTGTGTTTATATATATATATATATGACAATTATTTACTAGGTCGTCATGCGAGTGTGTCTGCTACGCACGAGCTCATATGACACCGACTCAGTGCCATCATTATTGGTGATGCTGGCATAGTCGTGACCGTATATGGGATGGTGCGTGCGCGCTAGGCGATGGGTGCTATTTATTCGCGGACCTGGGCTAGAAACTCCGTAGAGTACGAATTTAATTTCTCTAACCTCTATAATAGCATTGTTTGTGTTAAACTATTAATTCTGCCCACTATTATCAAGATTCTATTACAGAATCCAGGGATAGAGCTGTCTGTTTTGTTTGGTATATATTTGTAATTATATATATATATATATATATATATATATATATATATATATATATATATATATATATATATATATATATATATATATATATATATATATGTATGTATGTGTGTGTGTGTGTCTAGAATCGTACAAAATGACAATAAAAAGAGTGAAGCCAACAAAAGTAATTTATTTCCCTAGGAAACATGGTAAAATATGAAAAGTACTTACAGTTTATGAATCTAAGAATAAATAAGATAAGTTATATCACTTAAAAGTTTCTAAATGAAGCAAAGTTTCGAGTACCGATGAAATTCAAATATAGAGGACGATGACGTCAGATGAATGCAGTATTGTACTGATGTGTCAACAGTTTCTCGTTTAATTTTATGAATGAAGATCACTATTTCGGTTTTAGAATTCCGAATAATTTCCAATATATGCCTTTGTCCAAGAAGCTGATAAAGAACAGGAAAAATAAGCTATTTAAATAAGAATTTCAACTCGTCTGGTCACAACATAAAATACCTTTGACATCCAAAAGGTATGAAATACGACAGACTAAAAACACTAAAAACATCAATTTCAACCAGCAATGTGTGCTCGCGTGGTCGCTTTGTTCGAACAACTCGTCTGGTCACAACATAAAATACCTTTGACATCCAAAAGGTATGAAATACGACAGACTAAAACACTAAAAACATCAATTTCAACCAGCAATGTGTGGTCGCGTGGTCGCTTTGTTCGAACAACGCAGTTAAGACCAGAGTTCTAAGGTCAGATACTCCGTTGATGAATTTGATTACAAACAAACGAATCTTACTATAATATTCATTAATAACAAAATAATAAAATATTTTTACAACAGAGCTAACACGTGGGCCAAGCATGATTATCCTCACGACCAATCAATTTTACTAAATCTGAATCAATGTCAGGAACTAGGTCGGTTAAAAATAAAATGTAGCAATCTACTGCATTTTAATTGTACTAAAAGAACAGAACTGAATTTTCTAAAATAAAATGTTAAAATCAGTGATTTAAGTAATCATTACAATAACTTGCAATGAAATAAAAATAAAACAATATATATATATATATATATAAATATATATATATATATATATATATATATATATATATATATATATATATATATATATATATATATATATATATATATAGATGCAATAAACTGACGACGAACAGTACGAAACTAGTAACTAACTAGCCTAAGCGCTTTCGACTCTTAATGAGTCTTTTTCAAAGGCAAATACAAAACATAGTTACGACAAACAAATAAACACAAAAACGTTGCGTTTGTAAACCTCTACATTTCTATCTTCACATGTGCTAAAACTATAAATACAACCAGCTTGTATAGACTAGTTGCGGAAACCTAGTGTTTGTGTTTATTTGTTTGTCGTAACTATGTTTTGTATTTGCCTTTGAAAAAGACTCATTAAGAGTCGAAAGCGCTTAGGCTAGTTAGTTACTAGTTTCGTACTGTTCGTCGTCAGTTTATTGTATCTATTTTAATTAATCCCTGACAAACGTGATCCCTTGGTGGATCCAGTACGCTTGAGAGGGTTGTTATTAGCCATATGATTTGTATTCTTTATATATATATATATATATATATATATATATATATATATATATATATATATATATATATATATATATATATATATATATATTGTTTTATTTTTATTTCATTGCATATATATATATATATATATATATATATATATATATATATATATATATATATATATGTGTGTGTGTGTGTGTGTGTGTGTGTGTGTGTGTGTGAGTTTGAGTGTGTATATATGTGTATGTATGTGTGTGAGTCTGCCTGTCTGTCCTTGGATGTTTATCTGAGTTAGGAATAAATCTTTCTTTTTTCTTCTAGTGACAAGTGTTTTCGTTTCCATGATTTTCACTTTGCTTTTAATTATGGTCCATGCCAATAGTATTTAGCATGCTGACTTTCCGATCTTATTTAACCCAGCTTGTGCAAGCAATTATATGGCGTGAATTAGGTAAGATAAACAAGTTCAAATTAAGATTTTAAAAGAGACTGAAAACACACATTTACTTGTGTGTTAATCTCAGCGTATTTAAGCTTCTAAATTTTAGCTAATACAAACTGTCCCTTACAACGTGATCCTATTCATAGACTCATTTATGGCTGTACGTTTTTTTAAGGGTGAAAGTAGTCTTACTAACTATAACTGATCTGTCGAGTGAATGGATTTAACATATTTTCCAGTTCCACTCAATATGTGAAAGACTAGTCCGTTCTTGTTGATCTAGAACACACCTACGTAGGCTAATTAGTTTTCTCTCACAGCGAAATTACATCGATACGTGATCAATCAGGAGTCTAGCTTTTTATACCAATGACTCTCAGGTTATATTAATCCCCACATCTGAAGTAAGGTAATTTCCATCTATGACACTGTCACAAACCTGATAACACAGACACGATAATGGCATCATTTAAAATTTGCTTTGTGGGTTAAATGCATGAAGTTAAATTTTCTTTGCAGTTTCTGTGCTGTTATTACAAAGTTAGTACTTAATTAAACACCGTTTTCAACCTATAGATACTTGTAATGCATAAGGTGACAGAATTATAATCTGGTTGGATGAAGATAGATCTAAAATTAAATTAAATTGCTCTGACCTTGTTTGTCCCTAATGGAGGAAAAAGTAAATTCAGCCCAAAAGAATGTACTATATATATATATATATATATATATATATATATATATATATATATATATATATATATATATATATATATATATATATATATATATATATATATATATATATATATATATATATATATATATACACACACACACACATACACAAGATGTATGTTGTTCTTGTTGTTGTGGAGCTTAACGACATTTTTAGCATACATGGCTACCAGTATTATTGGTAGAGGAAGAAACCTGGAAATCTGCGGAAAGAAACACCGACTCAAGAAAAGCTACTTGCAAACTTTCTCACATATACACATTCGCCGAATCTTACACTCGAACTTACGCAGATGGCATTGATCCGTAACGGAAATTGCTTTAGACCACTGGACCACTTGCCCCCTCCCCTGTATAAATCATATACCACAAGATGTTTCATAAAAAGGAAACGAGGTTTCCCGAGTCTACTCTTAATGAAACAATGAATACAACGAGTGGTATATCATTGATACAGCGTAAATACTGTACATATATTTTGTTTAGATCACACACACATACACAAATTTAACCTTCCAACGGTGTCAAAACTACATGCAACTATGTATTGGCCGAGTGAATGAATTCCTCACATACCATCTGAGTGCGTCCACTACCAAATGTAGTTCTGTGCCTTTCGTGGCTATTTGCAAGCACTTTTGCATATTGTTAAGTTGACTGTTTTCCTTTTTGTGTTTTTATTTGTATTGATTAAAGCAAAAGGACACTATTAGCTTATGAATGAAGATTGTTTTAATGAGGAGATTAAAGCACTACAAGATATGGTTAGCTCGGTCATTCACATAGGAAATCATCCTTTCTCGTACCGGTTTATGGAAATTAGTGTGGAATAGAAACTAAGTGAAATAACTAAGCTACGAGAGGTAATTCAAACCTTTTAATATATTTACAGTTTATTTAAGCTATTAGATTGCTTTAATAACATTACTATCTACCGCAAATCTCTCTCTCTCTCTCTCTCTCTCTCTCTCTCTCTCTCTCTCTCTCTCTCTCTCTCTCTCTCTCTCTCTCTCTCTCTCTCTCTCTCTCTCTCTCTCTCTCTCTCTCTCTCTCTCTTGGTATGACATAAAGTTTACAATCATTCATAGGTACAGAGACTTATAACAGCTGCCTCGCTTGGCTCTCAGCCTTAAGAGGGTAATGATAGGACTGGCCGGCCTGTTGTCAGGATAATGTGGCTGGGTGGGACATGATGCTACAAGTCTGCGGCATGATGACCCAGTGCTACACATCACTACTGTAACACAGAAGACATCGTAGCGATATGACGGAAAACTTGTCAAAGAAACGTTAAATATCTAAAACATACACATAAAAAAACACACACGCACACACACACACACACACACACACACACACTTACGTCGTTCACATAACATCATTAGATATCAAAGAATCTTATGTTTACAACGGATTAAGAAAGATGCCCGAATTTTAATGAAAACAAAATTAGTGAAATCTTAATAGGGAGACAAGTTGTTATACATACAATTATATATGCCTTATAAATGCCACTGTATTGCTGCCATCGGGATACATATTATCTAACACATTCATGCTAGAACTTTCTCTATCCATTCACAATATTCGTGGCAATGAAATACAAATTACGTAGAGAAACCTCTAGCATACACGTAATCGTGTTAGCAAATAGTTTGCTCCACACAAAAGGGGAGCGGCACACCATTAAGTATATCATATTTAGCTAATAATGTGTACAGGTGTAAGAGTGTTTGAGTTGGATTTTTCACCTCGCTTTAACAAAATTTCGGTCCTATCGCTACGAAGGCTAAAGTGGCGCATTTATAGTGATGTATAGCACTGGAGCATCATGCCGTAGTCACGTAACATTATGTGCAACCAAGCAATAATCATACATGTTGTAAACTGCACATCGTTTGCTATTAGAATATGTTTTTGCGATCGAAACGTTTCATCCAAAACAGCGTATTTATAGTAAATATTTAGGTCTCTCCCTACCTCACCTCTTTCCTATTTCTTCACATGGCTATATTGTTTAATTATGTTTCTTTCTTTAAATAGAAAATAAAATACTGGATTCAATTTGTATTTTGTAACAAAATCACTAGTAGATTCACAGTGCGAACTAAAGAAAACAAGGGTTTCCAATCTAAGCATCATCATCAATAATAATAATAATAATAATAATAATAATAATAATAATAATAATAATAATAATAATAATAATAATAATGCAATTACGTAAGCATAAACTTCTCAGGTCTGGGCTCCACTCCGTGGAAGTTTGACAGGTCACCTGAGACGCTGATGTGTTCCGCATGTAACCTACTTTGCATGAAAAACTGCATGTAGACCCAACAACCAAATTGCATGCTGCAGAGAAGGTCCCTTTTGATATTACGGTAGGGCACGGTTTTGCTGTGATAAAGACAAATTGACAGAAACACATGCAAAAAAAAAATCATTTTTCACGAACACCTGTCATAAATGCTTGCTAAAAGGGAGATAAGTACGAAAGTACTACATTTACCTTAACATACATAGGTATGAGGGTCGGTAACGGTAAGTAGAGATTACAAATAAGGAGAAATAAGATGAAAGGTAGGAAGGAATGAACATGGAGCAATAGAGGAAGATAGTGAATATTCGCACATCGGAAAATCAATAATGTCATTGTCTCAAACTTTGTTATATATTGTATCAGAAATAGTTCCAATTGTTCTTTCTATTTGCATTTCAAAAACGTGTGTCACGGTTTGTATATTCACCTTTTGACATAGTCAAAGAATTATGAACTTGATTTGCTTTTAAGAGGTTTGAATTATTTTTATTTTCAAACACTAACACAAAAAAATAAGTAGCTGTGAGATGTTGCTATTTAACGTTTGTTGATGCTATTTCACTGCATGACAAACGGGGTAATTAATTACATTACTTCTTGATTCTGCGCATGAACATTATAATGATTACAACGTAGAAGGATGTGATTCGTAAATACTTTATCTGCTTTCTTCAAACATTATCATTCTACCTATTACAAAGTACAAAATTAAGAACGACATACGTGTACAGAGATCTTTGGCACTAACTTGCCAAAACGGGGTAACCCATTGCCCGGATGTGGAGCACCTAAGCCAGAGCACTGTGTCATGTCTCTTGTAGCCTTCGTTGCAAAAATAAAGACATAGTGTGTCGTCTGGGAGACACCAACTGACATCACCATGGGGGATTTTCATGTCACATGCTGAAATAATCTTTTAAATAGTTCACTACAGCTACACTGTTGCTCTTACTGTTACAGATCATTATATAATTTGTTTTAAGCTAAATGTGTTTCAGAGGATGGCATGCTTTCTTTCCCTTAATTATACATCGGGCTCCATCTTTCTATGCACTTACAGATTCAATTCGATATATTTGCTATAAATTTTGTGATGTGACCTTTTATTTTACGAATGTAGGCAAAGAAAGAAAGAAAAAAAAGACCCACGTCAACATTGAGTCCTCAAAAATGTGACTCCACACATCAACGCAATATTTGTCCTCGAAAAGTAATTCATGTTAGAAATCATTGCATTTTCTTGGATGAAATTACAATAATAAAAATGAGCAATCGGTAGATCGTATTATGCTGGATGACATGCTTTTTCAGTCAAATAAAAATAGTGCTGATGATGTATTTATTTCTAGTAAGTCATTCTTGTCTGCTTGTACTTCTACTTTGTATATTTGCAAATGCATAAACTAAATAAAAAATGGATAAAATCTTGTTTAATTCATGCAGTAAATGGCTTTTTAAATTGACTGGGAGAAGTTACAATAAAAGTCTGGTTAATTTCCTCGGTTTCAGTGCATGTCATGTCATTCGGTTTTGTAAATGATATGGCAATAATCTCCAGTTGGGTTCTTGTCCAATTAGAATCTCTACTCCCCTCGCTAGGTCTCAAACATAGTTTCCCTTTACATTGCCAGTAGATGCAGAAAATCATGCAAATACACAAATACCTTTTATAACAATGTAATTGAATTATTGACGTTAGTACTATACTGTCCAACCATTCATACAATGAATCAAATGTAAAATGTATCAATTTTCAACAATTTTAGATAACCATTGAAAACATTCAGCACAATACTACGTAGTTTCTACACGAGATAACATAAAATCAAAACATAAAAAGGATGAAATTGTGATATTACATTTGTACAAAGTGTACGAACATCTCACATTTTACACATAATATAACCAAATAGTATAGCATTGTTAATGGTTTTAGTTCATGCACTAACCCATTCTTACTTCACACCATAAAATTTGGTCACATGCTATGCCCAAGCGTAAAAGTTCATATCCGTTATATTCTGAGTTCAGATCCGTTACATTAATATATTTTGATTCAGTATTGTAAAATACCGGTTCATAATACAAAATACAATTGAAATGTTACATTTGAAGAATTCTTACCATATCAATCCATTTCTTTTACAAATGTATATAATTAGATCAAAGTAAAGGTAATAATTGAAACACGTAAGTGCGTTAAAAGAGGTTTCTTCAAAAGGAAAAATACAATTTTAGATTTTACACACACGTGTATTAAAAGTCAAATACTTGCTAAGGTAAAGTGAATTTAAATAGGGTTAAGAACAATGAAGAGTGTTTTAAATTTGACTTTGGTTTCAAACCACTCTTTGTTGTGGACGAGCAATTGAATTTCCCTCAGTGGTGTTAACCTTGATTAATTTACTGTGAACAACGTAGACAAGGACCTGCAGTGGTCCGCTGCTCAGTGGTATAATCCATTGTAGTACAATGCGTCAGCAGATCAGGGACTATGCTGGTCCTTTCCATCATTGGTGGAACAAGTACTAGGCATTATGTGATATTCACTGATTAATGCTGTATGCATCATCAGCTTCCTCGATAATATAATACTCAAAAGAGTCCTCTTAGAGCCTTATTCTTTAGTCACGAGACAGGTCAAAATACACGTTACGATAAATAAACGATAAAATGTAAATACTTACAACATGAAACGCTACAGATCGATACAATCCATAGAAGTAAAAAATATATCAATCCGTTCTTTTGCATGGTTTTTAACAATAATACTTTTCCTGTCCAAAGTGATAAACGGATGATATTTAATGCCCTGCGCAGAAAACAACCGGTCGATTTCAGCAAACATTCCACAATCAAGGTAGTAAAAGTAGTAGGAGAAAGTAAGAATCCGAGCTCAACAACCCCTCCAGACCTCCAAACAAATACAAAATACCTAGGTAACGTAATAGAAAACCTATTGCAATCAATAATTGCGTTAAGAATCCGAGCTCAACAAATACAAAATACCTAGGTAACGTAATAGATCACCTGTTGCAATCAATAATTGTGTTAAGAATCCGAGCTCAACAACCCCTCTAGACCTCCAAACAAATACAATAGAACACCTGTTGCAAAATACCTAGGTAACAGGTAAAATTTAATTACGTGATCTTCCAGAATAAGCAGAATGATATGTCAGACTCAATCTTCCAAATCATTACGATTTAGCAGAGCGTGGCGATTGTGGACTAAATTACGCATTAGAATTCCAGTAAGGTAAGTGGTATTATATAAAATTTTATGTTATATCATACTTCTTTTGATAATCTTTCTCATATTTGCTGATCCTCATGGGTAGAATATCTGTTAACATGTTGTCAATAATACGAAATTCACGTATTAAATCGTCCATACTATATTTTACTCCTCGTAGGTAAGATCTTATTTGATCAAGTAGTTTTTTGTAAGTTATAATTGATGTTAAGCAGCCGTGCTTTTTTATCAAAATTTTAGGTTCAACTTTTTTACAAGCTGCTGTAAGAGAAACACCAACACCGGATATGATTAACAAAAACGGGTTTAATGATATACCACTTGAAATTATGCCAGAACTAGTCATTAACAAGGGTAGATATGATATTACTCGAAGTATTTTGTTATAATATTTGTAACATTTTTTTACGCACCAAAGTTTTTTGTGATAATATTTATAGTATTGTATTAGTGCGTCAACATCCTGTTCTGGAATATCTTTTGAAATATGATTGAAATCAACTATACTTTTTTTCATTATAATATTTGTTCACATAATCTCAGGCTTGATTAAGTAACTAGTTGAGGTGTTTCAGCCACAAATTCCAGACAATACCAATATGACGCAGCAGTTAATTTTTTGTCATCAGCTATTAGCATAAAAGTTTCTTCAACATCTTTGTTTAACACAATAGACACAGTTCCAGAGAAATTATCAGTCGAGTGACGCCATGGAAATAATGTAAATATATTAAACTTTGCACTGCTCAACACGGACAATCTATACACACCAGTGACCTCTGCAGTATGTTTGAGAGTGTTATTTTGCGGCGACCAAGTAGACATTCCAGAAGCAACAGTATAGACAATATTTTTAATCTGCTTGTGAGGAATTTTAATCATACTTGTTTTCTCAACAATACTAGGAATTCCACTAATAATATCGTTGAGTTTTGTGTTAATATTATCGAGTGTAATATCAACAGATGGCGGACTTCCAAAAAATTCGTTATTGGTTTTGTTTATGTTTCTGCGAAAATTTAAAAACGTGGTGATGTGATTAGTAAAATCAGTTTTGAACTTGGTGATTTCATTGTTGATATCATCAACATATTTCTTTGTTACAGCATCAAAATCAGATTCTGGTGTTCTAAGATTATTGATGCCATTATTGTTCATGTTGAGAAATGCACGCATTATACCGCCATGCGCCGACACGTACTTTGATTCCTGATCATCAACATATTTCTTAGTAGCAGCGTCATTATCCTCAGTTGGGTTTCCAAGGTATGTGATCTTATTCTGGTTCATAGCAATGTTTCCCGTAAATAAATCACCTGCTTTTCTAACATAATCGTTAACTGACCTACCCGAATCTTCTATCTTACCTTGATTGTTAAAAGTAACAATATTATTAGCAACTGCAGTAGGATTTCGTACTAGTACATCTGATAGTTGTACATTACTCGTCTTTAATCGTCCTTGTTTGTCCTGGAAAACTACAACTTCATTTGGATCTACACTTGCAACGTTTAACAAATTGTTGATTTCATTTTTGAGCTTATCAAGAGTCGCATACTTGGATAAGTCACCCTGGTAACCTTCTGTTAATAAATCTACTGCTAATGTTCCAAATTTTGTATAGTAGCTCATTATACATACCGTTCTACACAAAATTGTTGGTTTAATATAACATAAAATTATACGATGGCGAAGATAATAAACTTTGACACCGAGCGATTGGTGAAGCATAAACATGACAATGAACTTCCAGACTGTCATTATCTTATTGTTGGGCGAACTGGATCTGGTAAAACAAATTTGTTATTAAATCTTTTACTCAATAATAACTTTAACTATGATAAGGTGTATATTTACACCATCAACCCCCAACAAGACAAATACGAGTTATTAAACGAGTATAATGATAAACTTCGTGATGAACTTGGCATTGGTGATGATATATTTTTGATAAAACAACCAGAAGAACTCGTTCCAGTGAATGAACTCGATTCGTCAGAGCAGAAGATAATCGTCTTTGATGATATTCCGCTAAACAATGAGGAAATGAACAAGATTAGATCATATTTTTCACTATCACGTAATAAAAGATGTAATTCTGTTTATCTTGCCCAAGGTTTTTATAATGTTGATAGGTTTATTAGGCGAAATACGGGTTGTTTCATATTATTTCCCGGACTAGATAATGTGGATGTGAGAAATATTGCAAACGAACAATGTGGTGATGTTACAAAAGATAAATTTATCGAATTATATCATCGAGCAACTAAAGATCGATATAGTTTCTTTTTATTTGACAAGCTAGCGCGTGATCCAACCAAAATGTTTCGTTGTTGCCTTGAGACGTTTCTATGATATAATTTTGTAAAGCGTATAAAAATAATGGACAAACATCAACAGAAAATTGAATTACTAAAAAAGTTTCTCGAAACTCGAGCAGCTTTTAAGAAAAAGGTGGAAGAAGCTCGACGTGGACAAGTTCAAGCAGAAGAAGAAAGAACCAAATTTTTCAAACCTGTTACTGAGGCGATGCTTGGCAAGCAGCCAGAAATACAAACATTATCTCCAGAAGAACTAGCAAAAATGAAAGAAAAGGGTTTGTTTGGTTTACTTGGAGAAAGATCAAAAGAAGAAACTGTAAAAATTGTAAACGAACTTGTAAGAAACATTGCTGATCCTGCTGCACGACAAGCTGAGTTTGATAGGCTAATGAACAATCCTCTTGAACTTCAACACGCAATAACAAGATTGACGGTTAATCCAGATGAGATAAGAAGTATGATGGAAAAATTATCAGAACAAACTGAAGAATTAACTGAGAAACAAAAAATATTACAAGAAAGTGTGATAAAAATGATACCTTTTGGAGAATCTATAAAAATTTACAGAAGACAAGCTAGGTTTAAAATAGAATATGATAAGTATGAAGAGTTTATGAAAAATAATAATATCATTGATATTAATAGTATTCGAGATTGGCCAAAAGAAAACTATGATAATTTGATAGAAAAATTAGAAAGAATTGTAGAAGATGGCTCACGTGCTGATGATGATATTAAAGATGAAAAAGATGAAAGAAATATTTTAGTATTAGTTGATCATATTAGAGAAGGAATTATGGCTGAAATTTTACTAAAAACAGCAAAACAATACCGAAATAAACCAGGAGGTTATAAGAAAAGTTGGAATTTTATAAGACTATTAAAAAAATATGAAAAAAAGCGAGATAAAAGATTACCGGAAGAAAGAACTGGATCTGGAGTTAAAGTTTTTACATCAAACGCAGACATAGTCGATCGGCTAATGCTGTTGATATCCTCTAAAGAAGCTGGTAATGAAAGTGTAGAGATTGATAACGAAATTATTGATATACTTGATCATCTAAGATCGAGTGGATTACTAACATCATCCGAGTACGAAATTTTACACCGCGATCTTATCTAAAATATTAGTATAATGCAAACAACATTATTGCTTGATTCGTCACAAATAACAGGAAACAGCGCGAATTTTACAGTAAATTACAACCCACCAATAGAACTAGATCCTGCAAAACAGTATGAGATTGGATTAATTTCTTGTACTTGTTGGAACGCCATGCCGAATATTAAAACTGGGATTAATGATGAAATTTTAATCGTTAATGTTAAACAATCTCCAACATCACAAAAAGAGTTTATTGATATACAATACAAACTACAAATTCCACAAGGAGCTTATAACATTACTGATCTAAACAGAACAATAAAAGAGCTTCTAACAAAAGCTGGTGGGAATGCTGATAATTTCGAATTAGCGGCGAATTATAACACCTTACGAGCTAGGATAACAGTGAAAAGAAATATGAAAGTCCTCTTTGAAGAAAGAAGTTTTGGAAAGATGTTAGGTTTTACTAGAGTTTTATACTATACCACCGGTGAAGATAAATCTTTGACATTTGATGGAGAACTACCAGTAGATATCACAGAAGTAAATACAATACTCATCAATTGCTCTATCGCATCTGGATCTTATACGTCAAAAGGCAACCGCGGGCAAACGATCTACAGTTTCTCACCAGAAGTCCCACCGGGTTCTCTCATGCAAATCAATCCGCGACAGATTATCTACTATCCAATAACACCGGAGAATCAAATTACAAGCATTACAATGCAACTCACAGACCAATCTGGACGACAAATAGACGTGAACAACGAGATAGTCACGTATTACTTACACCTACGCACTGCTTAGGCATGTGATTTTGTGTACATAATTTTATAAAATGAGACGAAGAAAAGTTTATCGAAGAAAAATTGTAGGTGGATTTTTTGGAAATATATTTACAACAATTGCAGAGAATATTCCAGGAATCGCGCGTAAAGTAGCGCCCATTGCACTTGACGCTGGTAAAGCTTTCGCTACAGGGGCGGCATCTTCAGCAGGCACTGCAGTAGGGCAAAAGATTGCTGATAAGATTAAAGGACCTTCAACAACACCTACGGTGTCTGAAATAAAACGAGTAATATCAGATATTGCGCCAACAGAAGAAACAAAACGAGCTATGATAGCTACAACAAAAAAATTATTGTCGCCGAGTGGTGAAGAAATAGTACGTAAACTTGTAAAGAAAACAGCGCCGATGACCCCTGCTGCCTTTTAATTTTGTGTAACGATTATAAAATAAATGTCAGCTAAAAACTATCTCGATCTTGCAGAAGAAATTGATACTGACGATGCTGTAACAGAATTAGAGTATGTCGAGTATCTCGATGAGAACTCGAACGAACCGAATAAAACCGGAGTTAGAACTTTTAACACAAGAGACGAGGACGTGTTTCTACTACCCCATAAGGCAATGTTAGAAGTGCGTGGTCAAATATTAACTGTGATAGGTGGTGATATTGCAGCTGATGCAGAAATCGCTCTCGTCAATAATGGTTGGAGCTTGTTTAAGAGTGCACGATACCAACTGGCCAATCAAACCGTAGAAGATATTTCGATGCACTTACCCATAGCGAGTACAATACTAAACATCGTTTCGTTTAGCGATGACTATTCCAGATCAATAGCCACAAATATGATGTGGTTCAAAGATACTGGACTAGGGACAACTACCTCTGGCGAGTTTATTTCAAGTGGTGCTTTTGCACACGGAGCTAATGCCGATGCAGATGTTGGAATTGTAAGAAATTTTCTTATTGCTAATGCTAATAATTTTGGTATAGCCGCACCAGGTGCAGCTGCTGATGCAAACGCCACAAGAGTTTCACTTATTGCCGCTTGTCGTAATCTTGGTATAACTCCACCAGCGGCAGGCGCAGATGGTGTTGCAATGTTAAATTTAATAAACGGTGTTATTAGTGCACGTAACATAAGATATAACGAGGGATTTACCAAACGAAAAGCATTTGCCGCAGAATCTCGCCAAATAACGATGATGCTTCCGTTAAGTACAATCTTTGGATTTTGCCGTGATTATAACAAAGTGTTTCGAGGAATAAAACATACGCTTATATTAGATCGAGCTGATCAAAACGATTGTATAATACACGCCGGTGGAGTGGCTGAGGGACAGTTTTCTATTACAAGATTAGCACTGTGGATGCCTCGGGTTGTCCCTTCATTAGCTAAAATGATGGAGCTCGAATCTTTACTAGCCACCTTTACAAAAAAGATACACTTCCAACAGAACAGGATTTATCAAACAGCCATTCCCAACGCGACTGATTACACATGGCGTGTAACGACCACGCCCAGCGAACAACTACCGCGACACTTGTTCGTCGTATTTCAACGACAAGCACGTCGTAACAATCAGGAAATAAACAACTCCGTATTCGATAACCCAGACGTTAGACGAATATTTGTGAGAGTAAATTCCAAACAGTATCCCGAACGTGCAATCGAATGTAATTTTACCATAGACGCCACCAGAAACATCTCTCGGCCGTACATGTATCTTATGGAAGCAATGCAAAAATATCAGAACGCGGACAGTGGATCTCAAATATCAATAGATGAGTTTCGAACGCTCTATCCCATCTTTTACTTCGACGTATCAAAACATTTGGAGCGTGTTGTGGGATCGACTGCAGATATTGAGGTCACGTGGACACTGGGCGCTGTGCCAGCTGAACAGTATAACGTATACGCGCTATTGGTTAGTGATCGATTTCTGACCATCGATTCAATCAAAGGAAGAATGACAGTACAAGTTTAATCTAACAACTTGGATATAAAATTATGAAAACCAAATACACAACTCGAGAAATATACCTAACATCTGGTCAAGTTGAAAAATTATCAGCAGCTGTCGCTAAACGCAGCTCTGTTTCTTTGATGATCTCTCCGGAAACTTCAAATAAAATTGCAGTAAAAGTCATGCTAACGCAACAACAAATCAATAAACTCGACAAAGGAAAACCATTTGTGTTGAAATTATCTGTTTCTCAGGTAACTGCAATGTCAAAAGAAGGTGGATTTTTTGGACCAGCGTTATCAGTAATAGCTAGCAAAGTTTTACCAGTACTTGGTACACTTGGACTTGCGGCTGCGTCAGGAGCAGTCTCTGGCGCAACAAAGAAAGCAGTCGAAGGTCGTGGTATCAAACAAATCTATCGGCAGTGACATAGTCACTCAGTTTATGTAATAGTATAAAATAAAATGCCAACGAAAAAGTCGCCGAAAAAAACAAAATCATCGAAAAAAAAGAAAACAACAAAACGCAAACAAACAAAACAAGGAGGAATTATTCCTTTCGCTCCACTTTTGGCGGGACTAGCGGGAAGTCTGCTGCCAAACTTACTAGGAATCGGACGCGGATTAACTCTACCAGGGACCAGACGTTATTGAGCAATTTTGACATCATTGAAAAATTGAAGGACGTTGTTGGATTTCGAGGAGTATTTTCCAAGGATGAACTCGATGACGTACCAACAGGCGGTTCTTGTGTTGTAAATATTGAAAACTTCAATGATGGCTCTGGCACCCACTGGGTTGCTGTCCACGATAACAATTATTTTGATTCGTTCGGACTTCCTCCAAGCGATCTCATAAAAAAATATATTTTTAAAAAATTTGATAAAATAAATTATTCGTCTAATCAACTACAGCCGATTGGAACATCAGCTTGTGGTTATTATTGTATCATGTTTGTCAGACAAATGCACCAGAGTAAAAACTCTGGGAGTAAAAACTCTGGGAGTAAAAACTTTTTAAAGTTTATTTTACAATTTGATGAGCTTCCTTCTCATGTGAATGATAATATTGCAATCAATTTTATCTAAACTCCTTGATATAATAATGTCAACATACTGTCTCAAATGCAAAACTAAAACAGAGAACAAGGATGAGATGACGGAAAAAACGAAAAATAATAGAACGATGTTAAAAAGTATTTGTGCAATCTGTGGTAGAAAGAAAAGTATGTTTTTGAAAAAACAAGTAGGATCTAGCGTTGATAGAGTTATCTTGATCGACGATTAATCTTATGAAACAAAATAAAATAAAATGAAATGCAATTGTGATTGTGACAAAGATCTTTGCATAGAACAAGATAAAATCATTACGTACTGTCAACGTTGTAACAACAGAGAAATAATAGGGTTAGGTATAGATATACATAAAATTATTGGTAAATTACCAAAACCAAAAGGCGGTTGGACCTTGCCAGGTCATCGTTATACTGGTCCTTACAATCCGCTAGATCAACAACTAGATGAAAACGACAATCCATTGCCAGGCCAAGAGCCTTATAATCAAGTGGATGCAATAGCAATGCGTCATGATATCTGTTATCGTGATCATGAAAACTCGAAAGCAGATTGTGATAAAGTAATGTTAGACGAATTACATGATATGGAGCCAACAAATCTACGAGAACGTTTTGATAGAAGATTTGTTCAAGGAATGATAGGAGCAAAATATAAACTTGGACTCGGAAAAGAATTATACGATGATCTTGCAGTCGAACTACACAGACCTAAAAAAAAAAGTTTCCGAGACGCAAAGTTGTTGCAAACGCTGTAGATGATATCTGGGCAATAGATTTGGTAGATGTATCTAATATGGCTCAGTTTAACGTTGGCGCTGATGGCGCTCCAAAGAAGTATTTGTTTAACGTTATAGATGTTTTCAGCAAATACGCTTTTAGTGTGCCAGTTTCAGATAAAACAGGAACGTCAATCACTGATGCGCTAAAACAAATAATAACGAGTACCGAAAGAAAACCAAACAAAATCTGGACTGATCATGGAGCCGAGTTTTTTAACAAAAAGTTTGAACAGTTTCTAGAACAAAATAATATTAAAAAATACGTTACAGGAAACGAAGGCAAAAGCGTTGTTGTCGAGAGATTTAATCGCACGCTAAACGAAAAATTACACAAACATATGACAGCTAAAAACACCAACAGGTACATCGATGACCTTTCTCAAATCGTAGGCGAATATAATAACACGAAACATCGAACCATCAAAATGTCACCCAATGACGCTATCAAAAATCCAATATTAGCAAACGAAAACATGTACCGCAGACATAAATTTAAGGTCGATGATAAAGTTAGAATCTCTTTGACTAAAAAGATATTTGAAAAAGGATTTACTCCAAACTGGAGCGAAGAAGTATTTGTGGTTGATAAGGTACTCTTAACAGTACCTGTAACGTACGCGTTAAAAGATCTGGCAGGTGAACCTATAGTAGGTAGTTTTTACGAACAAGAACTACAAAAAACTGAACAAGATGTTTTCGTTATCGAAAAAGTGATTAGGAAAAAAGGAGATAAAAGTTTAGTCAAATGGCGTGGGTATAGTGATAAATTTAACAGTTGGATTCCAACCCGGTCGATTTTATCGACTGTGAAATAATGCTATTATAAATTTCCTCATACTTTCGTTTGATAGATTTGCATTTTACTGGTTTACATAATGATATTAGATATTGTCTGCGATCGTCAGAGATCGTCATTAGATTAAAGAGTTTGACAAATATGAAATCGAATTTTATATTTTTCTGTCGGTCTGGAATTTTGATGTTTAAAAAAGGTCTGATTAACTGCAAAAATACCTGCTGTTCGGTAACGGTAAAATTAAATTTTATAATTTTTTTAGCAATGTGATACTTGACATTATATTTTCCAGTGGTTGGTCTGCTATAATTATATCTGTTAACGACGGTGACTATTTCATCATCATCAGACTCGTTGTTATATAAAATATCATCTTCGTTATAACCAATGGATTTGTCTATCATATCATTAGAGATTGTGGAGACCTTATCGCTAGCAAGTCGTTTCATCATATCCATATTATAATATACTTTTTATCTAATTTGTTGTTATAAGATGACTGACAAGGTCAAATATCACCAAAAAGTTAATATAATAAACTACCACGAACTGACTGAAGCGGTAAGAAAATGCTTGTCAGGTTATAGTTCATATTCCGTTGACGTTATTGTAATGCAAGGTGATTCTCATAAAATATTACTAACAGAAGCAGAAAAAAATAAAATTAATGAAAGTGCAGTAACGACGCTAAAATTTGATTGCGATGATATTATAGCATTTGCTCATCATTGTTTGACTAAAACCGAATTACAAAATATTATTAATCATCATATCTAAAAATAATACTAGCATCATATTTGTTTGAAAAAGCTGATTTTGTTGCTCCATCAGCTACAAATTTTACTGCTCTGGGATTTATATTATAATATTTCGCCGCAGCTGTAATTGATTTGAATTTGATCTCCTCATCCGTTTCAAGGTTTAACGAAATAACAGGTTTTATTGGGCATCTAAAATTAATACCACCACCTCGTCCTTTTCTCACATTTTCCTGTTGGGTCACTAGCTCCAGATTTTCCAATCGATTGTCTGTTTTTACATTATTGATATGATTAATAACCAGACCATTGGGTATAGATCCGTTGAACACCTCGTAAACAAACCTATGACCAGTATAACAAACTCGATCTGTCGATGTTCCTCTAACAGTCACACTGATATATCCCATATTGCTCATATTATTAAGAACTTTTTTCGTTTTTCTGTTTCTTATAATACCACGATCGTTAGCCTCGTATAAATCAAAGACCGGATGCGGCTGAAACTCGTCTTGTAAGGATAAATTTTCAATATTATCATCAGTGACTTTACCGTTATAATGATATACTCGTTTTCCCTCTGGAATGTCATCGCAAAATAACGTGTAAATAAAATCTTTTCTAAACATCGTAATTCTTTCAGTATTATCTCCCTTTACACTAATCGTATAACCCGCTGGCGTTGCTTTACCAACAGATATTCCAGTTTTGATATTAATAACCGAACCAAGTGCATTTCCAGCGTACAGGTTGTACTTCGGATAAACATGATATACCTCTTGCTCACGTGCGCTTGTCAGATTTTGTAACATTATATTATAGGTGATATTTTTTTTATCTCTAATTGTTTTTCTAGCGCATGCGCAGTGTGCGGTAAATTATCAATTAGATATTAGACTATAGTATAATAATGTTGAAATTGCGTGATATAGCCAAGAGAAGTCTTATTGGAGAACCTGTTAAAATAGCGACTGCTTTTACAGGTTTTGACAATAGTTATCAGTTTGATAATCAAAACGTTTTAGTAAATTTTTCTGAAACAAATCTCTTTCATCTGCTACAGACGACTGTAAAACGTGAGCTTGAAAAACACAAGGGTCTAAGATTGTTAGTGCAATATCACGTTATATTTTCAAAACTACTTTTGACGGAAGAATCTACTAACAAGGAAATTGCAGACCCTTACATCAACGCAAAATCTAGACGTGTTTTACTTGGTAGTGATCTTTTGTCACTATCTAATGAAATACACCAAGAAATTTGGAAAAAAATAGAAGAATTTACCGAATTAGGTTCGGGTTGGAAGTTTGAAATGATCAAGGAAATTTTGTTTCACACGATGAAATATGACGCATTACGCGGTAGTTCGTATATCGACCTGCCACCAAAAATAAAAAATAAACAGTGCTGTATAAACATAAAAAACGTTGATAGCAAATGTTTCCAATGGGCTGTTCTTTCCGCGCTATTTCCAGCAGAAAAAAATGCTGATCGTGTTGAGAAGTATATCAGTCACGTGTCAAGATTAAATTGTGCTGGTATTGACTTTCCAGTGGCAGAAAATCAAATACCAAAGTTTGAAAAGCAAAATAATGTTTCGATTAACGTTTTCGGATTAGATGAAAAAGAAAATGTCTATCCGAGGTATATTTCAGAAAAAGCTTCACAATCGACTATCAATTTACTGTTTTATAAAAATCATTACATTTGGATCAAAAACTTTAACAGACTAGTTGGAAGACAGTATAATAAAAATAACAACAAAAAGTTCTTTTGTTATCGCTGCTTGCACGGTTGTAGAGACAATGAAACATTACAAAAGCATTTGCAGTACTGTAGTGACGTACAAAGAATAACAATGCCATCTAAAAAAGATAGCGTGTTACAGTTTGTCCATCATAATCATAAACTAAAAATTCCTTTCGTCATATACGTCGATTTCGAATGCTTACTTCAACCTGTACTTGGCGTAGAAAATGATCCTAACCAATCGAGTACAAGAAAAATTCAAAATCATGTTCCATGTGGAGTAGCGTACAAGGTAGTTTGTTGCGCTGATTCGAGGTTATCTAAACCAATCCAACTCTATCGTGGTAAAAATCCAGCTGTTTGGCTTCTCAAGCAGTTGATTAATGAAGTTGATAATATTACTTATCGTTTGAAAAAAGTAACTCCAATGTTAAAATTAACACCTCAACAAGAATCTAATCACGAGCAAGCGAAAATTTGTTATATTTGTGAAAAAGCTTTTGATGATAACAAAAAAGTACGTGACCATTGCCATTTGACCGGACAGTATCGTGGAGCGGCTCATGACCAGTGTAATTTAAAATTTCACGCTCCAGATTTTATTCCAGTTATTCTTCACAATTTTCGAGGATATGATAGCCATATTATAGTAGAAGCTTTTGGTGATCCTGATATAAAATCTCGTCTAAAACTCGATAGCGTCATCAAATGCATTCCAAATAATTTTGAAAAGTATATGTCAGTTACGCTAGGTAAATTGCGCTTTATTGACAGCCTGCAGTTTATGGCAGCATCGTTAGATGAGCTAGTAAAAGGTTGTAGTAAATTTGGTAACCTAAGAGACTGTTTTGGAGACAAATTTAATTTACTGACCAAAAAAGGAGTATTTCCATACGAATATCTCGACGATTGGAGTAAATTTGATGAAACATCTTTACCTGACAAAGACAAATTTTACTCACAACTTAAAAATGAAAATATAACTGATGATGAGTACAGGTATGCACAAGATATTTGGAAAGAGTTTGATTGTGAGACTTTTGGTGATTATCACGATTTGTATTTGAAAACTGACGTGTTATTATTAGCAGATGTTTTTGAAAGTTTTCGAGAAGTGAGTTATAATAATTACGGACTAGATCCTTGCTGGTATTATTCTGCCCCCGGACTGTCATGGGATGCTCTGTTAAAGTTTAGTAAGGTAAGGTTAGAATTACTGACTGATGTTGATATGTTCAATTTTATCGAAAAAGGTATCCGAGGTGGTATTAGCGTGATAACAAAAAAATATGCTGAAGCAAACAACAAATATTTGAAAGAGTATAATCCTGACCTTCCTTCGAAGTATATAGTTTATCTAGATTGCAATAACTTGTACGGGTATTCGATGGCAGAGTCAATGCCGTTTGGTGGATTTCATTGGATCACGGCTGATCAATTTCTATCAGAGACAGAAAAAAAGATATCCGACGATGTTTCGTATTTCGTTGAAGTTGATCTCGATTATCCAACTTCGCTACACAAATTACATAACGATTATCCTTTCTGTGCGGAATCGATGGTCATAGATTATAGTTTGTTATCAGAAGAACAACAAGCGTCAGCATTACCAAGACAACATTCTATGGTAAAGAAACTAGTACCAAATTTGCTTCATAAACGTAATTATGTTTTGCATTACAAAGCTTTAAAACAAGCAGTCGATGCTGGTCTCGTGTTGAGAAAAGTTCATCGCGTACTAAAATTTAATCAGTCGCCGTGGATGAGAGGTTATATTAACTCGAACACTACAAGAAGAGCTGCAGCAAAAACTGATTTTGAGAAAAACTTTTTCAAACTGATGAACAATTCTGTTTTTGGTAAGACGATGGAGAATATTAGGAAACGCGTAAATATCGAACTAGTCAATGATGTCAATCGCAGAAACAAGCTTGTGTCAGACGATGATTTTGTGAGCATGAAAATATTTAATGAGAATCTTGTTGCGATACAAAGAAGAAAAACAAATCTAAAACTAAACAAGCCGATCTACGTTGGAGCTTCAGTGTTAGATTTATCAAAGTGGCTGATGTACGATTTTCATTATAATTTTGTTAAAAATCAATGGCCGGCTAGTAGATTATTATTTACTGATACTGATTCGCTCGTATATGAAATCGAATGCGAGGACGTCTATCAGGATATGCATGATAATAGATATCTATTTGATCTTTCTGATTACCCACGTGAAAGTAAATTTCATGACGACACAAATAAAAAGGTTATTGGTAAGTTCAAAGATGAAATGAACTCGAGCGCTATCAAATACTTTATCGGATTACGTAGTAAAATGTATGCCGTATTGTTAGACAATAATAAAATAACAAAAAAAGCAAAAGGTCTACCTCGTGATTTTGTTAAAAAGTTTATAAAATTTGATGACTACAAGTATGCGCTTGATGGCGGTGTTAGTTTTATAAGAGCTATGTCAATTCGGACAAATCATCATAAGCTCGAAACAGATGTCCTTATCAAACGCGGTTTGAGCAATTTTGATGATAAACGTTATTGCGAAAATGGGGTAGATACATTTGCACTTGGGTATTGTCATGATGATAGAGATATATTTGACATTATCTTTGCAAACTAAAATTTTATCTAAACTTTAAAAATAATGTTTGAAAATTTGACAGTAACAAATAGCTACAGTAGCAAAATCAAATACCTAATGATGGACGGCAAACCATTGACAGTTGAAATTAATAATGAAACATCAGGCATATGCTTTAGTGGTACCCGTGACAAGTTAAAACTTTCGCTCATCAGATCTGATGACAGCGAGTATTTTAATTATCTCGAACAATTGTATCAAAAGTTGCTAGCGGAATTTAACAACTTTCACTGTCCGATTAGTCAGCATAAATACACCAAACTTACAATTGATCTTGATCGGTCAAAGGTGTATTTTATCGACAAAAAATACCCTCTTAACAAATCACAAATAAAAGATTTGTTTGAGTCCCGTCGTTATGTGAGCGGTAAAGTAAAGTTTAGCCTCTATTACCATGATAATGAAATATTTTTGATATCTACAGTTGAGACATTAACAGTTGGTAATGAGGTATAATACCACTTACCTTACTGGAATTCTAATGCGTAATTTAGTCCACAATCGCCACGCTCTGCTAAATCGTAATGATTTGGAAAATTGAGTCTGACATATCATTCTGCTTATTCTGGAAGATCACGTAATTAAATTTTACCTGTTACCTAGGTATTTTGCAACAGGTGTTCTATTGTATTTGTTTGGAGGTCTAGAGGGGTTGTTGAGCTCGGATTCTTAACACAATTATTGATTGCAACAGGTGATCTATTACGTTACCTAGGTATTTTGTATTTGTTGAGCTCGGATTCTTAACGCAATTATTGATTGCAATAGGTTTTCTATTACGTTACCTAGGTATTTTGTATTTGTTTGGAGGTCTGGAGGGGTTGTTGAGCTCGGATTCTTACTTTCTCCTACTACTGTAAATAGTCAAGCACATTGACTGGTTTAACGTCATTGTAATGCCTGACTGACTGAATATTTAATACAACTCTAAAGCAGGTACTGGATGATCAAGGCCGACGAAAAATACGCAATAGCCGGTTATTTTACTGTATTATACATAATATGCTAACCGCGTAGTTTATCATGGATTCTTTAAAGAGCTCAGCAGAGCGGTTTCATTGCCATCTTCTATGTACACAGTGACTGACTACTACAGTCTCTTTTTGTTACGTTTCTCTTGTTTTTGCATTGAATGGGAATCTAAAGCAAATATACCTTAATGTTAACGGTTAGTTACTACGGAGAACTACCGACCTGACAATCTGTCTTGAACTTTAGTTGTGAAGTCTGTATAGCGAAGCATTCTTGGCTAAAACAAAAAATAAATTTCTTAACAAATCAGAATAAAATATTAAAACTCCCCATTCAAACCAAAACTGATTGCCTGAGTATGGAATTCTATTTCTCTTGAAGTAATAAAAGAAGAATGGTTAGAAATGCGAACACCAAACACCTTTTGAGGTGTGTTTAAAATTCAACTATTAATATTGTTAGACAGAAATCTTTTTTTTCAAGTCTTTCTATAAACATAAATACACATTGTCCATATATTTTAAAATCAAACATTTCACGTTTATAATCAGGAAAAAATAGACTGCATGATATGAAACTCTTTAACCTATTTCAACCTTCTGTTGAAGCGGTGCACTTAACGTAATAGCATTGGCGTCCTCGTCGATGAATTGTATTGCCTTCTTGCATTGTTAAGTAAATGCAATAAAAAAAATATTACGTATTGCACTACATTGCTGAGTTGACAGGAAAGTCTGACGATTCATTCTTTGCTGCCCATTCAAAGCTTAATTGGAGTTTTTTTTAAAAATATTATATTTAAATTTGCCTTACAATTCAAGATAGAAATGTATAAAATGCATGGCTTAGCACATCACAGCCTAGCACAGCACACCATAAAACAGTACAGTACAGTACAGTACAGTACAGTACAGTACAGTACAGTACAGTACAGTACGGTACGGTACGGTACGGTACGGCACGGCACGGCACGGCACGGCACGGCACGGCACAGCACGGCACAGCACAGCACAGCACAGCACAGCACAGCACAGTACAGTACAGTACAGTACAGTACAGTACAGTGCAGTTCATTGTAATGCTGTACAGTGCAATGCTGTACAGTACAGTACAGTACAGTGCAGTGCTGTGCAGTACAATGTATTGCAGTGCATTACAGTACAGTGCGATGTATTGCAGTGCATTACAGTACAGTGCGGTGCACTGCAGCGCAGCGTGGACTGGCGTCGTGTGGTGTGGTGTGGTGTTGTGTAGTGTAGTGTGGTGTGGTGTAGTGTAGTGTAGTACAAATGGGATGCAATGGTACTCAATGGTATCGACATCGAATGCTCATAATTTGTGTCCTTTTAGCTTCCATGCTTCTGGACATACAAGCTCTGTTCATTTTCTTCCAATATTTCGACTGACTATTAGCACCCACTTTGAGGCCATGTCCTTTGGAAGCATTTGAGTATAACAACATATATTTTGCTAATTGCACTGGTGACTTAATTTTCTGTAAAAAGTGAAATTTAATCAAGCATAGCATCCAATTGTTGTCATGACAAGCTGATTGACCAGACATGGCCCTTCAAGCTACCACTAGCCCATTAACCCGGCTTTCAGACTACGACATGTCGATTGACCAGACCCTTTGAACGACGACATGTCAATTGATCAGACCCGGCTTTCATACTACGAAATGTCGACTGATCAGACCAGACTCTTCAGACTACGACATGTCGATTGATCAAATCCGGCTTTCAGACTACGGCTTGTCGACTGATCAGACCAGACCATTTAGACTACGACATGTCGATTGATCAGATCCGGCTTTTAGACTATGACATGTCGATTGATCAGACCAGACCCTTCAGACTACACATTAAAATGATATTGAGACCAAATAGGAGTGCTTTATCGGAGTAGCAATTACTGACCTCTTTTCAACTTATCTACGAGAATCCTCTTCTGCGGTCAACACGGGAAACAACCTATGACAAAAAGTGTATTCGATTAGACTTCTGATACGACATGTATTGATTGCAAAGAGAATAATCTAGATCCCCGATACTGAAAAAAACTGACAAACAGCAGCGCAAAATTAGTGCGAAACCACCACAAGCGTTTTAGGAATCTACCAGTTCCTTTTTCAAGAAGACAAAGCCACGAAAAAAACAATTGCAGAAAAGAAAGCATTACAAAACATGAAAAATATAAAAGGGAGTACAATGCAAACTCTATATTATACATGCTGTAAATAGGTGTAATTGATTACAAAATAAAAGCGATGCTGAGTGTTGATTTGTTTTTATTGCTAGCAATGCAACAGAGGCTAGAACAACTGCTCTCTGTCGAAGGCTTTAAACGGTTGGCAATTATTTATTTGTGCTTAATACATACTTTTACGTTAATGAAGTAATACTTCGTCTTGGATCTTCTATTTAATTGAAATGTCTGCATGTTGAATATTGCATGAATTTTTTTTTTGAGCATAATTACATCAATGAGTTTTGTAATATTTAATAGCTTAACAAAGTCTTTTTAATAAGTGTATAAATGTGATTATGACATTTTTAAATAAAAGTGATAACTGAAACCATATGTAGAAAGAAACGAAAAAATGGTAGGATATGTGATTTTGGCAACCTGCAAGTTCCTAGTTAGGTATACATTGATAAATGGCCGTTTGGATTAATTCTGATTCAAGCCACTGCCTTTGAATGCACGTAACCGGCGAATCTGATAGACTCTTTTGTATTATTTAATTTTTGTTCTCCATTTTGAGTCGGGATTACTTCACTGAATGGTTGGCCTGGAGAAAAGAAACTGGGCTCGTTTCCACTTCGTTGGTTTACTATTCCGATCATTGGAGATTCGTTCTAATATTTAAGGCATAAGTTTCTCCAACATATTTGAATCTGCATATCTTGTAAATTATGAAGTAGATCACATTTTATGTGTTGCATGTAAGCTTTTCACCTGTGACTGTGCTGGAAAATGTGTTTGGTTTTTTTTTGTGTTGGCACATCTGGCATCGTTTGTTTCCACTAGGCTTCAATTTCACATATATTATGTGATTTGAGAGTAACTTTAACTTTGTCTTTACTAGCAATTCTATAAAAAAAATCTCAGGTCTTCGAAATGCTGCAGCTGGTTTGTGTCCAAAAATCAATTTAATCTAAGTACACAATTTAATACTTGACCAATGTTTGTGTGTGTGTGTGTGTACGCGTGTGTGTGTGTGTGATTTGGAATTTTATTGTAGCTTTAAGACTTTTTCAGTCATATCGCTACGATGTAAGCAGTGTGGCAGTTTATAGTGATATCTAACACTGGAGCATCATTCTTCAGACATGCATATGATGTCCGACCCAGTCATATTATCCTGACACCAGGACAACCATTCCTAACAGTAAGCTCTTAATGCCGAGCGCCAAGCGAGACAGCTGTTAGTATCATTTTTATGATAGTATTGTTTGTATTAAACTAGTATTTCTGCCCATTATTATCAAGATTCTACTACAGAATCTAGGGATAGCACAGTCTGTTCTGTCTGGTATATATTTATAATTCTTTGTAAAACAAAATTCCTATACACCTTGATTTCTTTCTTAGGAATCTGGAACGACTGTGTGTATATATGAGAATTAATTACTAGGTCGTCAGGCGAGGGTGTCTGCTACGCACGAGCTTATATAACAACGATTCAGTGCCATCATTTTTTGGTGATGCGTGCTTATTCGTGACGGTATATGGGTTGGTGCGTGCAGGCAAGGCGGTGGGTGCCATATACTCGCGGACCTGGGTTCAAAACTCGGTAGAGTACGAATTTAATTTCTCTAACCTGTATGATAGTATTGTTTGTATTACTATATATATATATATATATATATATATATATATATATATATATATATATATATATATATATCCCATGGTAGTTATAATTTTCCTATATTATGTGCAATTTCATATTTTTTAATATTACCACAAGTTAAAATGTCACTTTCTGTGATTCTGATTGGTCCAGAAAAGCCCATTAAATTATTGTGCAGCACTTTCATTACTGATTGGTTGGGGTCGTGGGAAAATGATGTTAACCTAGCCTTCTGGAATGTTTTCATTTAAATCAACATTTTTGGCGGCCATTTTTTAACTCGACTCTCAAATTGAAATTGAGGAAACATTATATCGGCTGTCAAAACATGGATATGTTACCATCATAGGGGTTCATTATGTCATGTTTAACATTATCATCATAAGAAAAATGGCATAAAACTGCAAGACAAGAACGACGAAAAGATTAAAACTAATGGATAGCTGGGTGGGGGTGTATATCAGTAACATAAATATAAAATACACCGTATATACGAGTGTGATGATTTAAATGTTAACTTAAAGGAGTAAACCAGCTCACATCTGTTCGCAGAATAATCTGGACATGAATGGGTGTCCTAAGTGACAAATCTTTCTCAAACAACAGCATCTTTACGTAGCATATATAAAATGTATAACCGACACGAAAATAAATTTTTGACGTCTTCTGTACAGTCTATATTTCAAATCAGACACTGCAAATATCAGGTCACAATTGCATTGCAGTAAATGAGGGAAATTTTGGCATCCGGTAATCCTTTTTCACATGAAAATCGCAATAATGCAACGTTTAGTTCATTTAGGGTACTCTTCTGTCAGTCTGTTGTACAGTGTAGCGCATCAAACAATTTGGCAGCATCACATCGCATTGACCATTCTGTTTTGAAAATGATTTTCTGGTTATAAAATGTTCTGTTTATTCCGATGAAAGCTTTAACTTTGATTTATAGTTTGTAAAACAGTACAATCTACTTTTACCTGTTCAGCTTTGTTTTGGTTTTCTTTAGGCACAACAAATGAAAGGTAAATCGTCTGTCAGAATGAACGATATTATTCGTTCTTCTATCTATCTAAACAAGTTACACTGAAATAAAAACTATGTGATAAAAAGAATCTCAAATGGGTAGCGATTTAATATTAAATTTATGAAATTCGTTGAATAATGTCCTTCTTTTGCAAGCCAAGTCTGCATGAGGTTCTGTAACACGCTTCTTTGTAAGATCAGTTGGTTTCAACTTGTAGTCTTATAGAAACATTAAACTGAAATTATACATTGTTAAAAGGTCTTCATGATATGCATTTATTCTTCCACACAAGAAACGAAAGATTTTTGACGCGAAAGGATTATGAAGATATAAATAATGAGAATATCACCATAACCATAAAAGGAAAATGTAATGCTTTCTAAAACAAATGTCACAGACAGTTGAATGAATGAGGACGAAATCTGACCGAATGTGTCAGTTAGTTGACCATTTGCTTGCCTTATTTTTACATGTAAGAGACCTGGATATTATTACTAAATTCAATTTTGTTGTCGGGTTTTGAATTCTATAATCAACTTTGAAATGCATTTGCCAATCTGGAATAGTCATAGCCGGGAAGAGTGAGATGAAATTAAAGAGAAAACAATATTTTGCTTTGGGATTAGATAAATTTATGTTACATTTGCATTCCCAGTCTTACTGGGAACGTTTGAGTAGTCAAACCACCATCAATTTCTTCAAATCATCAAAAAGAGCAATGACGTTAATAAATTTAACCACTTAAGAAATTTGCAGAATTAATGTTTGACAAAATCTTTTTGTAGCTAAACATTACATAGAGAATCATAACGATGTAATAGTGATAACGTTTCTTACAGTTTACGTTATAAAACTTATTACCGTTTTTTCTTCCCATCAAATTTTAGTATGTGTTACTTTGAAAGGTATGATGTTTTGTAGTTTTTGTCAGCTAAATCAAACCGTTCTATGATAATTAACTTGTATATTTTATAGACTTCACAATAAAGCAGTGGATGTTAATAATGGCGCTTTGGGAAACTGTAAACAATTGTTTGATCTCTTATTTGGAAATAGGTTTCTTTAAAACCTAATTATTATCAACGCACTTCAGCGATGCCAGGGGTATTATGATTCGCCCGTTTGTCCATCTGTCTGATTATGTCTGTTGCAAGATTTCTCATAGCTTTGTCTTCTATCGGACGAAACGTCAACAAGTTCCGTTTGCTTTTGAAAATCGATGATTTCTATTTAGGCAATTTGGGATTTCGAATTACAAGATTTAATTGCTTCCGAAACTAAAGAGATTTACATTATTCAAAACTATGCGCCTTTGAAAATGATGATTTCACAACGGAAATGTTACAATAAAAGCAGGAGCAATTTTACGCTTTGCAACAAAAAATTAACACACTTTGAAAGAAGTGTACACGGTTTACAATTACTTCTAATATATGCGTTGGATTGACTTCAGTAATTGATGAAAATTAACAAAGTAATGGAGCTGCGTGTTTGACCTAATTTTCTGCTCTTAATATACAGACGTGAGTGTTGGTCGGCGTATGGATCAAATCCAAAACTGGATAGTAAATCGCAAAATATATTCGCTTATTTAGCAACTATGACGTAGAGTACTATCTGACAAACAATTTAGAGCCTATGTGAAGGTTTAGAAGTATTTTCTTTGTAAAAAAAAGTGATTAATTATGTCTCGTGATTGATCAATACTTTGTGCTTGAATGTGACAAAAAATGTTTTTTTTTTCACATGCCTCATTGTGGATGAATTTATTTGATTAATATGAAGTAAGAAGTGGAGGAATTTTTTTTTTTGTGTAAATGCCTGATATATCTCATCGTGTGTTACAGTAAAAAGTGATATAAAAAGTCATTTTAGTTCCTAAATTTGAAATATATTTCGTATTCACGCAGGAAAAATATTGTTAGATACTAAATTTATTTCTGAATTCTGAATTAAAGTTTTAAAGATAAAATTCACTTTTTAGCTCATAACTCCCAACACCCTTTTTATATGCTCACATTTATACCGTGATGCTAGTAAATATCAGCTATCTGAGCATTCGCTACTTCGAGGTCAATCTTTCTAATCATACCGCCAATAGGCGCCCTTAACTGTCTCTAGCTGCCGTTCGGACTGCTTTGGTTATTTACGAGAGAAGGATAGATAGAGACGTTGCTAATCAATTATTTCTTCATCTGCAGCTTCTCAGTCAGTCCTGTTGTATATCCAATCGGAACAATAGTCGATGTATTCCGAAAGAAAAAAGTAAAGTAAAATTTCCGGCAAACAAATGCATGATTGTTTTTCTATAAATTAATACGCCGACATTTATCTCTATATTTTGTCTCGAATAAATATTCAACCTTTTAGAGAATCATGTGTCCGGGATAACCTAATATGTTCCAATAAATTTAATTACTGACATTTTTAAAAACTATTTACGATTTCACTCCAGCTAAGCCATAGATCACTCTGAATTCTGACATTGTTAAGATTGATAAAAAAATACAAAGTTGTAAAGAAAAAGAAATGTGATGAGCCGAATATCTTCGTCAAACATTAATTTCCATGACATTCATTGCTGTAAGTATACGTTCTCTAAGTACACTCAATCAAACGTCACATGGCATGATGTAAAAACATGTTTTGTCATGAGAAAACATCATGCTATAAGCATACAAAAATTATAATAATAATCAAATAATTAGAACAGATATTTCACCAGTATTATTAATGTTATTATTATTATTATCATTATTATTATTATTATTATTATTATTATTATTATTATTATTATTATTATTATTATTATTATCATTATTATTTCAATGGAACTGATGATATAAAAATTGTTCATGCTGATGCACAATAATGCTTACATTTTGTTCTCTGATTTATTGTTGTCTTCGCAAATATAAGATTCATAATTCGGGCATTTTATAAATAATGTGGCAGGAAAAGGCTTGTTATTACTTTTCCTTATCAGCGGCTTGAAGAAGTTCGATGAAACTTCGGTCTAAATGAGTATTTTGTACAGATGTGCAGTATGTTTTGAGTTTCTCCTTTGCCTCAGTTTTAGGCATGAAATGGCATAAAACGATTTCGATTTTTAAATGGTAGAAGGGCATCAACGTGCTTGTTATTGCTTATCAATTTGCTGAATCATTGTGGGTTATTTACGTGCTTCATACATAGGCATAATTGAAGTTTGACTTTTCTTTACTTTTGTCACGAAAGATTGGGAACATGTCGACAAATATTGTGTATAGCAAATTAAAAATGTATGAGCAGGTTTTTATCGATTCTACTTCTAAGATAAATAAAGAATGTTAATGAAACATTGTAAGTTAAATAAGGGATAGGTGGAACCTATATCTGACTTGTGTATGTTAATTGTTTTAATTGTCTTCTAATAGCGTCGAAGTGAATTCAGTTTAGGAAAAAAGTAGAAAAAAAGAAAGTTGTAACAGCTTTTATCAAAGATTGATGGAACGCAGTCTGCAAAACTTTCTTAAGCCTAATGGTGGTTTGGTTTCATAGAGAAACGAGTTCGATCTTATCCTCTGACAAATTGTCTCCAGAAAACAATCTAAAAAAGTGAGCATGTGGAGAAGCAATATGATATCCTCATTTCTTAATGATCGTAATAAAGTATTGCTGTCGAAATCCGTGGTTTACAATACGTGTAATATATTTTCACAGTGACATTATGACATTCCGATAGATTTTATAGCAAAAGTAATGTAAACAGAATTGTGTATATGAGGTTAATAGTGCTCTAATAAAACAAAATATAATATACAAAATCATGATGTTCTTATCACCGACACCTTTGCAAGCCATCAATAAAGTATTTTTGAAGAAACTTGCTCTAAAACAACAATTCTATTTTTATTTAAAGGCACACCTTTGATATCTTTCATCCAAAGATGAAAGGCATTTACCATTCTTTAATTGCAATATCTTAACTATCTTTAGTCAACATCATGTTTACATCGTCTACATCATGTTTGATATTTCTAAATAAATTGCAGTTTACATAACCTTTCACTTTGTAATTTCGAGGATTACAGGCTTTTTATCACCACCCCAAGTGTAAGCGATCTACATAGTTCACTCCAGATGACGTAGTTTAATTGTGCAAACGATTTCTTTCAGTGACGTGGATTTTGAACTTTCACCTTCTGAACACGCTCACAAAAATTCACAGGTTTTTCTTTACCGGATGGGCAAGTCATATACACAATCTTGAGGAATGTCGTGTAAAATTACAGTAAGTGCACTGAAAGTACCTTTAACCTTTAACCATATATATGTACTCGTACACTCAAGTTAGAACTTGCTTTAATAGTATATCGTTCCGTATTATTGCCTTTTCAATGCAAACGAGGAAGCGATACACTGATACAAAAATAAAATCTAATTTATCAAGAATGTTTCTTTGAGAAACATATTTCTTATCGCTCACTATTTTCTTTTCATAAAAACATTGTAATTTAAATATATAAATTGAATCTAGAAGGGTCCCTGGCTACTTCTTCATAGGTGGGTGGGGATTCTATAAGTGCGCTTGGAGTCTTGCTGTACGACGGGGGAGGTCCAGGATACTTGCAACTGCTGGAGATTATTGGGATTAGTTGTACATATGGATGGACGTAAAGGCCATTATATGAAGGTGATTCAAAGGATGATACGCTTCCCATAACATCTGCATTAGGATGTTGTCTGATGGTGGTAACGTTCCCTACGTGATTATCACTTGGTCTCAAACCTCTACCCCCCATAGAATCTGGCTCCCTTCTTTGTGATTTTTTTACACTGGACCTAATAACAAATAATACAAGTATAGACAATCAAGAACTAATAGTTTAAGTGTCCATGTATCTCTGTATCTGCTTACGTTGCTTTTGTCTAAATTTGCTCAACTCTCTCTCTCTCTCTCTCTCTCTCTCTCTCTCTCTCTCTCTCTCTCTCTCTCTCTCTCTCTCTCTCTCTCTCTCTCTCTCTCTGTCTGTATATGTTTCTGTCTCTCTCTGTCTCTCTCTCACACACACACTCACATATGCTAAAAAATATCATGTTATAAAAATATTACTAATAATAATAGAAATAAAGATAAGAACAGTTTATAGGGTGAAGTGATAAATGTTGATAATAAGGCAATAATGATTTTATTTTGCATATTGTTCTCTTCATGATGATGATGGTACTATTATGATCATATTAAAAGTCGTAAACGTTGCAAATAATGATATATGGAGGGTTATTATGACGATTGTATTATTTCACGAGAGTAATCTTACCGCTTTGCAATCCATCCTACAAAGAAAATGATAATTGCTATTCCAGTCAGAGCTCCAACAGTGATCCCCACAATAGATCCTATATTCCGGTCACCACTTCTTTCACCAGTACTTGTTGACACATTGAAATAAGACATCGACGTGCCTTGTAACGATATATATATATATATATATATATATATATATATATATATATATATATATATATATATATATATATATATATATATATATATATATATATATATATTCGTTTCATTTTGTATTTAATTGCCATACACACAATTTGTTTGGTAGCTATAATTGATCAGACGTCGTGCAAACGAAATAAAGGTTGCAAAGCCATAAATAATGTTTAACATTCGAATAAGATTAAGTTATTACCCATCATTGATAATATGTTAAAATGAAGGTTTGTGCCAATTGGTTGAAAGGCAACACATTTTAAGAATCTTTGGAGTAGTTAGTTTGGTTAATAAGGTAGAGACTAATAAACAGGAAACCTGGACGCTAGGAGAAAACAATCACCATAAACGGGTAACAAGTCATCCTTGCACATAAATGGAAGGAAAAATGAGTTTATTTTTGAAAAGGTCTCATGGGACAACACATACGTACAAAATGGTTTAAAATTATATACTGTAAACTGTTTACCTCAAAAACAAATGCTTGAATTAATATGCATTTCAATTACTTGCAATAGACAAATAAAGCAAATGTACATGTCAAATTAGTTTTTTCACCATAACTTATATGACCTTGCTGAATATTATGTAAATATGTTTATGTCTTGTTTTTATCTAAACCGATGGGTAAAACACTTCCTAATTTGTGAATGCAAACAGTCTTTGGCCACTCTAATTCTGGATTTCATCTTATTTAATGTTGTGTTTGCTTTGATGTCTCTCTACTAGAAAACTAGATAATCTGCTCCAGTGTAGATATGGTAACTTTCTAAAAGAGTAAAGGGCATATCGAACTGTTACATTTATGGAGTCAAACATTTTTCTCAAATTATTAGTCCGTGGATTCACTAGGAATCCAGTAGGCTCTTTCTGACTTGCTGATATCTAAAAAGTAAAGAAAGGATACATGTCATGTGCTACAGGAACAATTCATGAAATTAGTAACAGGTACCTAGAGAATAGCAACTTAACGTAATGTATGCAAAGAAAACTGGCATTCTTATTCCACAGTCCGTTCTCTGGCAAATCAGACAAATGATATAACGGATCTGTAAATATTTTGGGTTTCATTCATAGAAACAATGTTCTTGCGGTATTCTGTTAAAAGCGAGATAATTAACGGCTAGGAAATTCATCCGGACAATATACATCTCGTAACATTGATTGGTTGCATATAAGAAGATCATGTCACAAGTATGATCGAAAATTAAAAATATAGTCCAGGTAATTATAGAACCATGCGCACAATAGTTACAAACATGACCAAATGTGGAACAAAACTTATCCTCAATCACGGACAAAGATCATGCTGTTATTTATATCTGTTTTTGTAACTCTTAGTATACGATTTAATTTAATTTGTGTAATTCGCGTTCTTGGCTCTAAATTGAGTGGAATATGTTTAGATAGATTTTGTATAGGTGACATTGGTCTGTTAATAGCGTAAAATTACATAGGACGGTGCTAGATAATACAGAAATATAAACAACATGATCAGGAAAAAACATTAAAAAGAACAAGTCCCCTCGATAGAATGACAATGCTGCAAAAATCGAAAAAGGTCTGAGTAGAAATGACTTCAAAATGGCATATCAACTGGTGAAATACCTCACTACCCACACTCAAGGGAAAACTACAACCATCCAAACCAAATCAAGAAAATGACTCACAGAAGATCAAGAAATCCTCAAGCGATGGACATAATTTTCTTAGAAGTGTACAATCATATGATCCAAGTAGATCCAGCAGTACTAAATTGCTCTCAGGCAAAATAAATTGAAGACGACCCTACTCGTCGTAAAAAAGTAGGAATTACAGTTAGGTCACTAAAGAAAGGACAGTCAGCCGGCATTGACAGCATACCAGCAATGCTCACCCGAGCAGCAGGAGAAGAGATCGTGACAGTACTAACAACAAACTGCAGCAAGATATGGCAAACAGGAGAATGGACCACCACATGGACTCAATCCGTAGTCATCATGCTACCTACGAAAGGAAACTCACAACTATGCCAAAACTACAGTATTATCAGTTTGATCAATCACAAATCTATCTATCTATCTATCTATCTATCTATCTATCTATCTATCTATCTATCTATCTATCTATCTATCTATCTATCTATCTATCTATCTATCTATCTATCTATCTATCTATCTATCTATCTATCTATCTATCTATCTATCTATCTATCTATCTATCTATCTATCTATCTATCTATCTATCTATCTATCTATCTATCTATCTATCTATCTATCTATCTATCTATCTATCTATCTATCTATCTATCTATCTATCTATCTATCTATCTATCTATCTATCTATCTATCTATCTATCTATCTATCTATCTATCTATCTATCTATCTATCTATCTATCTATCTATCTATCTATCTATCTATCTATCTATCTATCTATCTATCTATCTATCTATCTATCTATCTATCTATCTATCTATCTATCTATCTATCTATCTATCTATCTATCTATCTATCTATCTATCTATCTATCTATCTATCTATCTATCTATCTATCTATCTATCTATCTATCTATCTATCTATCTATCTATCTATCTATCTATCTATCTCTCTGTGTGTGTCTTCGTCTCATTTTGTTTTAAATCCCAAGACACCGATTATTTAGTGTCATTAATTAATCAGACGTCGTACAACGAAATAAAACTTGCAAAGTCATAAATGCTTCTTTCTTCTAGTAAGGATCGACAGAACACCGGTGAGGAAAATTATGTATAAAAATATGTACACTGCTTATATCGATGCGGTTGCGTTGTTATGTACCGTTGCTAGGTATTATTTCACTGTATGACAACTGTGTGCGTAAACGAAACTTTTCCGCCATCATGATTGGGATGTGGAGAAAGCTGATATAGAAAAAGATTTGAAATTATTTCAACAGGATCCTACTAATTGTTATAAAGTTTAATTTATACAATACATACATGTACAGAGATCTTCGACGGAAAATCTTACACCATCAAACTGGTACTGATACTGAGGAACCCATTGCCCGGATGTGGAACAATTCAGCCAAGAAACTGTTTCATGCTTCTTGTAACCTTCGTGACAGGAATATGGACACGGTGGACTCTTTGAAGCACACCACCAAGCTATTTCACCGTGGGGAATTTTCATATTGCATACTGGAATAATGTTATGAAAAATCGTTTTAAAGAAATATTAACACTGAACGAGAATGGCGTGTATCATTCCCTGAATTATAGACGTATCAACATTCATCTTTGCACACACTGGCTGTTCTTCTCAATCCATTCCATATACATGTTATGGTAATGTATTTTGTCAGTGAATGATAACGCCATGATTGCACAATTGTCTCTTATTTATATGGTATATATTTAGTGTATTTACGGATAATAAAGGATAAATTTATACTATATATTATAAGCATTTGATTCACAAAATTGTAACCTAAAAATATCAAAAGCTGGAAATAGTGTTCTATAGAAGTGTCAAAACAAAAAGCGACGAATATAGACGTATTGGTATTAACGAGTTGATAATCGTTACCGCCACTAAACATACGACTTTATGATTAACCTCGGTGAAAAGTCTAGCTTTACGTCCAACATGAAATTTTTGTGTGTTTTTCCTACTTCTAGGTGTCCTCAGCATCGCATTTTATTGATCTACCACAGCCAACGAAAGAGGTTTATCTGAACAAAAATATAATTTGTAAGAAGATTGCGTTTATTTTTAACACTTTTTGAATTATTTTCTGATTATGTTGCAGCTTCTTTTATGCTGTGCCGTCTTCGTGTATGTATGTATGTATGTATGTATGTATGTATGTATGTATGTATGTATGTATGTATGTATGTATGTATGTATGTATGTATGTATATAGATTTATATATATATATATATATATATATATATATATATATATATATATATATATATATATATATATATATATATATATATATATATATATTGTTACAAGTCTAAGCTCTTAAAATAAGTAAAAGAAAAGAGTGAAGACAGAAAAGTTTGTAAACTTTAACACATTATTTATTTCCCTATAATACAAATTAAAACATTAAGAAAAAGAACTTATGGTTTTACGAATCAAATCCTATAGAAATCCTATTAATAGAATGTCCTGAATGAACTGACTTCAATACTGATGAAATCAAAAATGGAAGACGATGGCGTCTGCTATAACATTGAAAGCGTAGATGTGTCAACAGTTTCTTGCTGAATGCAGAAAATATTATTCCAGTTCTGAATTCCGTATAAATTTCAAACAATGTCTATATCCAAAAATTTTCTAGGAACACTTATGTAGTTTCACGGAAAGAATTACTTGAATTCCATAAAGTAAAAAATTAACTCGCAATGGTCACAACGTCATAAGAACTTAACGTGTCATTGCTTGGAGCTCGACCAACAAACTTCTATACAGACAACAGTTATAAATTAGTTTAAGTCGCAAAACAGTTTCCCAGACGAGAGTCAATCTTCTAAAACAAATAACCGTTTCTAACAATAAACGCATGTTTCATATCCTGTACTCCAAGTATGACCTTGAATAAGATTAATGATTTTTAAGAATTAAAAGAAATTGATAAACTTGTTTACCAAAACTGTCACTGATTTTGGAAACAAGGTCAGGATCAAGACACAGTGTTTCTATTGTTGGTTGTTTTTCATTGAAATAAAAAATATAGGTCAAACAGAACTGAGCTGAATTTCTGGACAATGTCAAATGCAGTAAATAAAGGTACATTACAATAATACGTACTAGTACTTTTAAAAAAGCTAACAACTAAATAATTTAATTAAATATACATAAAAATATAAAAATGCACCCCCACCCCCATATATCTTATATATAAGAAGGATGCACTTTATACTAGGAGCTAAAATATTTATGCCATTGTTCTTCTGCAAAAAGGTAACGATAAAACCTTTTTACACTGAGAGAAGATGAAAACATTACAAATTCATTAGTGAACTATAGTGCTAATTTCAATTATGGTTATGGATAAAACATACTACCCTAAAGGTCATCTAATTAAACTCTCTAAATTAAAAGATAATTTTGTGTGTGTGTGTGTGTGTGTGTGTCTGTGTGGGGATTTTTAACGTAGCTTTAATACATTTTCAGTCATATCGCTACGATGTCTGCTGTGTAACAGTTTATAGTGATGTATCACACTGGGGCACCATGCTGCAGACATGCATCATGATGTCCCACCCAGTCATATCCTAATACCAGACTGACAATCCTATCATTAATCTCTTAATGCTGAACATTTAGCGAGTTGGCTGTTTATAGCATTTTTAGAAATCCTTGGTATGACTTAGCCGGTGTTTGAACCACGACCTCCAGCATCCGAGGCGGACGCTCTAACCACTAGCTTTCAATATTGAATCTAACATAGAGTGATGATACTGTTTTGTGTGACAATTTTATTTGGCAGTTACACATTTGTACAGACAACGTATGTATCTCTTTTCTGAGTATTAATCGTTGCTGTTACTTTTTCATATATTGTAACATATGTGATGAGTACGTCCTTCAAGCAAACCATAAAGACTTTTTGCTAGTTAAATCCAGGCATGAAAATGGTGATTTTCAAAATGTACCTAATATTAAAAAGGTCTATTCATTGGAATATGTATATGATATATCGAAAATAAAGATAATATTAACGAGAAATCGAATGTGAACGATATATTGAAACTCATTACAGAGCAAAAAGGTGATATTAGATCATATTCTGCCTTGGAAAAACTATGTCTAAGCGTCTATGCAGCAATGTAGACGTCCTTAGAGATATGGTATTTGCCCGCTTTGTAAACTTCATGGGGTGCTTGCAGTTTCACTATTCAACAGAGATATATTGGTACAATTTATCTAAGTAAGATTTACAGCTTACTTACATAATTTTGGAAATACAGAAGTTTGACGAGTTGTAGCCGCAGGAGAAGTAGTCCGGAATGTTGTGGATGAAGAAGTATTGGACATATCTTCAATAAAAAGACTGGAATCACTATAACTACATACGAAATGTGTTATGGCGGCAATATATTGGATATCTAAGACAGACGGTTTTTGATGTAAACTAAATGGAAAACTTATCATCAAGTAACACCTGAGAAAATCTTGGAATGTCTGTATCAAAATTCTCTTGAAATAATAACCTTTGATTCGGTAAGATTTCCATTCTTGTTAGCCTTTACTTCTATATACCTTGTACTGACTTTTAACATCTTTCCCTGTTATATTTTCTCTTGTCGTTCTTCATGTTTGCATTCTTTTGGAACTGTAATGTTTTATACATACATACATACATACATACATACATACATACATACATACATACATACATACATACATACATACATACATACATACATACATACATACATACATGCATGCATGCATGCATGCATGCATGCATGCATGCATACATACATACATACATACGTACGTACGTACGTATATAGGTACATACGTACATACCGGTTACCGTGAAGTAAATTACTTTCACAATAAAATTTGAAGTTAAAGATCTCCGTTCAAAATTCAAATAAGATTAACTTATCACGAACCATTAATGATATGATAAAATGAAGACATGTGCCAATTTGTAGAAAGGAAACACATTTTAAAACCTTTTGGAGTAGACTTCTTGTGCATACGGTAGAGACTTATTAATTGGAAATCTGGATGCTAGGAGGAAACATAACCTCAGACAGTCAAAAGTCCTACTGACGCATCAATTGGAAGGACAAAAGACTTTATTTTGGATATAGTTTCGTGTAATCACACAGACATACAAAATGATTTAAAATTATCCGATATATAAACTGCTTACCCGAAACAAGTGCTAGAATATACATGAATATCAAATACGTACA
This sequence comes from Potamilus streckersoni, assembly GCA_016746295.1. Taxonomy (NCBI): domain Eukaryota; kingdom Metazoa; phylum Mollusca; class Bivalvia; order Unionida; family Unionidae; genus Potamilus; species Potamilus streckersoni. The sequence goes on along the minus strand of JAEAOA010000236.1, from coordinate 1,472,941 downwards.
TTATTCAAATACCTACATAGGTATTGTGTAGGTCATCTGAATTAAGAATGCAATACAAAGAATTACATATCTTGGAATTAATCTGTTTTCCCCATAACTTCCAAGACGTTGTTGAGAATTATGTCAATATTTTGTCTGTCTATATTAAATTCCTAGGACATAAGCACTTCCTAATTTACACATGCAAATAGTGATTACTCTAATTCTGACTTTAAACTCATTTAACGTTGTGTTCTCTTTGATTTCGCTTTACTGGAAAACGAGGTCATCTGCTTCATAGTAGATTTTATAACTTCGGAAAAGACTAAAAGTTATATCAAACTGTTAAATTTATAAAGTCAAACATTTCTCTATTAGGCATTCTCTCGAAATCGCGTGGACACTTATCAAACGTCTTGATCGTGCCTGAAAACACAAAGGATACATGTTTTGTGTTACAGTAACAATTCTTGAAATTAGTAACAGGTACTTAGAGATTAGCAACCATTGTTAATATTACCTGACTGAATGCAAAGTAAATTTGCATCTACATTCCATAGACGGTTCTCTTGACAGGTCAGCCACGTGATAGAAGGATTATGTAAATAACCCGAGTAACAGAAATAACTACACCTTTCTTTCTGGATTCTGTTACAATGCCAGATAAAGTAACCGCCAGGAAATTTATCCGGACAAAGTTGATCTTCTCCTAAAAAGATGAAACTGTATTTAAGGGTTGCATATCAGAAGGTCAACTCACAAGTACGCTCTAAAACTAACAATATAGTACAGGTGATTATAGAACTATGTACATAATTTTTCAAAAACATATTCCCGCAATATGAGCATTATTAGTTTTTGTTATAAAACAGTCATGTCTGCAACTAAACGTGTTGGTTTTATTGTATTTCAATGGAGCTAACAAGCAAAATATATGTCATTGTTTGTTAAAGCATAGAGGGATTGCAAAACTTTATGTGCTTTTCTTCTTTTCAAGAATATTATTTAAAGAAATAAAACTTTAAAATATAAAACAAAAATTAGCTTGCAAGGAGATAGCTCACGATTAGAATGAAATCTTCAATACCCGTCTTTGCATCGACAAAACAGGTCGCGTCTATCCACTTTTAGAAACGAAAGATGTTTAAAAAATAAAATATTTTGTAAATTACTTTCATTACAAACGACAAGCACATTTAAAAATACCAAATAAAATGTTTATTTGGATATTATACACTTGTATAAATAAGAACGACTTGCAATTTGTTCTCATGTCTCAAAATTGAGAGCCATAGCCTCTATTCACATTTTCGAAATATATTAATTCCAGGTGTGGTTTAGACCGCTTCGATTAGCGTGGTTGACTACAGATTGAAAGAACTGAAAATCGTAATGAATAGTTCTTTCTTTGACAGAAATTCATTTATGACCTTTGTAACACGGGTTTTCTGCCGCAGAAAACTCTCTATTGAAATATGACCATCATTTGTATGTCTATATTACACTTCTCAGTATTATTTCATATCATAAATGACTGAATGCTAATCGGATATGAAGATGAATATAGTATGAATACTATATGAATATAGTATGAATACTATATGAATACTATATTTCTTGCAATTTTCAATTGACTAGCAAAGTATGTAGAAAAAGAGTGACTTCAACAATATTAACACCATTTTTGCAAGATGTTGTAAGCAAAACTTTCTCAGAAGCCAGTGACGTGTTGGAATTCACATATTTTCCCACATATGCTACATTGCTATTTAACTCGTGTTACTGTTAAGACTTATTTATACTTCAGTTGCATGTAACGATATTTTTCCTAAGATAACCGTAGCATACGTTTATCACATGTGAGAAGAATAAAAGTGTCTGACACAAATATGATCTCCCGTGCCAAATATGTTAGAGTAAGTGTTTACAAATCCATTTTCTGCGCGTTATAATACAGCTACAACTCTTCGCTCTTAAACTTTACAACAGAAATATGCAAAACCATCACGAAAATTTTCAAATAATTTACTTCCCTAGAATACAAAGATCAATATTGAGAAATTACAGTATTGTGAATTAAATCCAATAAAAACCCTAAATGTCCAAAGGTAGTGTTTTGAAGTAATCCCAAAAGTCATGATGCATCCATCACCTGGAATTTGCTAATGTGTCAATAGTATTGAATGCGTTGATGTACCACAAGACTTCAATGCATACACATCCCTACTTGACCTAAGTGGCAACAGAATATTATGAAAAAACTATTGCAAGATTCCAATATATTGCTAGAACTTGTGTGGCTTGTTTCCACTAATATCCTTCTGAATCAAATTAGAGATCTCAGATAATGTTCCAGTTCAACAATGAGTTCGAATTTATTTTAAAGAAAATTATAATATTTTTGAAATGTTTTAGAGAAATTCTGACACTAGACTAGCTCCAAATTTCTGTTACGTCTCGATAGTCTTAAATTATATAAGTAAAGGAAGCAGAACAAAAGATTTAGTCATATCAACAAATACTTTATTTTCACAAAATACAAAATGAAACTTCAAGAGGAACTTATTAGTATTGTGAATTATATCTCGAATAATCCTACATTTTCCGTCACAATTCCAAATTTAACAAATATTGGTAAAAAAATGTTAGTTTTTGAACTCGATGTTTAGCAAATATCCTTAAAAGCATGACAAAAGTAAGATTGGCACTTGCTTTGTTCTCAGTCGCGGAGAAAGGTCAACTTGTTATGTAATTCTATTTTTTGTAACACCTAATGCTCAAGTTTAATTAAGTTTTGTAAGTTTCGTTCATGCTGGTAAATAATACGACATATTTTTACTTAGATTTTCCTTAGGTGACCCGAGTCTGTTAAAAACATAGATTACAAAGGATCTATAACTAGATGATAACTTATATCGATAATTACTAATAATAATCGCAATGATAAGGATTAATGGCGCCTTCGAATTAATTATTTTCTTACTGGCTGTTTGGGTTGGGACTGTCTAGAAGACTTCACTAACTTCCTCTTGGGTGGGTTGAGTCACATAAATAGGCAATTTTGTGGTTAAAAGAGAAATTCGGAATGTGAGGTATATTTTAAAATACAGTCGTAATAAACAGTGTTTATAATGAGAGAACTGTGCAATCAAATTCATTTTGACTGTGACGTCATCCTCATTTCTTGTATTCGTGTTGTAAGTCTGCAAACATATTTTATGTTATGCTTGGATATCATTCGAGAGGAAAACATTTCTTTGGACTGTTGAGTGGAAAAAGTGCCAATTATTTCGACAATAATATTGTCCTAAAACTATTGTGAGTTATTTGAAGGAGTTCTAGGCAATTGATTCGTGACAAAGTCACGATCCATGGCGGATAGCTTTTCATTCATTTTGGCTTTGGTAGACGTTTGTCGGGATTATTTTGGATACACTTCATAATACTGTAAGTTCTTTTCACACTCTTTCTTATACTTAGTTTGTAACCATAGAGACCTAACACAAGCCAATGATATAAATTAAAATATACACAACAATAGGTATGAGATATTATGCTGCTAAAACTTACTAACACATGCCGAAGAGTTTTCATTATAGTCGATCCATTTACCAGACTCGTCGCATTGTATATACCTGGCCCGGGCAAGTTTCACGTATCCAGGGTTACACTGGTATTCAGAGCACATGTCTTTGTATTTCCTGCTGCATGTTTCAGCGATGTAGCCACCCTCAAAAAATTTGGGACAAATAATCTCTGAAAAATATTATTTCTGACATAATGATTACTTAACTGACTGGTGTCACTCAATGAAATTAAAATCTAAATCTCGTTATTTATCATATTACTTCCACTGACACCAATTGATGATGGACCTCTCCTTTACGTGTTAGTCTGACAAAATAGGAAATGTTTGAAGGTTAAAGCCTTTACAAATATCACTGTGCCGGTAAACAACAATAAATTATTACTTTAAGCATATTGTTAGCAATGATTTAGCGTATCTAAATTTCGAGTCACCAAAAATCAGATCACTAATAGTAAATATTACTCTATGGGATATGCATAAAAAACTGAGAGAGATGCGTTTCCTTAATTATTTTATTCTGCGATTCTGTTTGCTCTGGGTTCTTATGCTTTCTTTTCTGGAATAAAGAATGCACATATGATTGTGTTTAAGAACAGTCTATCCAAATTGCATGGAAATCCTGATTTAATGTGTACTCACCTTGACACAAGCTTTCCGGATTATGATTCCATTCCGAATTGCTTCCACAAGCAATCGTTGGTGGGGATATAGATGGCTGGTACCCCTCATCGCACGTGAAGTTGCATGTTTGGCCAGGTTCTCGGATGCATGTGAGGTTGAGATCACCTCTGGGAATGTAGTAAGGACACTGTTGTCCATCAGGCCCTGAAAAGGGAATGGTAATTTGTGTCAGCATTTGGTACATGGATCATGTCGGGTTTTTAACTACCAAAGCTGATTTTATGTGTGGACAGACTGTTTAGAGATTTAACGATATAGGTATCAGTTACAATTTACATAAAAGACAATACATATGAAAACTAACTAACAAGAATTTATTTTGCATGAAAACATCTACTTGCTTTTCTTTAGTATTCATCTTACAAAAGATTGGGGTACAAATAAGCTTATGATTATATATTTATTCATGATCTAGTAATACATTTCATGAGTAACGATATAAATTGACAAAGTGTTTACTGTTATATTGTTGACAATGGTCATCAATAATTCAGTAGTTGTAACTCTATAACTTGCCAGAAAAGAATAACTTGGAAATATTCTGATAATCCTTGGATACCAGAGCGATTATTTCGTGTATAGTTGTACACTTTACAATAAATTTTGATAATAAATATTTCTTTTCAGTTTAAGTAGCATATCATAAATCAAACAATAAAGCAAGAACAACAACAATAAAAACAACAAATGAAGCAACAAAAACAACGATGATGACAACAACTATCTTTCTTTCTTTAAACAGAAAATAAGATTTTGGATTTAATTTGTATCTTGAAACGAAGTCTCCAGTAGATCCTCAGTGCGAACTAAAGAAAGCAAGGATATTAAATTTTATTATCATCAGCAATAATAATAATAATAATAATAATAATAATAATAATAATAATAATAATAATAATAAAAACAGAATTACGTAAGCATAGACTTGTCAAGTCTGCGCTCCACTCCGTAGAAGTTTGACAGGTCACCTCAGACACTGATGTGTTCCGCATGTAGCCTGCTTCACATGAAAAACTGCATGTAGACCCAACAACCGCTTTACACGCTGCGGAGAAGGCACCTTTTGATATTACGGTAGGGCACGGCATTGCTGTTATATAGACAGATCAAAAGAAAAACATGCAAAGAAATGAAAGCATTTTTTTTTTCACATACACCTGTCATATATATCTACACATACGTACAAATGAAGGTACAAATAAGGGAGATAAGTACGCAGGTACTACATCATCCTTAACATAAAAACGTAAGTGGGTCGGAAAGTAGAGATTACAAACCAGAAAAAAATAAGATGAAATGTAGGAATGATTGAACAAGGATCAATAGAGGAAGATATTGAACATACGCACATCGGAAAGTTAATAATGTCATGACCAGTAATTGTCTCAAACCTTGTTATATCTTGTATCAGGAAGAGTTCAATTGTTCATTCTATTTGCATTTCAAAAGCATCTGTGTCACGGTTCTTATATTCACCTATTGACATCTTCAAAGAATTATGAACGATGTGTTTTTCGACGGCTTAAATAATATTTATTTTTAAACATCTATAAAACAATGACGATGCTATGAGATGTTGCTATTTCACGTTGTTTGATGGTATTTCACTGTACGATATATGGGGTAATTCATTACGTGATAATTCCAATTTTTATGAACTTCACAGATTTTCTACAATATGATTGGATGTAAACGGTCAAGTGTGACTCTTCAGACATTTTTTTACACATCGATAAATTATGGGACTACTTTTGGTTTGCAATATAAATAAACATTGCAGACACATCATTGTGAAACGATTGTTTCATCTTTTAAATTTTTTTTATTAAGCAAATAGATATAAATAATACCCTTTTTATACGTTTTACAATTATCTTTGATTGAAATGCATAGTTTACTACACAATTTAGGGTTGGTCTTCTTCATAGTCGAGCAAAATGGCCGATTACGGTGATTTTTTTTTTCCACTGCAATTTTCTGCGGATTTTGTTGAACAATTAGATTAAATGGAGTTAAAATAAATAATAGCAGTGATTGAAGCAGCTGGACATGGATTTGATGATATTGCGATGGATGTTAAAAGCGCTGAAAATGAAACAAAACAACAGATTGATAAATTCCCTTAATGCGCACCCCGTGACCTACGTCACCCTAGCCATACACAACGAGAACAAAAGTAGCGTTGGAACTGGGACAGTCAATTTTGAGGCCTAGGTAGGATAAAAACTAAAATTCAAGAAATTATCTGAGGAGGACTTAAAATATACTGAAATAAATCAATACCCCGAGGCTACTAAATGGGGCACTGGCATTTTCAATGGTACATTTTTTAATTGTTTTAATTTTTTTGGCTTATTTTCATAACGTGTGTGGGTGTTCATGGCATAGTGTGAATATGACCACTTGCAAAAAAAATTTAAAAAATATTTATGAGACCATAATTCAAAGACAATAAAAATTTAAATGGTGAAAATATAAGAAAAAGACAATCAGACTGTTCACATGAAATATCTTTGTTGGGTAGATCCTGAACATATATATTAACATAGTATATAGTTTATTGAAAATGTTATCATGATATCTACAAAATGTGACTTAACACCATTGAAAAAAATTAATAATTATAATCCAAAAAAGTGATTGTTTTGCTAAGTTAAATTATTTCGGATGTGCAGTCATTAATTTCAATGAAAAAAGAAATTACATAACATTCTGCATTGCAATTATTCTTCTCAAGAAAAAAACATTCTGTATAAATTGGAAAAACTTTAAATAATGAAGGATATTTTTTACTAATGTCACCATATTACCAAATAAAAATCCCAACCATAAGTATACAATATATCTATAAATTACAGGACAAGTTGTCTTTATGTGTATTTCAAAAATGTCTTGCCAAGTGTAAGAAGTGTATTGCTATGAATATTTTTCTATTTACTTACAGCTTGGTGTATTGAAATTATTGGATACTAACGACTTAAACACAGTTAGACCAGACAAGCTGAGAGGTCACTATGCTGAGACCCAAACTAAATTTTTATTGTCATGGATCACAAAAATGACAGCTGAACAGGCACAAGAATAACGAAAGAATTCCTTAAAGAATGTTCATGCAACCATAAAGAGATACTTGAAGGAAAATATCAAAAATACTGACACAGTCAAAGACAAATAATTCAAAAATGCTAATTCAATGTTAAATGCAAAACTGAAATATAATGTAAAATCAGGTCTTTCAAGGCCAACTCATCACTACCAAGTAATTTGACTGAAAAAATGAGGAAAAGTCAATGGCTATCTTCAAACATTTTACCCTGTTGCCATTCAATTCAAAATATGGTATATGTTGGCTATTAATTTTGTGACCAGAGGTATAGAAGTTCACCATGAACTGACCCCAAATTCCTTAAAATTTAAAAATGATGAATATGGTATGGAGTACATTACTCTAAATCATGAAACACTTCAAAAAAAGTAACCCACCAAGGTGGATTTGAAAAGAACCTTAAAGAAACATCAGACAAATGAATGCATGCAACTGGCACAAACACTTGCCCAGTGAAATATGTAAAAAATTTCTTTCAGAAATGTGACAAAGCAGCAAAGGCCTTATTTATACAATGCAGTAAAGAAGCACTAAGATCTCCTGAATTGGCTGACAAATGGCAAACATGTGAACTGGTCAAATCAAAGCAATTCTCCTCATTCATTCCATACATATGCAATAATTCTAGGTCTGCAGCACTATACTGGTAACTCACTCAATGCAACAACAAGTCAGGCTATGAGTGATGCTGGGTTTGAAACTAGAAATATTTTGTTCATGACAGACCACAAACATGAGGAGTCTCTAAAAATTTACAGTCAAAGACCTAGCACTGAACAAAAACAACTAATTAGTTCAGTTTAGGAAAATATTGCTAATGGTGGTCAAGCTCTTTCTGTATCAGACCCTAATACCAACCCACCTTTCACTTCAGATCAAAGTCACCAATCATTGATAAACTCTTTATCCTGAAGTTTGAACACTATAATCCCACAGTCCATACAAACTCCAATACTCAATTATGCAATCAAACAAAACATTGATGGTTTTACCAGCAACTCTATATTTAAGAACTGCAAATATAATAGATATCTAAAATGGTATTGTTAAGTACTAATGCTATTGAAAATTATATAAAATGTTATTCCTGTATAAAATTTATTTACTTATTACCTTTATTTTGGTAACGGATAACATCATCTTGTTCATTGATAAAATCAACAATGATTTAAGGCTTGCTTGGAAATTTCATTCAGCACACTTGTTCTATCCCTATCATTTGTAATTATGTGAGGTAACTGTCTTCAGATGTAGCAGATTGGATTGACTAAAACTAGCAAGAATGTTATTTATTTATATAAAAAGAAATGTGCTGACACTAAGGGTAGATATAGCCTAAGATGTAAAATATGAAGTTTATGAAAGACAGTAGTCACATTTCATTTTACATTAGATAATAGTTCTACATGTAAGACGTAGCACGTTTTTGTTCACCCGTCCATAATAAATATCGGGGTGATGTGTCTTACGTCGTATGACTAATTAGATCACTGAACTGGCCTCGTTAAGTATTAACGTTGTTGAAAATGACATAAAATGTTATTCCTGCATACAATTTATTTCATTGTTACCTTTATTTTAGTAAAGTATATCATCATCTTGTTCATATATCCATCTTGTTCATTGATAAAATCCATAATGATTTCAAGTTTGATTGGAAATTTAATTTGGAACCCTTGTTTAATCTGTTATCATTTGTTATTATTTAAGGTCATGGTCATCTGACGTAACAGATGGGAAAGACTAAAATTGAACAAGAAGGTTTGTTAAAATTGAAACCACGGATAGCCATTGCCTAAAATGCAACGTATGACTTTTCTGAATCAACGTAACTGTGACAGTACAAGTTATGTATTAAGGAGCGATGTGAAGCGGCGAAAAAAGGAAACTGCGCGCTAGTTGAATTCGAATGCATTGTTGGTAGAATACGTTAATCTGACGATCAAAAGGACGAAATTGGAATTATAAGGATTAAATGATCATGGTTGGGTATGTATTGATGTGTAAATTTTACCTAATCACTCACAAAGTAAATAAAGTCCGAATGACTTTATGTTAACTTTGTGAGTGATTGGGTAAAATTTACACATCGATACATACCCAACCATGATCATTTAATCCTATAACATCTTGATTCAAGTTATGCATGTATGAACGTAAGGATGATTATAACGTAGACAGATGTGTTTCATAAATATTTTGCTTTGTTTTCTTCAAAAATTATCATTCTAATTATCAGAAAGTGCCAAATTAAGAAAGACATACGTGTACAAAAATCGTTGGTACTTTCTAGCCAGTGCGAAAACAAGGAAACCCATTCCCCAGATGTGGAACACTTAAGCCAGGACACTATGTCATGTCTCTTGTAGCCTTTGTGGCAGGAATAAACACATGGTTCGCCATCTGTGCCACACCAAATCACATCACCGTTGGGGATTTGCATGTCACATGCTGAAATAATGTTTCAAAAAGTTCATTAATTACACTTTTGCCTTTACTGTTACCACTCGTTACATAATTTGTTTTTAGCTAAACGTGTTTCAGAGGATGGTATGGTTTCCTTCCCCCAATTATAAATCGGGCTACATCTTATTCAACTCGATCCATCTAGCATAAATTTCATGGTAGAACGTTTTTTTGAATATAGTAAGGAAAAGAAGAAACACAACCCGTAAATATTGAGTCCACGAAATTGTGACTCGACACATTAGCGCAATATTTTTTATCATCGAAAAGTAATTCACGTTAGAAATTATTGCATTGTTAGGATGAAATTACAATATCAAAAAATAAGCAATCGGTTGATCCTTTTATGCTGAATGACGTGCTTTTTCAGTCAAATAAAAGCAGTACGAATGATGTATTTATTTCTAGTTTGTAATTCTTGCTTGATTGTACTTCTACTTTAGATACTTGCGAAATGTGTAAACTAATTAAAAGTAGATAAAACCTTAGTTAATACAATGTGGTATATGACTTTTCCGGAAGGAAAAACGTTGTTTTAGACTTTATACAAATGTGTTTTAAAAGCCAGAATCTTGATAATTTATAGTGAAGAATAATAAAGAGTGTTTTGAAATTTGGTTTGGTTTTAAACCACTCTGCCCAGTGTCTTGTTGTGTACGAGACAATAAACTTTCCAAAGTTGGCGTTAGCCTTGAATTACTTATAGAGCATAGCTGTGTACAACGTAGACAAGGACCTGCAGAAGTCCACTGCATATTGATGTAATCCTTTCTCGTATAATGCGTCAGCAGATCAGGGTCTACGCTTGTCCCTTTCCATCATAAATGGAACAAACACAATGCACCTTGATCTGTTCGTGCATTATGTGACATACATCGATTAATACTGTATGTAACATCAGCAACCCGATAACATAATACTCAATAAGTCGTCTTCCAGTGTTTTTGATTGCTCCTGAGGAAACAGGTCAAAACACGTTTTGAGCAATTTACGACAAAATCTAAATACTTACAACTTGCAGCGCTACAGATCGATACAATCAACAGAAGTAAAAAATATGTCAGACCGTTCTTTTCCATGATTTTTGACAATCACGCTTTTACTGTCTTAAGCGATCAACGGATTATATTTAATGCGTTGCGCATAACTCAACAAGTCTATTTCAGGATACAAACATTTCGCAATTAAGGTAATAAATAGTCAAGCACATTGATTGGCTGAACGTCATTGTCAGGCTTGAATGACTGAATATTTATTACAATTCGGGTACTGGAAGGACAAGGCTGAGGAATATACGCAATAGCCGTTTATTTTACCGTATTATCCATTATATGGTCATCTGGTAGTTTTGTCATGGATTCTCTACAGATCTCAGCAGTGCGGTTTACATTGCCGTATTCAAGCACACGACGACTGCTACGTTTCGTTTTTTTGTTACTTGTCTCTTCTTTCGTTTTATCGAATATTACACAAAAGAAAGCACAACTTAATGTTAACGGATAGTTAAAACGGGAGACCTACTGATCCGGCGACCTGTGTTGATCTTTAATTTTGAAGGTTGTATAACGAAGGTTAATATAACTTTCTAAATAAAAGAACAAAGTATAACAACTCCCCATTCAAATCAAGACTGATTGCGTGTTTGCCTGAGTGCGAAATTTTATTTGTCTGCGATCAATAACAGAGAAATGTTTCGAAATACAAGGACCAAAGAGGTGGTTTTAAAATTCATTTTTCTTTAATAATGTTACAAAAGGAAAATTATTTTCAAATATTTCTGTGGACATAAATACATATTGTCCAGATTTTTTAAATGCAAATTTTTCACTTTTCACAAGATAAAAAAGACAGCATATGAAACTCTTCAACCTATTTGAACCTTCTGTATACGTGATTCACTTACCGTAATAACATTGGCCGCATCGCCTATTAATTTATATGGCCTACTTGTATTGTTAAGAACTTACATTAAAAAAAAATTGGGCAAGAATGCAGAATCGACACAAAAATCTGGTAATTCATTCTTTGTTGTCCATACAAAGCGGAATTGGATTTTTCGTTAATAGCGGGACACAATACATCGCAGCCTAGCCTAGTCAATCCTCGTACAATCCACCGCATTATAGTATAACCTAGCCAAACCTAGCCTAGCCTAGCCTAGCCTTGCACATTCCTTGCACAGCACAATACAGTATAGTACAGTAAAGCTTTATACAGTCCAATATACTCTACATAAAATTGTGTTTGGCCATTTTGACTAAAATTATCTAATATTATGATTGCGTAATGTGCAGAAAATAATTAGGCATGCTATATCACAATAGTTCTGTAGTATAATACTACTTCGTTCAAAATTTCAGTTTTCACGAAAATTATTTTTAACCTGTTATTACAATAATGGGCACACTTTGTAGTATAGATGCTGAAGCAAACAATGATAAAATAGGTAAATATCTTAGTCAAATTAATCTATATTTATACTGACGTAAAATGTTTCATTTTTTTCAGATATCGGATTGAGAAAATTAATTCGTTTGTGGTTTGAAAATACAGTTCGTATATTTCAATACTATTAAGTCCAGTGATAACACATACGCTACCATTGTCAGAAAATGCTTCTCTCTTTAGCAATATTATTCTTCGACACAATGCTGGTTCAATTACTGCTTCCCAGCAACAAAGTCTTCATTGTCCTTAGTATATTTTTGCAGTGTGTAGTTCTCCCCAAACTGGCAACAATGCACATACTGGTCAATGACTACGAAGATCTCTTTTAATTATAAGCGTGATGAATACAATCTGCCCTGATCATTATATTTCTCGGGATGGTCAGGTACTAGGGTGTTATCAACTTGCAATCATAAGGGGAACGATAACTGTATACCCTGATTTGGTATTATATGCCATTAGGTCATGCAGCACGCTTTTCGCATGCATTTATAATTGGAACGATTACAAAAGACGTGATCTTTATGACGAGTTGACAGGTCAAGGTCACTGTTCTCCTGCAATTATACGTGGAAAGAATACAGACGATAAGATCAATAGAGTGCGCTAGGAGGCCCTGGACTACTCTGTCATCTAGCAATCATAAGTGGAACGATGACAGTATACCCTAACCTATATAATGCGCTGACCTGTCAGGGACTGCGCTGTTTGCTTGCAATCATAATTGGCAGTGTATTATTTATACAGTATATATTGATCTTCTGATACATTATAAATAACCACAATAAATAATTTTGCTTTCTTTTACACACGTCGGGATTAAGATAAATAAAGTGAAATCAATAACAACAAACTAATAGCTGTTTAAAACGAACTGAATTATTGCACATGTTTACGATTAGGATCGTTATAGTCCGCACAAGCAGAAAACATATAAAACCATTCTTTAAAAATTTGAACCTCGTTTCCTTTTTATCGACAATGATCAAATGCATGAAGGCTATAATGACAAATGCAAAAAAAACTATTATTTATCCATATGATTCATATGGCCTATTCTAGTATACAGTATGTCACAAAATACGAAGTCTCAAATCAAGGACAAGAACATTATATGCCATGAACGAATTAGTAACGACACATTATATGCACATTTGATGCGGTTGTTGCAAGAATATAATCCCCATATGTCGAGGTCATTACCAGAAGGTGAAACACAAACACATCGCAGCTAGGATCGTTCTTGTAGAACCATGAATTGATCTATCACCACACTTCTTCACACACTCAACTGACTACCTGTTTGCAGTATAATCAAAAACAAAATTGTTTTTTTCTTTATTACATTTCGTTGACGCTTTTCTCGTACAATTATAATTGGAACGATTACAGAAGACCTGATCTGTATAATGCGAATATATATATATATATATATATATATATATATATATATATATATATATATATATATATATATATATATATATATATATACATATATATATATACATATATATATACATATATATATTTGTATATATATATATATATATACATATATATACATATACATATATATATATATATATATATATATACATATATATATATATATATATACATATATATACATATATATAGATATATATATATATATATATATATATATATATATATATATATATATATATATATATATATATATATATATATATACATATATATATATATATGTATATATATATATATACATATATATATATATATATATATATATATATATATATATATATATATATATATATACATATACATATATATATATATATATATATATATGTATATATATATATACATATATATATATATATATTAAACCTACAAACCAGAGAAACGAAATGCTTACAAACACGCTTGTATATTTTAACCAAAAAACACAGCATTATACCTTTGGCAATTTAAATATTGTCTTCTTTTTTAGATGATTGTTGGCAGCCCTGAAAAGGGCTGTTGTGTTGACGGGGCGATGGCAATCGTCTAAGATTGCGTCTCGGTGTGGCGGCAGGTTTTACAACAGGATAGATTCTGCTTTTTCTGAACGAGAAGACAAACTCTTTGGTGTCTACTTGACAGTCCACAGAGCCTCTGTCGGTCTATTGCTGCTGTTGCTGTTCTCTGCTGTTTTTGAAGTCTGTATTTTACCGTCCATTCTTCTTGCTTCTTTTTGATTTCATCTCTGAAGACCGCTTCTGTCAGATATTGGGCTAAATTTAACATTCTGAGATTCTCCATTTCATTAGGCTTGGGTCTCAAGTTTTACCTGACACGATATAATTCATGTAGGCTTCATTCAGCTTGGTTAGTCTTGAAGACATCTGCATAGTTTGACGAGTCATCCATGGATGGTCATCCTGGAGACAGTCTCAATTTATATGTCTTAAGCTCCCACGCGATAGAAAACATTCCTATGATTTTTGTTGGGTAGGAATGCTATGTAGTTATTCTCATGATGAGGGATAGAGACACGTCAAATGCTATGTAGCTAATCTCATGATGAGGGATAGAGACACGTCAAATACTATGTAGCTAATATCATGATGAGGGATAGAGACACATCAAATGCTATGTAGCTAATCGCATAATGAGGGATAGAGACACGTCAAATGCTATGTAGCTGATATCATGATGAGGGATAGAGACACATCAAATGCTATGTAGCTAATTTTATGATGAGGGATAGAGACACGTCAAATACTATGTAGCTAATCTCATGATGAGGGATAGAGACACGTCGAATACTATGTAGCTAATCTCATGATGAGGGATAGAGACACGTCAAATGCTATGTAGCTAATCGCATGATGAGGGATAGAGACACGTCAAATGCTATGTAGCTGATATCATGATGAGGGATAGAGACACATCAAATGCTATGTAGCTAATCACATGATGAGGGATAGAGACACGTCAAATGCTATGTAGCTAATCTCATGATGAGGGATAGAGACACGTCAAAGAGCATATATTCCTAGTGTATTTTTGAATACAAACGACATGCACATTTTAAAAATATAACATTTTATATTCAACCAACCATTAACCAACACATCATATAACATCAACACGTTACTTTTACTTAACTATCAACCAAACAACAACTAACAATACAACATGTTTCCAAAAAAGCCGTTTTATGACAACGTTGTGAAATCATGTTAGACTTCCACGGAGGGAAGTCATTGGGAAATTCATATGCACTACGTTTCCTAGCTAAAGACAATAGAGAGCTCTAACGGTCACAGAACCATCGATCTGCATTTTCGTCATTTCAAGAAACGTCACAATCAAAATAAATCAATAAATGTAATTAGGAATACCCAAGACTACGTTGATCAAGATAATACACACAATAGTGTCCACACACCATAAAATATGTGCCTTGTAATTTCACATTATTGAATTGTGTCGTCTATGCATTTCTTTTCAAAAACTCGATGATGTGTTAAAAAGGTAATAATCGTTAAAAATCAAAATACTCCACACTACCATCATTAAGACACACGACAGGATTCCAAGAAGAATTATAGGAACTGTTGTTCAAAAGGTAAAAATGTTCCCAGGTATCCATTTTCTTTTGGGTTTCCTTCACAGGTGATACTAAGTTATTTATTAAATCTTGACATTCTGCCTGAAAATTTCTGACAAGTAAAAGTCTGTAGCTCCGTCTTTGTACATTGGGCCAAGAGAGATTCGATGCTACGGATAGAGACTGACATCGATGTTGAACACACCAAAGTGATGAAAGAAGAAATGATTTTATTGTGGGTTAATTTAAAGGCTTGCGCATTTTCGACGATGCCAATGATTAAACGTTCAGGTAACTGTCCTTGAAAGAGATGATATTCAGTCATGGACCGCTGACCCCTATGAATGGTGAACGTTTTCATGTCTACGCGTCGTATCGTAACTAATGTCGTTTCCCACTTTAGGTAACACACGAGTCACGCGTAGCGTCGAGCTTCCTTGATTTTGGTTTTGTAATTGATAGTATCATCCATCAAATGGAAAGTGGTGCTGATGAGATTCAATCTTAGGCGGACATCCACAACTTTCAACAAATAACCCTCCTGTAAGCACATATCCAAATGCAAACGATCAATCAGTTCTATACAACGGTTTTGTATGATTTTCTTTCGACTCTCGATAAATTCCAAATTTAGGTTTTCCGCAACAGTTAACCTTTGTGATGTACAGTGCGTCAGGTTTCCATACAACACAAGCATCCAGGTGAATGTTCTTGACCTCATTTCCATACCGCAAGAGATTTTCTAGGTACACTTGGTAAGAGTTAGTATCCATGCTACTGCTAAACAACACCAGTGAACAATACTGGATGAAATTGTTGACCTCAGCTACTCTAGACTCATCAACTAGATCTGGTTCGTCGTCCGTTCTTTGAACTTTCACTTTCAGATATAGGTAACTGCTCTTCAGATCAATGTAACCTTCAGGTTGTCCTTTGATTTAAAACTCCATGGGAGCTAAATCTGTCAAAGATGGATGAAATTCTAACGATTGCAATTCTTCCATCGTCATCATGGTGGTTATTATGGCAAACAGATCCAATTCCGACTTGGGATATGCGCAAGACTCTGTACATCAGTGTCATTCCCTTTGTATTTAATAATTAAACACGTCTAATTCTAGGACAGCTCTTCATTTAGTCTTTTTAGCTATATGGGTGTGAAGGCCTCATAATTGATATCTTTGATACCTCTTTCTCCCTTGTCTTTGATGTCGTGTCATTAAACAAGAATTCCTTACTCAGCTGAGTCAAGAGCATTTATAGGAGTTTCTCGTCGGCCCAAATTGTCTTTGCCTGTCTGAAGCAAGACATTTGTACCTGCTGTAAAGTAAACGTCTTTTCGGTTTTTTTGTCAATGATGATATTTAGGAAACATTCTTTGCCTTGCGTCAATGCTGCATCTTTCAAGGCATGCAATGCTTGCGTCACCATCGGTTTTAAAACGGGGGCGAAGGAACGAAACACCTATTTCAGAATATCTCTTAAACCTTGTCCTCGCTGTAGATATAGAACGTGGTACACTGGATATATGCCTTAGAAGTCGTAAAATAATCGTTTTTGAAAATGGAGTTTCACCGTGACGTTCCATTTGGTAAATTAATATTTTGTCCCGGATCTCCTTTCATGCCAATGTAGACAGTGTCAAAATACGACTTACTGAAGGATATGTCGTGCGGATGTACAATTCGCCGTGAACGTGATAGGTGTTTCCATCTTCCTCGTCAGTGGTCGTGGCAGAAACCAATTTGAAAAGAATGATTCGTAGTAACGGTGCGGAGGTGTGTCCCACTAGGTTGTTCTCCACCACAACATAGTACAGAAAGATCAATTAATTTAATCCTTGGTTCATTTTCCAAAACAATGCAGGATTAAAAGTAATAGACAACGTTTGAGAATCTGTAAATTTCATCAATAGACGACGAACAACTTTGTGGTACTCGATGGCGACAGGTTTGTCATATTTGGTCGGGGTTTTGCGAAACTGTGGAAATGGTTTCCACCAAATGTTGACCATTAAATTAATAGTTTGTGGGAATTTTTATCTCGTATATGTTCATGGAAGATTTGTCTTCTACTGAAATTTTGTAATTATAAATTTTAGGATCATTGGCATCCAAGTGTTCTTGTACTTTAAAATTCCGGAATTTGGCAAAAAAAAATAATTTTATTTTCGATGATGTTTATAATCTGTGTAGGCTGAATCATTTCGACCAAAGCTACTTCCCAATGGGCTTCGTTATCTATTTATATGACCTGAGGTAAATGGACCGTGAAACAGCATAATGTTTTCTTTGGGAAACACATTCATAAAACTGCCACTGGTTAAAGTTCGATAAAATTGGTTAATCATAATTCTAGAGTTCTGCTGTCCGAGGGGTTGGTGAAGGACGGAGGAGTGTCCAAAAAGAGGATTGATGTTATTTTTGTAATTATGGTGATTGTTGGGATGGTGATTGACATTAGGCGCAAGACTACCGTTGTTATCGTTGGAATATTTGTTATGGAAAATTTTGCAAGAAGGTAACTGATGCAATTGCTCTGTAAAATCAACAACAGTTTGTCTCCTTGTTGCAAACTCAAATTGGCAATAGTAGAACTGATGGCATAATACACACAAAGATTTGGCAAAGACAATTTGCGTTTTAGATATACGTTCTTTACACCACACACTCAATTGCTTTTTGTAGATCTTGCACATAAGAACTGGGTGAAGTAGTGGTCATGAATGTAGTGGTTAAGGCTGTATTGAGGTGTATGATGGTGACTTCGTTTTATAGTCGATGACCTGCGAAGCGTCGACACAAGGTTAAAACCTGGGTGGATATCCTTCCCAACGTACCTTGACATCTTTGACACGTTGTTTTACGGGTTCTTTGATCTAAAATACTTCCTCTTCTTTTTAGGTAGCTCGTTGTAACTCTGGGAACCAAAACGTTTCTTTTAAAACTTCCCCGTTCATTTCTTCCAATTTATAGAGTGCAGGATGACCACCACGCACTTGTCCAGTGACAAGCAATTCAGTAGTACATTTGGGTAAGTAACCTTTGTCGATAGTGTGTTTGGTTTTGCCATTGAACACCCAATCTCCAATTCTCAACACTCCATCTTTCCTGGGATCAGTCACAGTCGGACCAAACAGAAGCTCAAACTCAAAGACGGTCACGTCGTTGTCGGGAGTCACCTGTTGGAGCACATCCGATGCTCCGATGATACGACTGGATGTACGCTTGGACAGGTACGATAAAAAGTAGATGTACTTGAAAGTGTGTTGATGCGTAACATATTTCCACATGCGTTCTTTCAAAGTTTTCTCAATGCTGCCTTTGGCTTCGAGATACACGATGGTGAAAAAAATTAATATCTCGTTTCTTCAAGTTTGTGGGAAAGATTGGTTCAGAAATTTGATGGGTTTGTCGGTTTGCAAATTAAGAGGGTGACGATAACGTTGCTTCAACACCAGTTTGAGGGCTCGCACGAACTCGGCGGTAGATTCGGAAGTCAATGGCACGACCCAGGCAAATTCGGAACAGACGTCGGTGACACAAAACAAATATTTCTATCCACGAGTGTAGGTGGTCCAATCAGAGATATGGGCTTGCCATTAATGATTGATGTCCTCCACTCGGGTACGACTTCTGAAAAATTTGAGGTAAACGAAAACTTTTGGAGTCTGGGTTTGGAAGCACGATACTATTTCTGAAATTCTCCGCAAATTCCAGTATGGGCTGAATCGTAGTAAATGCTGGCTAACACATTTTTCATAAGGATTTTTGAAATAAGTCGCACTCTTCTCAGATGCTACTCTGGATAGGGCGAGGTGGTAGTTTGGAAACTGCTTTACGTGTCCGATTTGCCAAGGGAGTAGAAGTCAAGGGTAGTGGTGGCGGTGTTAAGGGGATGTCTTTTGTCTTCTTTTCCTTTTTACTTCTGTTTGCCCTTCCTTTTTGACCCCTGTAAAAGGAGAAATGGACATCACCGTTTAAACCCAAGTTTTAAGTTCTTTTTATGGGGGAGGAGACAACAAGGACGCTACAAACTTACTAGGGGTGAGAGCTGCTAGTGGTGTTTGAAAGTCTTCTCTTGTGTCTTCTTCCTCACTTATCTATCGTGACAGAGGTGTTTATGTGGTGATGGTGATAGACTTTTCATCAGAGTTGGCTGACGTGTTTCGTCTAAAGCTTTCTCGTGAAAGAGTTGAAGTCGTTCCAATAGTTAACCGCTGAAATCCATCAACGATTAACATCTTTTGACTCCAGAGGTCCCTTTTCTTTTCTTGATCCTTTTTATCTTGGACCCATCCGTAAAACACCTGCCAGGAGTCCTCTCATTACCTCTCCAGCTATTCCTTTGACAATAGGTCCTATCAAGGATACAAATCCTCACCGTTTCGCCAATGTATTTGTCTTTTGTCTGATCGGTATTACTTTTGGACCATTTGGCGTGATCCGATGTTCCTGCCAACAATGGAATTTCGTCCAATTTTAGGGCACTAAAGCCAGTTTTCTTTTATTTTTATCCATCACATTTCAAAAATCATGTCTGAGATCTTTTGACTCCAGAGGTCCATTTTCTCTTCTTGATCCTTTTTATCTTGGACCCATCCGTAAAATACCTCCTAGGAGTCCTCTCAGTATCTCTGCAGCTATTCTTTTGACAAATAGGTCCTATCAGGGATACAAATCCTCCCCGCTTCGACAATGTATTTGTCTTTTGTCGAATGGGATTTTTCTTTTGGACCATTTGGCGAAGAACGTGTCTATGTTTGGCTAAGCATTCTTTCTGGCATTTAGACAAAGGTATTGTTCCTTTCAAGACATACAGACAACTTTCGCTTAAGGTAACGATGACGTCTTTGGAGGTAGTTGTTTCCGCATGGGTGGGGATTTTATTAGACAGGATGGACATGTCCCAATATTTGGCTAAATGAGGAGGCAGTCCTTACCTTTTCTTTTCTTTTCTGGCAAGAGAGTTATATGCACTTCTTTTATGGGACATCTTTTTGGTTCATGAGCATGACAAGTACAATTTTATTTTATTTTTGTGCTAGTGGTAATAGATCAAATCCTTTGAGAATCTACGGTAACGAAATAGACCTAACAATATTCCCCTTTGCTTGCCCCACCTTTTATTTGTACGACTGGATCTTTTAGAGGTAGACATCGATGTTTGGCGTAGCCATTTTCGAATGATGAAACTGTCCTATCATTTCGCCTTTTTACCTTTTTTGATAGGAGAGTGACGTTGATGATAGTGTGCACTTCTTTTAGGGGACATCGTTCTGATCGTCATCGTTTGCCCAGGTCTTTTTATACTGGAATGCGTCGCCACTGATTGTCTTTACGTCGTATCAACTTAATGGCAGACATTACGCGTCGTGAAAGTAATTCACAACGGAATAAATCGGAACAGTTCTTGCTTGGATAAATCCAGTAAACTCTGTAACATGCCCGATCTCTCTTGCACTTGTGGGGTGGGTGGGAAGTTACTTTGTGAGCAAATGCCACTGCAACTGAAGGGGAGGAGGGTGTCACCGCTGCAGGAGAAGTTCTTGGAGACACGGATTTCGTTATTTCATCAAATTATGAACAACGAGTGTCAAATTGGAAACTGGGCTTGTCTAGCATCACCAGCAAGGGAGAATTCGAAGAACCCAATGATACTGGAGACACAGTTACCGTCTATGCAGGTCGTGATTTGTGGATGTAAGGTTGCGCCCTGCCGTAAGTGCCTCTCTTGAGGTAGAAGTTACCTTCTGCGGACTTTGAGAGGGGGGGGGCTTTTTTCTCACCCTGTTACCTGGCATTGACACCACTGATCGTTTTCTTCTTTATATTCCTTCTTCTTCTTCTTCTTCTTCTTCTTCTTCTTCTTCTTCTTCTTCTTCTTCTTCTTCTTCTTCTTCTTCTTCTACTTCTTGGTACCTTTAGGCCGGGGATTGGCTTTTTTACGGGGACTTTATGGGCGTTATGATCTCCAAGTGGTCTAAAGCGCTGTCCGTTACGGATCACTACCATATCAACTCTGTCTGCCTATCGTGTGCTGAAAAATGGCGTTAAGCCCCAGAACAACAACAACATCTCATTTTTGAGGGAGCGAATGATTACACCTCCTAGAGAATCGCTTCCTCCAGGTTTCAAAATGATTTGATTTTTTGGTTTGAATATCTGGGGATCCGCCAGTTATGTCAGGGCTACCATGCTTCTCTCAAAAAGCGTTTCATCCAATATGGAATGCGAATGATAATTTGCAGTAATTTACGTGATGTCATCATTGTATGATTTCTCTAGAGTGGCTTTTGAAACACGAGTATGTATTTGTCGATTTTTTTCTCGCCTGATACAGAACAAGGCACGAATTAATTTAACGGGAAGATGAGACTGAAGAGACGTCATGATTTCCGTGGTTTTTATAGTTTTTGTTGTTAAGTCTACGAGAACGTATACACGACAGGCCCTGTCTTTGCACCAGTCGTGAAACAGACGGGTACGAAATCTAAAATCATTGGGGGTCAAGGTTTTTAGATCCAAGAATGAATTGGCGTGCGGGATTTGAGTGGCATAGTCGTACGCATGTGTCACCAAAAGATTTCCTAACTGTTTGGCTAAGACTTGCACTTGCACTTTAAAATGCAACACGAAAGACAAAATATAAATCAAAGCACACAAAAGTCACTGTACAACATTTTTTTTGGTGTACAATGGACATTTTGTCATGTTCTTACAGACCCTACACTTGGCAGTCACGAGAGGTCCTTGTGAAATGTATAGATCTTACTGAGCCCACAAAAAATCGGATGATAAACAAATTCCTAGAAAGTAAGCCAATAAGACACTCTCCACTCTCATAAAAAATTTGTTAATTCCCTGCAGTCTGAATAAAGTCATTGAATTCCTTCCATGAAATCTGTTTATCACGAGTGATAAAGGTCGTGGCATGGTAACCTGTCTTTTATACCTCTTTCTGTCGGTGGCAATAATTTTATTTTCTATACAGAGATAATCGTACTCCAGTGGCGAATCTAAATTATTTAGTCGCTAACTTACACATCACACACAGTTCAGAAGTTACCTATTTAACTAAGTTTACATTGTGTAAAAGAGTTTGGTAACTAAACCTGCCTTGGCAGTGGTGCAAGCTTCTTTCAAAAGATCTATATCTCTGTGTTCCATGGATAGTTCTTGAACTTTTACACAGCAACGGCCTAAATGTTAGCATTTCTTCCTAAAAGTCGAAGGAGTTCCAGGAATGATTATGGTACCAAGAGTAGAAATTTCTCATTGTTCGGTGCGCATGTTGTCAGGGTAGTAATAGTGAACATCAGGCAAATAGGTTAGAACGGAATGTTGATTGGCGTCTGTATTTTAAAAGTAAGGAAAAAAGCCTTTGACCTTTACCTTCATTCCAAATGTTTCCGTATAGTATCTGAGAAGAAATTGTCTATCATATCCCGAGAATTTAAGAGCCATTACAGTGGCACTGCGATGACAATCTCCCTTAACGTTCGATGTGCTCTTAACTCCAAATATTGTTTTTGATGTCTAAATTCCATTGGGAAAAATTTGTCAGCGTGTTCGATCCCTGAAAGATTTTCCGCATCCTCCAGGAATCTTACTGCAGTGCGGTCAATGACTATAGACCGGTTCTTGGATGCATTTCTAGCATGCTCAATGGGCCACGCAGAAATTAGGAATGTGAATGCTGGTCTCTTGCATACATTTGAAATCGAAACAAATGAAATTCCGTTTCACCTGGTCATCTTCTTCCTCTTAATGTTTGGAATGGTAATTTTGAATGAAGCATTCATGTTTCAAGTCCACTAGTTGGTGATGAATGAGACATTGTTTCTATCCTGGATCCACATGGGCCTTGCCACAATTGGTACTTTTCCACAAGTAGGGCACAATCTCAATAGTTGACAAGCACTTTTCTGCTGTAAATATTGGATTTTCAGATGTTGTCGGTAACAGGTTGGGCTGACAAAAGTGCGCTAACGCGCTGAGCAATGCACCCGTTGTTGTCCTTCGTCAAGACAAGGTTAAAAGGCCAAATATCCCTCACATTTCGATCTGCAATACCTTTGTTACTCTCGATTGTTATAGCCTTAGTCACATTTCTCACAATAACAAATACATCCCAAAATTCCGGTGATATTGTTAATGACATCTAAATGTTCATAGTCACGATAGACGTGAATGTATTTTCCGTCTTTGATAGTTTTGCATCGCAACAACAGAGGCTCACGGATTTCTTAAGGGCTCACTTTCAAGGTGATGCGTGGAGCTAAGACATCTTGCAATTTGTACATTTCAGGAATGCCGCAGGGTGTGTTTGTAGATAGTGCCGCTTGCTGTAAAAAGAGTTCTTGCTTGTTTGGCGCTCGAATGTGTTAGTACTTTTCAGGGTTTACTGGTAGTAGACTTTGGCTTGGTGTAGACTCTCTGGGCCTGCATTTCGGCTCACTCGTGTCATCTTCAAAATCGCTGGCATGAATCGGAGCCAAGACTTTAGCTACTGTGCTAGGCGATAAGTCACGTTTCGCACTCTTACTTTCTTTTCCTTTCTCTACGAAATGATGCAATCTTTTCATTTTAAGTGCAACAGATCAAATAGCTACATTTTAAACGCCATGGTCCCCTATCTGTTTCTGTCAGGCCAGTGTCTTGCCAGTATAAAGAGCCAGTGACTTCCCTCCAAGTATTCATTTTACTCTCAATCGGACGAAAGATGGAAGAGCCAACACAGATCGAATTTCTAATCAGAGCTTTGCGAGGTGGCATATAAAGGTTTTCCTCAGAGAAGCCGACAGGGGTAAAAGACTTTTTCGAAGTAAAAGTCAAGATACTTGATATATCATCCAGGAAAAAGGACACTGGTTTTCAAAGTGTAAAGACCGTCATAAAAGCAAAAGCATGATAAGTGTTCAAAAGAGACGAAATTCAAGATAAGAAGCAACAAGAAAAAAGACGAGAAGAAAGTGAGGAGAGGAGGAGAAACCTTTTACAGTAAATAAATTCAAAAAATAGAGAGCGAAGAAAGATAAAGAAGCTAATAAGCTTTCCAAAGTGTTGTTTTGTAAACTGAATTGTATATTTGTACCAGAATAGACCAGATTTTAATTTTGTATAAGGACTAACACACACACTCACATACGTGCATTATGGGATCTTAAGATTTAATTAAGTTTGGCAAACGAATGCTATCTCTTTTTAAAAGAAGTGGGTGGCACTGAAAAGGACCGTAGGGAGATTGTTTTTTTAACACAAACTCAGAAACGATAAGTAATGATCATTGTCTGCCTACATGGCCTGCTTTTGGACCTGCTATTGTCACTAGGATGGGTATCTCACGCGTAGAAACAGGGTTGGACTGTTTGGCTGGGAAAGGTGTTTTTCTTTTGGGTCGTAATAAAGAAGTCTGATACATTTGTTTCAGATTCCTTAACTCTGCCAAAATATTTAAGAGTACCCTCACAGTTCTACTTTCACTGTCCTCCTTCTCTCCTTGACCTTGCTTCTTCTGCTTCTTCTTCCTATAGTTTTTTCTCGCACTTTCTTCTTCTCGCTGTTGCTACTGAAGGAAAAAATCTTGTTCTACTTTTTCCTGCTGTTACAAACAATTCTCCATCTTTCTTTCTGTCTCGAATTTTTGGTAACGAAGGTGATGTTGTGGCGAAGGTGCTGGTACTGGCACAAATTCTTGTGAAAAAGAGAGAAAATCCACTACATCCCAATTAAAATCGGTCTCGTCTGTGTTTGCTTTGGTAAACGTTGCTATGCCACCAGTTTTCGTTTTCATGGCCGGTGCACTCCAATTCATCGTCTTCTTAGTTTCCGTCATGTTCTAACTCTGTCCCATTGATTCACTGCGCAGAGATGATAGCGCACCTATATAGGGAATGTGATGTCACAGGTGGCTCTCTTCGGATTGGATGTCGGACTCCGCACTGTGACCGAATTTTGTAACTGTAATTGCTGAGCACATACTTGATGTGGAAATGTAAATGGATAATTGACAAGACTGAAGGGTGTATATATGCACGTATATGACATAAATTTAAATCGCGCTTAAGCAAATAAATAAGAAATCAAACAATAGACAGTTCGTTTATTGTTAGGAACTTCATATCTAAGCCAATATACTGGATACACTGCCTCCAAACTTTAGGTTAAGAACGTCACATTTTTGTTTGAGTAGGCAATTAAATACATGTATAGACTCGAGTTTACAACTTGAACATTTAATTTATTATTGCTAAACCTAATCTTGATTACCACAATTAAAACACCGACATAACAAAACTGTGCTTGAATAATTAATTTTATTGAGATTTTCAATAAAGTCAAGTAATGAAAACATGTTTATGTTGACAATGTCTCTTGGTGTTTCTATAAAACAATACACACATGTATAAAAATAAGCTAATAAAACAGTGCAATGTTAACAATAATTTACAGATATTAAATTAAAAACGTAGTTCGTAAGTAGATCTTTTCAATGTACTGTCAATGTACATTTAGAATTGTATTCGGTTTGTTTTAGCTACACTATACTGTCTTGTCATTCCACATGGAGAGAGAGATACATTGATGTCACCGCAAAATATTTTGTTACACATGCCCTTTCAAGTAACACTCTTTAAGCAGAGTTAGTCTTGTTTTCCACAGAACACAGTAATTTAAATTATAAGAAAAATCTAGTAGGATTCGCAACTACTTGTTCATATGTAGGTGGGTATTCTTTGGATGTGACTTGAATCTGACTGTATGACGGGGGAAGTCCAGAATATTTGCTGGAGATGATATCGATCCTTGAATCAAACGAATGCACATAAGGTTCATTGGGTGCTGCCACACCGGTAATGTTTGTATTATGATTCTGTACGATGCTGGTATCGTACTGTCCTGTTGGCTGCATGCATCTACTGCTTACATGTCCAAACAATCGTCTTCCGTGTGATGTTCGTAGACTGGACCTAACAAATAAAGAAAACTTAATACTAAATCGACTGAAAAATATCTCTCTTTTTGTCTCATTTTCTCTCTTTAGTATCGGATTATCTTCTCTCTGTCTACTGATAAATGCGATGTTTATTTTTATATTCTGCATATTTCTGTTCAGAGTTGATTTAATAATGATAATAATAATAATAATAATAATAATAATAATAATAATAATAATAATAATAATAATAATAATAATAATAGAAGAAGAAGAAGAAGAAGAAGAAGAAGAAGAAGAAGAAGAAGAAGAAGAAGAAGAAGAATAGCTATAATGCAAATAAGATGTTGTAAAGGTTTATTAATTGTATTCCTATTATATTAATTTTTAAGTATAATGTTCCGTCACGAGAACTACCGTTAAAAGATGATGCTGGTGAAAGTGACATCATGATGATAATTATACTGATGATATCGACAATGATGCAAATAATGATGACGATGTTGTTGATGTTATTGGGTTTAACGCCATATGTCAGCACAGAATAGGATATACATGGCAGTCAGTATACCTGGTGGATTAAGAACCCTGGAAAACCTCGGGGAAAACCACGAAGAGCTACTGGCAAATTTTCTCACGTACCTATGTTATCTGAGACTGAGACTTGAACCTATGGAGATAGCGGCGAGATGGCAGTGATCCGTAACAGTGAGTTTTAGACCACTCGACCTCTCTGGGCCTCATGCCTATGATTCAGTGATGTGATTACGATTTTTAACGTAACCTTTATTTTTCAGTCATATCGCTACGATGTGTGCAGTGTGGCAGTTTATAGTGATGTCTAGCACTGGGGCATTATGTAGCATTATGTCCCACCCAGTCACATTATCCCTACACTAGGCCGACCAGTCCTAACACTAGCCTCTTAATGCTGAGCGTCAAGCGAGGCAGCTGGTAGTACCATTTTTGTAAGTCTTTGGTATGACTCGACCGGGGATCGAACCAACGACCTCCCTCATCCGAGGCGGACGATCTAACCACTAGACCACCGGGGCGGTTACCATGATGATGATGATGATGATGATGATGATGATGATGATGATGATGATGATGATGATGATGATGATGATGACAATATAATTAGAACTATATTCTTACCTTTGGATAATTAAAACTACGCAGACTGTGACAAGTATGGTCCCTATGATGCATCCACCAACCGCGATTCCCACAATGCTTAAATCATTTCTTGGAACAGTACTTGTTGTTGCCTTTAAAGAATATATTGCTTCTGGAAATAAATAAATAAATAAATAAATAAATAAATAAATAAATAAATAAATAAGACCCTGCCATTATATTTCTTAATGCTAAAAGTGATGTTTTACAGTCCAAAGTTTCTCCATTACAAGCGAAAAGCTATAGAGTGCACATAATACTTTAATATATCGCACCTTAAAAAATAAATATCTGAGGATAGAAACTCTGTTAGCACATATAAATTTTATCTGTGCTTTTATGGTATCTCACAAAAAATCTATTGTATCCCAAGCGGTTCTGAATAAATAAGCAACTCTAACGCTTTCATTTAGTTGAATAATTGTAATTTAATCATTTTTCAGATCATTTTATGTCAAGATCTATTTATTCAGCCAAGGCTTTCAGTAATGTCTGAATAAGACGAAAAGTGTTCTACTGTTTAGCTTTGACATTTACCGATATTTCAATATGCTTCCTTTTTTCTTTTTTTTTTTTTGAAATACAAAGACAATAAGGTACACTGGCACTTTAGACTTTTAAAACGAGTCCACAAAATTTTAAGATCTAAAATTATAGAAAGATAAACATTTGTGTCGAATCATTAGGTTAAGCATTCAGCATACGTCTAGCACTTTCAAACTACTTCAAATCTACAGTGTAAAGAACTGACACATGGGAGATAACTAGTAAAACATTTGTGATCCACAGTACCTGATTCTGTGCAAAGTGAATTTGCATCTACATCCCACAATCCGTTCTCCTGACAGGTCAGCCACGTGATAGAACTGTTCTTTAAATAACCTTGGTAACAGTCATAGGTACAACTTTCTTGTGGTATTCGGTTACACTTCCAGTTGATGTAACCTCCATGAACTTTATCAGGGCAAAGTCGATTTCCTGAAAGACGAAAATATTCTGATGTGTTGTATCTCAGTAGAGTCACTTCAGAGGTACGCTACAAGGGCAGGGTTTTTGTCCCCTTTAAGCAGAGGAACTGGTCATCTGACAACTATGTGTATTATTCGTAAACTAATAATTCCAAGTTCTGGGTTCCAGAGTTTCGATTTATTAAAAGGATTTATTTCATGAGATTGAAATAATTGAGTTCTTAAATGAATAGTTCACATTTTCGATACTAAATCCTGAGATCATTCATGAGTTGTCTCCCATATCAGACTCATAAGGGTATATAGTACACACTATGTCTCACGTACCCTATACCACATATTTTGTTTATATGCTTACGAACTCATTTGTGTACGTGTGATACATCAGTCACGAGTTTTCTGCTGTCTACTTACTTGCGCATGCCTGAGACACCCCGTCAGGGCTCAGGACCAACAAGAAGGGAAAGTCAACGGGGATATATCTCCAGGGTCAGAGTTCGTAAGGAGGACCAGGCCAAACAACATTTTTTCATTTTATAAAAGAAAACTTCTGTTTGAACAAGAACAAAGAGAGAACAATATTGTTTCTTACCACAGGACCCGTGATCACTCTATATGGCCCTGTCAAGGCTGATCCATTTACCCAATTCATCACATGACACATAACTAACAGGGTTTGACATATCCAGAGTTACACTCGTATTCAATGCACTTGGCTTTGCATTTCCTTATTCAGTTGTTTGTGATATAACTGCCCTCAATTAAATTGGGACAATAATTTAAGAAATATACAGATTACACCGAAGACTACATACTTCTGTTGAACCCTAGCTTTTGATTATGATGTTTAATATTAATGTCTCCATTTTTCATTGTTTATATGCCATGTTTTCTCTGTAAGCCGCAACATTGTCGCTAGCAATATTTTGCCAGTAAAGTAATCACAATAATAACATCAATAATACATTGAATATCATTACACATTTGCTTGTTATATAATTATTTTTCTACCTCCTAACTATAGACCTATAATTTAAGCAGTTTTGTTTATAACAAATTGTTGCATTAAAAAATGTATATGGAAAGTGTGTGAGTATAATCGCTTATTCCGAGGAATGTAAATTGTATACATCTCGAATCATTGTTTCAATAATTTGTATGTAATTTTGACCGAATTCCGCACTCATACCAATATTAATTTTAACCTTACCTTTACATAAGCTTCCTAGATCATAGTTCCATTTCAAATTGCTTCCACACGTTATTTTTGACGGTGATATAGATGATTGGTAACCTTTATTGCACACAAAGTTGCATGTATATCCAGGTTCTCTTATACATGCCAGATTTAAATAACCTTTGGGAACGGCATACGGACATTGAAGTCCATCTGGCCCTGAAAACGGAACAAATTCGTGTCAGTTTGGTAAATGGAACCGTGTGCAAGACTGTACGAGATACGTATTACAAATTCCATATAAATTACTACATAAACAACTTGTTATTCTTGCTAGTAATTTAGAAGGAAACGTATATATACTGTTCCGTTCATATAATCTTTACAAAACGTTAGGAGAGAAATATGCCTATAATTGTATATTGAAGCAAGATTTATAAATAAATTCCTAGACTCATGGCATTGATAATCACGGCTCTTTAATATATTTTGCTGACGTTGATTATCAATAATTCACTAATGTTAGTTTTAACATTTGATTCAAAACGGTTATTTGCATAGACTCTCATAATCAAATGTTTCAAATCAACCGTTTCTTGTACATATTAGTAGAAACAACGATAATAACTATGTGTTTTCAATTGCTTTAACATGTTATAAGCAACAAAATAAACAACATCAGCATCTATAACAAATGCAGCAACAAAAAGTGATGTTAACAGAGCGTTTTGATGTCTCTTTTCCCTAATAAATTGATGTGTAAGGCTGATTGAGAAATTGTCAAGGCCCTATCAATACTATTACTTTGGTATCATTAGACGGCGGCAATTTGCGTCTGTCTTCTACAGTTTTGTAAATAAGTTATGCGTTATTATTGTTGCAGTCAGAGTTTATCACTGCTACATATACCTTGAAACAGTATCAGTGTAAAGTCAGTGTCTCTGTCCACTACTAAATATGAAATCGATATAAACCTTGATATTAAATAATTGTGAACCTAAACATCTATCTACATGTATATCTTAATAATATTGCATTATTTGTAACAATTAGTTCAGTTAGTGTTGTATCCAAATGCACGTATATAGATAAATATAAAAATTTGTGTTTACATTGCTATACAAGGTGATTCAAAGAAACATTCATTCAAACGTTTTAAATTTGTCCTTTTTTACTTACAAATTGCATTGGATATTAACAAATGAAACAAAACTTCAGTTGGGCCATTGTTTCATCCATATCCTATTACAAGGGAAACACACAAAAATGATCAGGTTAACTTTACTCTCGTGACGATTATCTTTTTGAGGCCGAAAAAAAATACAAAACCAGGTTAGTCATTCATTAACTGATATGATGAGTCAACTGTATACCATTAGAAGAACACGCCGTATACGAGACCACACGTTACAACAGACCACAAAAATTAAAGCTGTATTTGATAATTGGGATTTTCAGGAAAGGTGTATTCACCTGTCTTTAAAGACCGCTTTGGAGTACTTATGGGAGGTTCCTTAAAAAGACACCGTTTTTATTTATACTGCAGAGATTCTATGAATGGTGGTTCAGGCTTCTCTCAAGCGGTCTCTTACGAAGGGCCACTGCTTGTTTTCTGCATACTCTGACCTGTAACACTTATTCTTTTTCAGCTAGACATTGGATATGTGTTAATATTTCAAAACGATGGATTTATCATGAGAGAGAGAGAGAGAGAGAGAGAGAGAGAGAGAGAGAGAGAGAGAGAGAGAGAGAGAGAGAGAGAGAGAGAGAGAGAGAGAGAGAGAGGGAGAGAGAGAGAGAGAGAGAGAGAGAGAGAGAGAGAGAGAGAGAGAGAGAGAGAGAGAGAGAGAGAGAGAGAGGGAGGGAGGGAGGGAGAGAGAGAGTATATTAATAGTATGATAGTATGCACAGTGTATCTTTGATATACCTACAGTATAAATCTTTCAATTAAGGAAATGAGGCTTGTTTCGTCTCCTTTTAATGAAATATTTATGGAATGAGTGGGCTATAAACATTTCAACCCACACACTATACATATATTTGATTTATACTATACACAATTTACACATATTTTGCAATGCGAATGGTGTGGTACCTTCACAAACCGAGTCTCTCAATATAAACACCTAAAAGGAAGTTTTTGAGTTATTCTTAATTTCGTTTAAACTTCATTCATATTTATTAGTATATATTTCGTTTAGTATTTGATAAAAGACATGAACACATGGAGCTGATATTTAAAATTCAATGTGTTTTAATCATATGAATACAAACATGGAACTTACGCCGTTCCGTGTCATGAACGGTGATATCACGGCCTGTTCGCTTTGATCTGAGTGCTGATTCAAGAAGAAACTTTCTAATAATGACGCAACAATAGGTAATTAATCACATTTAACTGATTACAGCTCCTTCATGTCTTGATTTGTTTTAAATCGCTCTTCCTGCTGACAGTCAATGTCCTTTGCAATAGTTCCGTAGTGGGATATAGGTTGATAGGTTGAAAGTTGAATTTTGAAAAACGTTGCCCTATTTGGGAATCTCATTTACGATTCCTTGGGTAAGGTTCCGAATATAGTCTGTACTGTGATGGTTGATTCATATAACTGGTTCCTAATAATGTGATTATGTTGTACATTACATGTTTGGGAAATTGTGTTGTGACAGTCTGATACGATTCGGTTTGAAATTTGTTGTGCTGGTGATGATTTGCAGCATGATGATTCAAATGGTCGGTTTTGCTCAGGTACTTGGCATATTGCTTGTCACTGATGCTTGCGTAGCTATTTATAGACTGTACATTTTTGTGGATAGAGATTTGCATGATATCGGTTGGGGCATTGTTTTTGGCTCTTAATGTTTGAACTAAATGCTTCTTGCAACTTGTGTTTGTCAGCCTCTCTCTTTCGATAATACTTGCTTTTTCCAATGTTTCATCATAGATCACAGTTTGCTAAGTCTGACTAGTTTCCGTAACCATTTCGAGTTTGTAACTGTCATCAGCATATTATTGGTCGTAATTCCTATTGTGATTGTACTTGTACATTTTTTTAATGTTTCAGTTGGATATCAACATAGTTGATGAATTTCCTAAAGCTGTTCAGCTTAAAATCCATCATTTTTGTTTTACAGTATAAAATAGGTCATTTAATTCAGACCCGGTGATTTTGGGGTCAGTTTCTGGATTCAGTTTTGACTGCATGAATTCAGTAACATAACTTACATCAGAGAATGTCTTTTTTAAAGTAGCAGCCTTCTTTTTCTTCCTTTCATAAATTTCATTCTTTTGTAAAGCTTGTGCTGTACAATCCTGTCATCTCTGCCACATTTGGGCAACGAATGGTCATCGTCATTTATCGAGAAAGTCTCGTTAAAATCTATAATGAGAAATAATGGAGCCAAGGCTCTCCAACCTTGCCATCACTTATGACAATAACACTAGCAATAACCTCACTAATATTGCTACAACAACAACAACAACAACAACTAATAATAATAATAATAATAATAATAATAATAATAATAATAATAATAATAATAATAATAATAATAATAATAATAATAATATGGCCTTACGTAAGCATAAACTTCTCAGGTCTGGGCTCCACTCCGTGGAAGTTTGACAGGTTAATTCAGATACTGATATATTCCGCACGTAGCCCACTTCGCAAGAAAAATTGCAAATTGACCCAACAACCGCTTTACAGTCTGTAGATAAGGTCCCTTTTGATACAGTGGTAGGACATGGCTTTGCTATAATATAGAAAGTTCTGACTTTGATTTAGCTGACCAAAATGTTCGTTCACGTGTATGCAGGTAGACAGTAAGAAGAGACGTGGATTGGAAGGATTGGAAAGAAGTACTTTTAGATAAACATAAATAGGTATCACGATCTACAAAATGATATTAATTAAACAAAAAATATTGAAGAAAGAAGTAATCGAAAAACAACAAAAGAAAATATTAAATATTCGCACATTTGAAAGTAAATGATTTTGTAATCAAGGCCCTGTTTCCAAATTTGCTCTATTTGTTATCTTGAACAATACAATTTTGTCTTCCTACACGAATAGTTGCAAGATCTTGCCATGCATTTTTTCTAATTGCTGTTTCACTTAATGACAAACGAGTTAATTACGTGACATCAGGAATCAAGTAAGTATGACCTTCATCATGATTAGTACGAATAAAAAGTTTGTCTGTCTGTTCTTTCTCAGTTCTCTTTAAGTAGACTCTTTCTCATTTTTATAAATTGTAATATTAAATGACACGTACGTGTGCACAGATCTTCCACGGAGAAATTGGCATCATAAAAATGGGACTGAAGCCAGGGAACCCACTGCCCGGAAGTGGAGCACTTAAGCCAGGATACTAAGTCATGTTCCTTGTAACCTTCGTGACAGGAATAAGGACACGGTTGGCCAACTGTTTTACACCACCCAGTCATGTCACCGTGGGGGATGTGTATGTCGCATGCTGAAAGTATTTTATGAATTATTTGTTGTTTTTTTAATACTACACTATTGTTATTGTTACTGTTACTGATAGCATGCATTTAGTACCCTAATTATAAACCTCAATCAGTCCATGCACTCACTAATCATGCCGATTCATTCCATATAAATGTGATGTTGACCTCTTGCTTTATGTGAACTAAGACTAGAAAGTCCCCTGCATATGGACTGCAAGAAAAAAGAACTACAAGCTCGACCCGGTATGTTTGTCACTGAGGAATAACTTTTCTATGAGCGCATTTTCAGTTAAATAAAAATAGTGCGGATGGTCAACGAAGCTTTATTGTTCCATTCAAAATTGCCTGTTCTTTTATTTCGATGCTTTGAGGTTGTGTGTATTAAGGAAAGGTTGTCTTATAACATTTGTTTGCATTTTAGTTTTCTTCGCATAATTGTTTGATTGTAGATTTGTAGATACATCTGGTACATCATTCAGATTAATATAATCCGTTCTGCGCATTTCACTTTCCTCGGAGAGTGTCTTAGGATTTTCATTTTTATTCTCTTAAAAAGTTTTGTTTAAACACTATCACGAAACATTATATATAATATATATATATATATATATATAATATATATATATATATATATATATATATATATATATATATATATATATATATATATATATATATATAGATAGATAGATAGATAGATAGATAGATAGATAGATAGATAGATAGAGATAGATAGATAGAAATATATATATATATATATATATATATATATATATATATATATATATATATATATATATATATATATATATATATATATATATTCTCTCTCTCTCTCTCTCTATATATATATATATATATATATATAGAGAGAGAGAGAGAGAGAGAGAGAGAGAGAGAGAGAGAGAGAGAGAGAGAGAGAGAGAGAGAGAGAGAGAGAGAGAGAGAGAGAGAGAGAGAAATAATGCAGGCATATCAACTTGTTTTATTAGATGTCCCTACGTGTTTGATATGTTTCAGGTACATTGTCCCTTGTCCTTCCCCATGCACGTTAAGAAACTATAGGCAAGTTTTGTCTTTGTCACTATAATGTACAATTATGAGCAAATTTAAATGAATGCAGCTGTGTTAAATTGTAATGATAGGACTTAAAACTGATGAAACATTCAACACTGTACTACATCTTACACATACTATAGATTTGTTAACATTGTTTCGGTACTAACTATGTCTGATTCACTAAGTAGTATGTAATCCAAGGCTGTGTCCAAACATGAAGGTTAGTTTTGATAACATTAGTATATTTTATGCCAGTACTGAATACTCGATTCCTTTTATATGTAAAAGCATTACGCAATTCTATAAGATCGATAATGTAATCCAATAACACATCTTTTAATAATATTCACTTGAATACTTATCTTTCAGGGTTTACAAGAAACAGATCCTAAAAAGGGTTCACAACCAGTCAAAACTTTAAGCCATAAATCTATTTGTCTTTGCCTTTGTGATTTCTAATCTCATTAAATACATTTTATGATATCAAAAGAAGATACATCGATTAAAAAGATAGTAATGACGATAATAAATGCGAAGTTACAAATCATATATTTGTGCAATTGATATAACAAATACAGTGCTTTTCACACCTGACAAATGTAAACATCCAACAGATATACAAACGCGTTCACATCCGTTCGTGTATGTGTAACTGACCCATACAACAATGAACTTTTTAGCAAGACCTTCAATATACAGTTTTTCGGGCCAAATTATTTATTATAAATGGAGTATGAAATATCCGTTATCTTTCATTGTTATCGTTTGCACCAAGAAAATGGTTTCAAAGCGTTCTAGATTCAGAAAGATATAGTGTTTTGGACTTCTTAAAATGTATATTAAAAGTTGTGTACTTAACGTTCTAAGGAATTTAAACATTGGTTGAGAATAATCGTGCATTAAAAGCTATGTTTGATACATTATTATGTTAAAAAACAATTGAAAATAATCGTGTATTAAAAGTCGCATTCTTTATACTGAACAATGTTTAAACAAAGGTTGAGAGTAACAGTGTTTTATAAATTTTCATGTAGTCCAATCACAGCAGACATAACATTGCGGTGGAAAGCTTTCAACTCACACACCGGCATAACCAGTATCTTGTTTACCGGGTAGAACGATAGCAAAACTGAGAACAACGTGGAGAACGAATCGACCATGATCTAATTTAGAGTGTCATAATCCTTTCAAGTACAATGCATCAGCAGTATAAGTGCTTCATGCTTTCAATCTAAGCGGAACAAGTCGAAGGGACCCTTTTGTACTTCACGCATTATACATCGGTTGAATACTGCACGATTATCTGAACAGATAAATAAGGGCTTCATTCATTATGCACTGAACACAGTTGAATACCGATACTATTCCGTGAATGAGTGTGTCTGTCTGTTGTGTGTGTGTGTGTGATTTGGAGTGTTAACGTAGTTTTAAACATTTTTAAGTCATATCGCTACGATGTCTGCAGTGTGGCAGTTAATAGTGATGTCTAGCACTAGGGCATCATGTCGCAGACATGCAGCATGATGTCCAACCAAATCACATTATTATGACACCAGGCCGATCAATACTAACACTAATCTCTTTATGCTGAGCGTCAAGCGAGAGAAAGCTGTTAGTATAATTTTTGTAAATCTTTGTTATGACTCAGCCGGAGATCGAACCCACGCCCTCTCGCATCCAAGGCGGACGCTCTAACCACGAGACCGCATTCGTTCAGGTGATATTGTATCCTTTATAACTGCTACCGACTAAACCAACTTAACACCCCAAGTTTCCAACTGTTTACAATAAATTGTCAATACTTACAAGTTGTAACGCTACGGATCGATAAAATCCACATAAGCAGAAAATGGATCAAACGATTCTTTGAAAATATGAACATTTTTTTCAATAAATTGTAGACAATCGTCAGCACTTTTCCACAATATTCAACTGATTATGGTTTGTACAATCAATGTGCAAAACACAAGCCAGTCTATTTAAATACACCAACAATTCACAATCTAGGTTGTAAACAATAACGTAGTGATTTGCTGCACGTCGAGGTTTGGTAATCGTCCTTGGTTTCTGTCAACAGGTATCAATGAATTATGCTTGTTTATTTAATACGTAGAATTTTTTAAGTAAGCAAACAATTCATAGCACTGCAAAACTATAGCTTAACATTCCAGAAAAATTTACATTTTATTTATGTTAATTTAGATAGTTTCATATTTATTACTTCTATTTACTTTTTTTAATCCTTTGAAATATATAGAAGTTAGAAAATTCATTATTTGTTGAATTGGATAGGCATATCTTAAATTATAAACTAGTAACTCTTATTGTTGCTATTAAGATTATTATTATTATATATAGTAGTAGTGGTGGTGGTGGTTGCAGTAAGCTTGTTCCGTTGCTGCTTTTCAACAGCACACTTCTACTTGTTCTTATTGTGTGTGTGTGTGTGTATATATATATATATATATATATATATATATATATATATATATATATATATATATATATATATATATATATATATATATATATATATCACCAAAACTGAGATTAGTCTATGTTGTTTTCTTGCAATGACGTGTGGAACGAGTACAGTCCACCTGATATGTCTAATGAGCGACTACTTCGTTATCTCGCAAGCACCTGTATGCTGATAAAAGATATGGCTTGCATAATGAAGAGGTAGGTGAGGAAGTAGGCTGTTATCTTGCGATCATATATAGAACGAGTACAATAAACCATCATTCATATATAAAACGCCGACTGATTGGGAATAAAGCTTTCCACTTGAAATCATAATTGGGACGAATACAGTATATATCGATCTTTGATTTAGTCAAGTTAAAACTTAAAATTATCAGCTACTTACAATAAATTTGAAATACTTACATTAGGTATAAAATCCACACAAGCATAAGACACGTCAAGCCATTGTTTAAAATAATGATTTTTTTTTTTAAATTCCACACTGGAAAGCGCATTAAGACCGTCTTGATTATACACCAGTCCGGTCCTATTTCTGAGGTGCTCCAACCGGCATATTCCGGTATATTAATATTTTGCAAACAAGGAAGTGGAAAATCAGAACGTTGAAGCTCACCCAATACTAATGACTGATTATATGAAAGTTTGAAATTCGCATAATGAGCATATAATCCCGAAATGTCGCGATAATTACAATGCGGTGAAACGCGTGAATAGCATCAATAATGAGATGGATAACGATATGGGGAAATCATGAAGAAAATACTATATACGACTACATATTGCAGAAATGTTGCCAGGTTTATTTAATGTATTATCTGATATTTCAGGAACATATTGAAAACGATACATTTTTGCTTTGGATATGGTGGTGACTGTTTAATTATTATTATTATTATTATTATTATTATTATTATTATTATTATTATTATTATTATTATTATTATTATTATTATTATTTTTAGTAGTAGTAGTAGTAGTAGTAGTAGTAATAGTAGTACCTAGAAGCAAGAGTAGATACTCCCACTGAGAAAGGGAAAAATCTAACACAAGATAGTTACTACAACATCATCAGTGAAAGTATACTGTGGTTAAAGATATACCCACGATAGTATAAGTTTTGTTGAGCACAGATGGAAATGTACGTGAAGTAATATTTCCTAATCTTTTATATGCCTTGGCGTATATGAAACATGTGAAACACGTTTTTCGTAAATTAATTTTTATAAATGTGCTATCGATTTGGGCAGGTATCCCCAATATCAAGGAGTAAGGCAGATTAATGCCATACCGCAGTGTACTCATCGCAATTTGGGAATCTATTTTGTTTTGCTGCCAAAACAAAAGAAAGTATTCACGTTTGTTTTAATTCAAAGTCTGGTTGTTACACTTATACAAGAACATTTCATCACAACATTCGCAAGAACATGCTCCACTCACGAAACTTGTATTAGTGAGCATCGATCATGTTTACATGTATACTGCTCGTAAGAAATCACAGATAACGGAATGTACAGATGAAATAAATAATTTGTCAACAAGTTTATTTAATTGTATTAGTTATTGTTTGAATGTTACAGAAATGAAGCAAGTTTAGACAATTGATCAAAATATTTTGCTTTTAAACAAGAGACTTGTACATTCATGTGGACGGACGATTGAATTACTCAGTATTTGCATATGAGCAGTCTCCTACTGAATATATCAGGCATTTTACTGCACGACTAAATGTTAAATTTAATTAAGAAATATTTATAATCATGGGACGTGCTATGAAAGTTTATCTTTCTAATGATACTTCCATTCACTTGCATATTTATGTGCTTGAAAATAATCAACACATTACTGGACTGCTGGAGAAACTTTTAGCTCACGTTCCCAGATTATATAGGATGTTGAGATAAGGGTTCACATTTGTGTCTTAAAGGAGGAGTAGGACAGCGAGTTTCATACTTCGAAAACAGCATGAAGATTGGTACAGTATGTTGCAACCTTCATTCGTGGCAAAGATAATCTAAAATTTGTATTTGATTGATGCTCTTTCATTGTACAGCGTGATCATAAACCCAGTATATTTCAGACGACTACAGTGGAAATAATGCGATTTCCTGCTTTTCTAGAGTATCGTTTTGAGAAAACTAAAACGGATAAGAAACAATGTCTACTATGTTATGCTCGAGGAGAATGTCATTCTATGAATGAATGCATAAAAACAAAGCGTGATTGATTATCAGACAAAAATAGTAAATAAATGAATGTGAACTAGATGGTTCTGTGTTGTTGCCATGGAACCTTTGGCAATTTTGAAGTAAGCAGCCTTGTTTGTAGCTGAACTTTGAATTTCTGAATCAAACAGGCATATGATGTTGGCAATGATATAAGTTGGTTGCATACAACTTTTTTCCGCTTACTATATCGGATGAGAGCGGTCGGACATGAAGCGACTGACTAACCTTCTTTTACATTCGCTTTAAATAGCAAACAGCAAAAATTACAAAAAATAAGCTGCTTTGTGAGTTCTAAGCAAAACGACGGTCTTGTTTATTTTCACAGAATCTCGAAGCATCAACGGCAATGTAGTGTTATTAAAAACAACGGCTGAAGGTACGCAGGGAATTGTGTTCTAGTCAGAAGTATCAACATATTGAGATGAGACAACACAGATTATATGTTGTCAGCAAGGTTGTCACGTGGTCATCTAGTGCTTCAGCTATTTATTGAACTGTTACCTTAATTTATTTTTCTTTACGACTTTACTGGTTACAACCCTATATCTTATACGATGCAGTATTATTTTAATTTTTATGAGCATATGTTTGTCGAATTCATCCAGGATAAATTTAAACTCTACTTGAAATGACGCTGTTGTGGCGTCTGAGCTAGGTGGTATGTAACTGTGTTGAGTTTTTATTAGACCAAAACGATGTATATTAGTTTTCACAGATAGTTTGCGGCTAACAATGTCCTGCCACATTTAAAGGATGTTATCTCAAAGGTAATCGTTATCGCGAAAGCCATCATTGTTGAAAATATTCTCCCACCCTCACCCCCAGATGTGTGATTAGAGTGAGTGAACATTAACAAATGTGTCTGTTGCACGCCTTTATATTTTGCAGGAGGTAGTGGGAGATTAGCGTCTAATAAATCACGTACCCTTAACCTGTGGCCGCGGCTTACTGGCAAAGCGCGTCTATC
This sequence comes from Potamilus streckersoni, assembly GCA_016746295.1. Classification (NCBI taxonomy): domain Eukaryota; kingdom Metazoa; phylum Mollusca; class Bivalvia; order Unionida; family Unionidae; genus Potamilus; species Potamilus streckersoni. The sequence continues at coordinate 1,431,615 of JAEAOA010000236.1, read as the reverse complement.
TCGAGAGTATTGTGTATGCAGGTGAGACGATTTATATACCTAGAAGGAAAACATATGGCAGTGTATTTCAGCAAATAACATTCTAGAACTAATCGCGCCAGAGACTCCCTGAATGAAGTGCTTTTAGATGTTCTTTATATAGCGAATGTGCAATTAACTCTAGCTAATCTCGAGATGGTACTCTGTGGTACTCTGTCCAGTCCTTGTGCTTGATGTCAATCTGCTGTGTATCCCTGTCCCACCCCATCTTGAACATAATATGTCAGTGAAGTAGGCAAAGATACTCTTGAAGAGGTGGTTTGTTTTCCTAATCAATGTTATGCACTTTTAGCAATAATCCGTATCTGAGTCTATCTGATCAATCTCCGGATTGTCCGGCGGCACCAGTAATTCGTGTAACGTTTCGCTTCACCACTTTATTTGTCGATGAGCGGTTGTCATGGCATTTAAAGAAATTATATAGCACGAGTTCTAAGTGCGAAAATTGATGATGGTCGGAGTTGCTGAAAATGCCCACGCTTGTGCTTTGACCTAAAGAGCATCACACCATGTAGTGTGTTCAGTGATACACATAAACCCAGACTTAATAGTAAAGCTCTCGTGTGAGCAGTTATATAATATCTTATTACTGATGGTAGTATTTGTCCGTATGACTCTGTTTAAACAGATTTAACAGCGTTGGCTAAGTTCCGTTACCACGATTCTTGTGGATGTTAACAAGGTCAAGTACAGCTCTCAGGATCTTCATAATGTCATTGTTATTTCTGTGGGTAAAACTACCAAAGTGATAGAAGTTTTGTCTTGAATGCCAATTGGACCAATGTATTTATTGCTGTAATTTCTCTGACCAGAGATTCGAGGATATTAGGCGGTGAGTCGCTTTTGTCTAAGATTCCTATTGAAAGGTCGATTGCGACAAAGAGTGGCCAAAATGTAATTTTGCATTTTTTGAGAGTATTGATGGGAATGAGGTTTTTGTCCGATGGATACTGCACAACTTTGTGAAGTGCAGTATCCATATTTTTCCATAAAAATGCAATTGCCTTTTTATTATACACTTATTTTCTTATTCTATCAAAGGAATAATTATATAAACAACTAAAAGGAATAAGGTAACTCATTTTATGCTGTATTCCAAAATAAATAAACAACTGCAGATTCATTCAATTACACCAACAAAATTAATGTGTGTATAATTCTGCCCAGAGAAATTTTAACTTAGTCGCACGCTCGACATCACTTACAAAAAGAATTGCCGATTTGGTCTACTTAAAATTGAAATTTAGAGTTATGTTGTAAATGAATGCGCATTGCAACAACATTTTCACTTGGCCTGCAATAAATGGATTTGGGTTTTATTGTTTCTACCCATTATCCCTGAATATGGGCAGGAGTTAGCTCTGTCAATTCCACATGATGTACATGCGATTTGAGAAGCAAGGGATTCGTCTTGACTCATTTCTGCATATTTCTGTTATGTCATTAAATGTTTGGAATTATAATGCGAGAAACTATATTCTTTCACTTATAGTACCAAAAAGAGCCATATATTATATTGATCATTTCATTTTGAGTACAGTAATGATGATGTTATTGCACTATTGTAGTCGAAATTACAAAAAAAATTATGAAATGTGTAATCAAGCTTTAAAAACGATGACTTAACAGATGATTTGGATTTGTAAGAACTAGGAAATTACATTTTGAGGAAAATCAAGATGGAAAAAGTAAGTATAGCTTTTACTATTATTATTATTATTACCAGCTAAAGAAAATATGCTATGCATTATATAAATATATATATATATATATATATATATATATATATATATATATATATATATATATATATATATATATATATATATATATATATATATATATATATATATATGACATCATGGTCGTAATCATTATACAGATCCTGATATCGTATTGTGGGATTATTTTAATTGAAAATGAATTTAAAAAGCTCTCTGTACTAATTGTTTTGATATTTGCATGAAAATGTGATTTAATGAAAGATTGTTTTTAGAGACACAAGCGCGTGCTTTTGTTTTATTGGAAGACTGTTAATTTATTAAAACAGACAAAATGAAAATAGTTATGCATTACGTGAGAAAAACTAAGACTTTCCATTTATTTACAGGACTTTATCAAGAGTTTCGCTTTGAGGAAAAGTCTTCACTCAGCAAGCTCTGCTGTATAGACTGACGCTATATCAAGTATATCACGACACAACAGCACATTAGTGCCGTTGTAAGACATAGGCACGCAAAGCACGTGCCTAAAGCCACGCGCTACAGAAGGCCCAGCGGGCGCCCAAAAACAAAATTTCGATGTCGGTTGTATTAGCAGTTTAGTGTTTGTGCCTAGGGCCCCTAACATTCTTAAAACGGCTCTGCGCTTTACAGTACATTTATAATGAACTTCACACGTCGATTCAGGTGTGGTTATGTGATGTGATTATAATTTTTAACGTAGCTTTAACAATTTTTCAGTCATATCGCTACGATGTCTGCATTGTGGCAGTATATAGTGATGTCTAGCACTTGGAAATCGTGCCGCAGACATGTAGCATGATGTCCCACCCAGTCACATTATCCTGACACCATGCCGACCAGTGCTAACATTAAGCTCTTAATGCTGAGCGTTTAGCGAGGCAGCTGTTAGCACCATTTTTTAAGTCTTTGGTATGACTTGACCAGGGATCGAACTCACGACCTCCCGCATCCAAGGCGGACGCTCAAACCACTAGGCCACCGGATCAGTCCTTCGATTCAGTCATTGAAACCTTCCTTTTATTAAAAGCAATTTAAATACAACTTATAATTTAATGAATAGGTATGTACGTTAGATAAATTATTGCATTCTTACTATTAGATATTATGGTATAGCCATATGTACATGTGGATCGCAAACTTTCCCCTTATTTGTTCGGACCTGGGCACAGTGTCTTATGGCAGGTATAACAACTAATATTTATTCAACCTAATCGGGTCAGAAGCAAAACTTATTTTTTGTTAAAGATAAATGGTTGAAGTCAAGAAAACTTGTATATAAGAAATAGGTATACTACTCAAATATAACTTCTTGAGTTAATATTTCGTGAGAAAGATTATTTCATATCAAAACGATATAAAAATAAAATCAAACCTTATGTTTATTTCTAATCAGACACCTGCAACATTGATGGCAAAGTTGTGTACCCAATAGCAAACCTTTGCACGCATGCGCAACAATTTACATTGTATTTAATTCTTTGTGTAAATATATTTTCTGAATTGGAATTTGTGTCCTCCTTCAAGAATCGAGACATTTTTAAACTTCATCACATTTCCTTCTATTGTGTTAAAATATGATTTGCTTCTACTCTCACCTGTTTTGGTTACCCGGGCCTCTCTTTCAGTTCAGTTATTTCTATACCTATGGAGAATAGCGCTGAAAAGACCAAGCTAAGGACAAGCAATCCACGTGGAATCCAAAAGGAAATAAGAGTAAATGGACAGAAGCTGGGCACAGTGACAAGCTTCAAGAATCAAGGTGCTATAACCTGAGAAGTTTTCTTTCCATGATTATGCAGACAACAGCTGGACTGGCTTGGCTGAATCCTATCAGGAAGGACAGCAATATTACCTTTGGCTCCAAGATCAAGCTCATGTGCACTCTTATCATGTCCATATTCCTGTATACATGTAGAAGACTTTATGCCTTTGTGATGAGATGTCATCATGTCCATATTCTTGTAGGTATGTGAAAACTCTGACTCTGAAAACATAATTACAAAGAAGAATCAGTGCTTTAAATATGAGATGAAAATCTTATAGTTAGACCAGGTCACTAATGAGAAGGTGAGATGTAAATAAGAATACACGATATAAAGAACTATAACATATTTTTGTTGTATTCAACTCTAGTCATTTGACAAACATGTGTAGAATTGTTTGTAAATTAATATTCTCTGAATGTGTGCATACTTATTTGGTACCACAAAGAGGTAATTTTGGAATAAAACAGTTTCATGGTAATAGATTTCAATGAAGATCACAAGCATAATATAACATTGGCTGCTACAACGAAGAAGTCTTACAAATACAGTTTTCTTCTTCCTTCATAGAATTTACTTTAACTTTCACTACTTTAATAAGAATGAAAATTTTCCACTTCTTTGCATCGTTGAATGGATCGCATGGATCTTTCTGTTTGGAGAGAGAGAAGGTAAAAATAAAACTTTCTAAAGATTACTTTTGTTACAAATAGGTCTCACTGAATGTTCATAAATTACACTTCTGCGTGTGTATATTATGCATTCTGATGTAAAGCACAGTTATAGGCCAAATTTGTTGAATCTTTTGATTCAAAATTGGGCGCTGTATTCTTCATTTGAAATTTGTAGAAACATAATGATTCCAAGTTTGGGTTTTGAGAGTTTAAATTTATCTTTCTTTGACATATTTTTTAATGAGCTTGAATTAATTGTAAATTTTAAAAGAATATTATTCTCTTTGATACTTATTCTACCCGCCATGTATGAGTTTTGGACATGGTTCTTATGCTGCAGGGATATTTCTGTGTTCCTATATCGCTATGAATTGTATGTTGTATTAATCGAAAATCTACTTTTAAACGCGTCACTAGTTTCATATCATAATTGATTGAATAGAGTGTATTGGGAATATTGTTGAACTTTGATTACATGTCATTTTTTACAATTTACGATTAATCCACAATCGCATAAAAAGAGCTCATTGAGTCTCTCAGTATAATGCATTACCATTACGAGATGTTTGATGAAAAGCCAGGATCGTTGCCGAACATGTTACTACTCTGTGATCCAAAACTAAGTACCGGGAAAATAGCAAAATTCAACACAAGTTTTGTAAAATTCAACAAATAATTTATTTCCCTATCATACAAAGTGAAAAGCTTTCATTTAAAAAATACTTACAGTATTGAGAATTAAATCCCAGATAGTCCTGAACTTCTTTGTCATAAGTCCAAATGAATAAAGTTCTAATTGACTTTCAGAGGTTTTGTAAACAAGTTTCAATATTAAATCGATGCTTGGATTGTGACAATGTGTAACAGTCCTTGGATCTATCGTAATAATATAATCCAAGATGTTCTTGACTGAATTTACAATAAATCCAAATCAATGTTTCAATCCAAGATTATTATTGCACACTTTGTAATTCCAGTGAATAATAATTTCAATGATACATTGGTCATGGCTTTATTCTGTCTTCTTACTGATGCATACAGGGACCTTCCCGTCAGGGTCAACCCATCCATCAGGCACATTACATATCAAGTAGATGGCAGGATCTAGTTTGACTTATCCATGGTTACAATGTCATTCGAAGCATGTGGCATTGTGCTCCTTTCTGCATCTTTGTGCAATGTAGCCACCCACTTTTTGTCGAGACAAGTAATCTCTGCAAAATATACTATTTCTAAGAGGTTCGTCTGAAAAAATAAAATTTACGTTGAGACTATTAACATCTGATGAGTCCTTAGTTTGAATCAGTTACATTTTAAGCTCTCTCTCTCTCTCTCTCTCTCTCTCTCTCTCTCTCTCTCTCTCTCTCTCTCTCTCTCTCTCTCTCTCTCTCTCTCTCTCTCTCTTTCTGCTTCATTTTCTATATGCCCTTGTGTTTCTCTGTTAACAAGTAAGTTGTCGTTAGCATTATTTCCATTAGTTTAGTTATACTTCTAAGTTTATAAATACTTTGAATGTTTTTCTGCACCTGTTTGGTTATTAATTTGTTTTCAACACTTAAAATTTACAGCTATAATGTAAGAAACTGTATTTTATATCAAATAGTAGAATTAAATCGTGTATACGAAAAGTGACCACGTGTACTTTTTATATTTGAATAACAAAGCCCAGATGATTGTCGTCAGTATTTCCGCTCCGCCCACTATTTTTTGTAGTGAAAGATGTCTTTAATGACCGGTGACATTCATATATCACTTAAAATCAATCACGAAAGCGATATAGAAGGTTGATCAAATGGTTAGACTATTTAAATAATGGCTGCTTTTCCCAACATCGTCAACTGTTGAAACCAACATATAAAACAGCCGATATTAATCCTTCATGTTAAAGACTGACGGTGGGTTTGTGCGAGAAATAAATTATGTGAAAGCTATGTACGTTAGTTTATTAATGAATATTGCAGCGGTAGTAAATAACGATGACATCACTTTAAACATATAATTAGGACTCTCTATCAGCTATCATTTTGATCCTTAACATGTCAGCTTTTTCTTGGAGGACATTGATTACTTCTTGCGAGGAATGTGCATATCGAATCGTTGCCTTAGCAAAATGTATACAATTTGAACCGAATTCCTAACTGATATAGATCTCAGTTTTTACTTTAACTAGACACAAGCACGCTTATGATTGTATGGGTTTTTTTTTAAAAAAAATAAATTATTAGCACTCTTGGAATAGATAACATCAGTTCTTAGTTATATATTTTACTGGCGTCGATCGTAAATAATTCAGGACCTTGAACATTTGACTGTAAAGCCTAAGTTACAAAAATTCTTGTAATCAAATATTTCAAATCAACTGTTTATTGTAGACCATTTAAGAAACGAAGATAACACTTATTTTCTTTAAATCTCAGTGATATATTTAGAACAAAAATAACATCAACAACAATGCCAACAGCAACAATTTTACCGAATGAAATGATAAGTTAGACGTGGAAATTAATTGAAACTTCAAATAAGTGTTTCTAATGGCTCTTTGGCTGGATTAGTTGAAGTATAGGACTGATTGAATGTTTCTTAAGATTCTGTCGATAAAAAGTTCTTTTATTATCATGGAAGCAATGGTAGCTTTGTGTCTCTTATGATTTTGGAAACAATGGTATGAGTTATTACTATTGCTGTCAATCAAATTTCTTGATCTTGTATAACAAACTGAAACAGTTACTTCAGGTATCTAAATCTAACGCGAAATTTGAAATGAATGAAAACCTTGAAATTAGCGCATTGTTGTCCTAAAGACCTCTTGTATCTAATTAATATTATGTTATAGACAACAAGTTGTTGTATTGCTTCTAAATGCATATATTAAGAGTAATAGCAGAATTGGTGCAATGCATTTCAGAACAAGGTAATACAATGAAACATGATGCATAGTGTGTTTTTCTGGTGTGTTTTTTTCTGTTTATAATTATAAACTGCATCGAATATTATAAAATGAAACAAAACTTCAATTTGCTTTCTCGTTCAATCCATATACTATCACAGGGGTACCATTTTGACCGATCAGAGTTTTGATCAAGTTTATCTTTGCTATCGCTATGATTCATTTTGGGGTCACACAGGATCCTAAACTCCATACCGCTTACGTACAACTTGCATTGAAGAAGGAAGGTAAGTCTGAAAAACTGAGCTATGTCAAGGGGGTAAACTCTTCACCATTCCTAAAGTTCGCTCGGAAGAAAGTCCTTTACTGACTTTTAATTTCATCTAAATTTCATTCATATTAATAAATACAGGCGTCGTTTTGAATCTAAAAAAAGTAAACAAACACTGAGGTGATATTAAGATTCAAATTGTTTTAATAATGTAAATGAAAACATCGAACTTACTGCGTTCCATGTAATGAAGTGCGACAGAACTGCCATTTGCAACCTATCGATTTAACCCCCAAACCTAAAATTAATGAAGGAAAATAGGTAATTCAACATATTTAGCCCTGATTACAATTTATTCCTGTCAAGACTGGCCATATTGCACAATCCTTTCTAAATGTCAGTATCACTTTCAATAATTCTCCTGCATTTGGTTTCTTAGGCTAATGTATGACAAAACAAAAGTTGACCCTGTCGAAAATCTCGATTACATTGCTTTTTGATGGGTTCTCAGAGTAAAAATAGATCGTACTGTAATGTTTGATCATAAAATTCGTAGCTGATAATATCATATTATTGTATATTATCTTTTATGGACCTTAGGATGTTTCAGTTTGGTGCTGTACAGTTTGGAATCTGTTTGTTGGAGGGTTGGAATTGAAATAAAACTGTTGAATTGGTCGTTGTTGCTAGTGTACACATAGAGACACTCAAATATATATATATATATATATATATATATATATATATATATATATATATATATATATATATATATATATATATATATATATATATATATATATATATTAACAAAGGATATTAACAAAATGGTGATCCACGCAGAAAACTAGAAGAATATTTGGGCTGTTGGTTGGATGACATTAAACATTCGTGTTTGATAGTAATATTGCTACTACTACTTTTTCTACTACTACTACTAAAAATGATAATAATAATAATAATAATAATAATAATAATAATAATAATAATAATAATAATAATAATAATAATAGCAATAACAATAATAACAGTATCAACCTTTGTACAAAATGAAATTCTATGACAATATTGATGTATTTTTATTACTGTGACTTTGGTCCGCTTTATTGCTTTTGATCGCCTCTCTCTCTCTCTCTCTCTCTCTCTCTCTCTCTCTCTCTCTCTCTCTCTCTCTCTCTCTCTCTCTCTCTCTCTCTCTCTCTCTCTCTCTCCATATTTTTATTTGCACTACACTCTCTGTATAGAAATTAAGATTATCTGAGTATACCTGAATCTTTCTAAAATGTATCTTGTAGATTCACTCAGAAAAATAATTAAGTCAAGGCACCCGTACCTTACAATCTCTCCTGTATGTCTCGGGCATTAGAACTAAAAATGATACTAGACAAAAAAAAACACAATACTACTTCTTCTCCTTCTTCTCCTCATGCTACTACTACTACTACTAGTACTACTACTAATACTACTACTACTACTACTACTACTAATACTACTACTACTACTACTACTACTACTACTACTAATAATAATAATAATAATAATAATAATAATAATAATAATAATAATAATAATAATAATAATAATAACAATGAAATTACAGACACATTGATGTGAGCAAGACGTCATATCCAGACAAGGCAGGCTGAAGAATTCACTTACGCCCTTTCCAAGGCGTTCAGTTCAGAACCTCCCTACGGCAGTGCCTTAGAGAGATGGGACAACATCAGAGATACTGTGTACAGCGCAGCCACAAGAATCTTTGGTAAGAAGCAGACAAAGAACAATGACTGGTTTGACGCCAATTCCGCCACTCTCGTGCCAGCAATAGAAGAGCGTCGCAGTGCCTACCTGGAATACATGCGTTCTCCCTGCGAGAGAACACTACATGCGTATAGGTCTACCAGAAGCAAACTGCAGAGGTTAGCACGACAATGCGCCAATGTATACTGGCTTCTACTCTGTCAGAGCATCCAGTCAGCAGTAGACAACGGAAACATCAGAGGCATCTACAATGGCATAACGAAAGCAATAGGTCCAACGAAGAAAGTGATAGCTCCACTGAAATCTTCTGCTGGCAATATCATTCAGGACAATTGCAAACAGATGGAGAGCTGGGTGGAGTATTACTCTGAACTGTATTCCAGAGAGAATAACGTGACCAACGATGCCCTCAACGCCATTGAAAACCTCCCTTGTTTGAACAAACTGGATGAGAACCTACTGAGGTAGAACTAAAGCTGGCCTTAGAGAAACTGACCACAGGTAAAGCCCCAGGAAAGGATGGCATCCCAGCAGAAGTCATCAAGTGTGGCGGCAGTGTACTGTTAACAAACCTTTATGATCTTCTCTGCCAGTGCTGGGATGAAGGTGCAGTGCCTCAGGACATGAGAGACGCCAACATCATAACCCTGTATAAGAACAAGGGCGACAGAAGTGACTGCAACAACTACAGGGGCATATCACTTCTCAGTATCGTGGGTAAAGTCTTAGCTAGAGTCATCTTGAACAGACTGCAGACGCTTGCCGACAGAGTGTATCCAGAGTCTCAGTGTGGGTTCCGCGCAGAGAGGTCCACAATCGACATGATCTTCTCCATCAGGCAACTGCAGGAAAAGTGCAGGGAACAACACAGACCCCTCTTCCTGGCTTTTATAGACATCACCAAAGCATTCGATCTGGTCAGCAGAGACGGACTCTTCAAAATCCTGACGAAGATTGGATGCCTTCCAAAGCTGTTAAGCATGGTTCAGTCCTTCTATGAAGACATGAAAGGCACAGTGCAGTATGATGGCTCATCGCCCAAGCCATTCAACATCCACTGCGTTGTGAAACAAGGCTGTGTCCTTGCCCCCACGCTCTTTGGCATCTTCTTCGCTGTCCTGCTTAAGTACGCCTTTGGGACGTCCACAGAAGGGATCTACTTGCACATGCGTTTAGACAGCAGACTGTTCAACATGACACGACTGAAGGCAATGAGCAAAGTAAGGAAAGCAACCATTAGGGACATGCTCTTTGCAGATGATGATGCTATAGTCACTCACACAGAAGCTGAACTACAACACGTGATGGACCGCTTTGCTAAAGCATGTGATGAATTCGGGTTGACCATCAGCCTAAAGAAAACCAACGTGATGGCTCAGGACGCAGACCCTCCCAGCATAATCATCAACAACTACAAACTAGAAGTAGTCACTGAGTTCACTTACCTTGGCTCTACCATCACCAACAACCTCTCACTCGATGCCGAGATCAACAAGCGGATTGGAAAGTCGTCAACAACTCTCTCTAAATTGTCGCAGAGAGTGTGTAACAACAGCAAGCTGACATTGAACACTAAGGTCTCCGTGTACCGTGCCTGCGTGCTTAGCACTCTCCTATACGCCAGCGAAACTTGGTCCCTGTACGCTTCTCAGGAGAAACGACTGAGTGTCTTTCACATGTCACATGCGTTGTCACATGCGTTGTCTCGGTCTCAGCGAGGAAAAGTTACGACAGCTCGCCGATGAGGAAAGATTTCAGAGGAAGATGATGCAGTTCCAACCAAGACCTGACTCACACTTCAAGTGCAGCAACTGTAGCAAGGATTGCCACTCCCGTATGGGGCTTTATAGCCACAGAAGACGCTGCACAACTACAAACTAGGACACCTTTCATGGGCGCATTTTCAGCGTCTCTCGAGACTAACGGAATCCAAACTATGAAATTACAGATAATAATATCTTCCAATAAATGTATGGGCTTGCTCAAGCATAAATATTCCAGGCCAGGGTTCACTCTGTAGATTTTTTTCAAGCTGAGACCCAATTCGATACATAAAATTGCAAATAAGCCCAACAATCGATTTATATTCTGCAGATAAGGCCCCTTTTGACAGCATGGTAGTACACGGCTTTGCTGTGATATGGGACTTGAAAGTTCACAGATAGGATCAGAATATGCTTAATTTAATATACATAGGTTACAGAGATTATAGAGATTAGGAAAGCATGAATGGATGCAAATTATGTATTGTCTCAAACAGATATATGTACAAATTAGAATGAAAAATCCAAACAAGTAGAAAATACATCAATCAAAAGTTTCAAAGCGTTTTTGCCTCAGAAAAAGTATGATGTTTGAGACTTATAGAAATGTATTTTAAAAGTCGAGTTCTTGATCCTTTAGAGAGTTTCAGCACAGGTTGAGCATTAGTGTGAGACTGTATAAATTTTATTTTGATTTCCATTCACTCCTGACAGCGCCCTGGTGTGGGGATCTTTTACTACTTCGTCTGCATATTTGTTTCATTTTGCTTACATCATGTTACGTTAGCAAATAATGAGAATAACGTAGACAACGAATTTCTTTGGTCTAATGCTCAGTGGTATAATCCTTTATAGTATAATGCAAGGGGTAAGCTGTTTGCTTTAAATCATAAGAGAACAGGTACACCGGCCCAAGACCTGTTTCACTCATTATGCAATATACACAGTTGAATACTGCATGTATCTTTATCTGCCCACAATAATCAAAAAAGTCATATTACAACCTTTTCATCCTTACTGACAAGCCAAATTAAGACTTCACAATTTGAGTTTCTTTCAATAAATTGGTAAGGCTTAAGGCTTACTACATGTTACCCTGCAGATCTTTAAGAGCCACGGAAGTTGAAAACAGATTAAACATTTTCAGGGTTTTCAATGACTAAAGATAGTCATCAGCACTTGTTGTCCCCAATGATCAACTAATTATCAATCATACAATTAATGCGCAGAAACCAACCGATCTATTTGAGCGCACACACACACACACACACACACACACACACACTTCGTAACCTAGGTTGTATGAAATCAAAAGCAGTGACTTGCTGCACTCGGAATTTTGACCATTGTGAAACGCTTTTTAGCAAAACCTATCAAAGGATTATACATAATTAGTTCATGCGGAGGAATCAAAATGGTATGCGAGTGTAAAAACATTTCACAGCATAGGTAGTATATAATTTATTCTTACTGTATATTTTATAAGGTAGAGGATATACAAAATAGCTGCTTATATTACTGTACTAGTAATAGTTGCAGTAGAGGTGGTAGTAGTAATAGTTGCATGTCCAGCGCTGGTTCCATTGGTGCTTCCCAACAACACTCTGCTATTATTGTATATACGGTAAACCACTCCCTCCTAACTAAGCCAACAGGCTGAATCCTGGCTTTAAACTTCCACGGCATCTATGGACCACTCTGAACTACTTTCTGACAGGACAAGTCGTTATACAGTCAACCTTGTCCAATGGGGCCAGCCCACTGTCTCTTCCTGTTGCTTTGGAGCTTAACAGACTATGTCACACATTGTGAACAAATATCCACTGCCAAAGTTTCGCAGTGAACTGCAGGCTCTGTACCTTGCTGATGATGACGCTGTTAAATGGCTGCTCAAGCGATACACACAACAAATGAATAAATAATTGAATATACATTGTATGACACATACCAAACTTTACGCTGATTGATAGGCCAAAATGTGTACAAGTATCAGATAATTTATCGAAGCTGCGTTGCACATCAGTGCCAGACCAAGGGTTAATGGCGCAATCATCAGCAAGTAGAAAGTCTCTGACGATGTCTGTCGTGACCTTATTTTCGCTTGAAGTCTCATCGGGTTGAACAGTTTGCCATCATTTCGGTACATGATGCTAATTCCCACGTCACCACCAACGTCTCTGAAGACATGGTGAGCAAAATCATACCGCTGTGGTTGTCACAGGCCCGATAAGTCCCTTTGCGCTAATAAAGGTGTATAATAAAACATCATTGAATTCCTGTTGGAACATCTTATTTTATACCACATGATCTGAAACAAATGATAGAGCTTTTCAGTCAGAGATGCACAGCCTTCCTTGTATACCTCTGCTGAGATTGAGTCTGAACCTGGTGTGTCGATTATTGCGTATCGCTTTCTAAATATGTAATAGGGTTTACGGGTCACAGTACTGGCATTTGAGGCAGATTATCAATGGCTTCATCACGTTGTTGTGTTGAGAACACAAGTGTAAAGAGTACAATAAACCATCGTCTTATTTAGGTACACACTAGTTTGCAAACAGTGAAGAGCAAAATACAGAACACGTACGTTACCTTCGGTGAAGTTCCGTTCCACCCAATACTAATGACACATTAAGGGCGCGATTGAAACTCGCCTTTCAAGCCTATAATCCTGATATGCCCAGCTAATTACCCTAGGAAAACACGTGTTGGTAGCATCTCTTAGAAGAAGAAATATTGATATCGACAAATCTTGATAAAAATGCAATCCCTGAGCACACATGCTATTTTTTCCTTTCATCACTCTTAGTATAGTGCAATGGCTCTATTCTTTGGCATGTAAGAATGGATCTCAAGGGAAACCCTTGCGGACCATGCCGACTTTGATTTAGTAACCTCTTGAATTCTGTAGCAGCAGAGAGGGTGAACAGACCATTTGCCTGAGACTTTATTTTTGAAAATTAGGGTTCCTAAAAAGGCTAAAAAAACAAGGTCAATAACGCTAAACCAAAACCTATAACCGATATTATTTTGTTACCTTTGAGAGCGGATAATAAATCGTTTGGGTAGCTCAATGTTGTTACTTTTTTCACATTTTTTATGCATTTTCGTTAACTTGTCGGGTCACTAAATATTGGTTGTCGATCACCCTCTCTGCTGCTATAAATTAAACATCTATTATAAATATTATCAATAATAATCATTGGAGAACCTCACTAGTTAAATTAGATAGACAACGGCTAGAAGTAATTAAAAAAATATTTACCTGTTCGTGATTCTGTCAAGCAACAACTACAATCACGAACAGGAATCTCAAGTGTTTGAAGAGGTTACAAAACAATTTTTGAAAACTATCACAGAAATCACTAAAGGTCTTTTTCCAACCTGAGCGAAAACCGCTGAAGCAACTTGAAAAGTAGCAGAAAGAACCAAGAAAACAAGAAAGATATTTAGAGAACTTCCAGCCAAAATAGCTGCTGCTGAACCAATGCAATAAATACTTGAAGGCATTGACCGAACTCTTGCTGACGTAAGTGATATAAAAGATCGTAAACCGGAACAATAAAAAGAATTAGAAGCAAGAGCCAGGGTTGATTTGGTTAATAAGTTTAATGAAGAAGCTATTAATCTTTTTAGAAATCCAAAGATCTAAAATTACATGAGATTGTTGCGAAAACAATTTGTAAAATCTGACTTCGCTAATAATCCAGTAAGTGTGTATGCGATATATCCATTTGTATCAGGTATCCTTACTTACGGAATTATCAAACTCAGCTTGAGATTTCTAGCTAATTTAGCTGAGTGAGGTTCTCAAATATTCATTATTAATAATATTTATGACAGATCTTTAATTTATAGCAGCAAAGTGGGTGAACGACAAGCAATATTATGTAACCCGACAAAAGCAAGCTTTGCTGCCCGGTCCCACTCGAATTTTTTTACGATGCATCCACATGGAATCAGGACACAATTAATAATTCCCGTTTTGTACCCACGAATGTAGTCCCAGTCTATTTTTAGAACATTTTTTCTGTCTCCTTTTGGTGGTGATACTAGAGTTAGATTTAAGCATTCTTGGTTTGGATTTAAAGGCACTTGTTTATTCTTTAGAATGTGAGCTTATGGCGTGGTTATCCATGTGTATTTCGGCGACAGTGCACAGTGCGTAATAATACCTTGGTGATGATTCGGTGGTGAAATCTGTGTTTCAAATGAAATGTGAGGTAACAGAATATCTCAATCGAGCGCATATCAATGAAGTGAAAGAATGTCTGAATTTATATGTACTGACAGAACTTACCACTTGAGCGCACAACAAAGAAACAAGTAAAACATTATCTTAAGTCTGAGTGTGTTCCATTACGTTCTAGCTGTTTTAAAAAAAGCAATAAAAAAAACACATGCGACCCAATTCTTGTGATTGTATCATTCAAGCTGGCGTGTAATTGTGAGGGCGCGATGGAGGGTCATCCAGATAAGATTTATTGACATCCGGGTGCTTTAAGGCTGGTATTGTCTTTCTTAAAGAAGACGAGTACGTTCTTGTTCGACTGTTTTCTTCATAGGTACACAAAATATAATGCAATAACTAATATTTTACCCGTAACACTTCCTGATTATTTCATACTCTTCATGCACAAAATAATACGTTCAAAAATACCTTTTAAACTAAACGATACAGTACAAATCATAGTCTGCAAGCATGTCGACCTCGGTTATAAGTTGCTAACATACATTAGTCTTGTGTCTTTTCTTAGTACATTTCTAAGTAATCGATATTATTGGTATTACATTTGTCATCTAGGACCGAAACGGTCTATAGCGTTCTCCCCTGCCTAATTAATGCGATCTCACCTCTGTCCATAATGGTTCTTGCGACAGGCTCGACCATTCTATGCATGTAATAAAGTTTAAAAGCAGCTTTCTGTTGGCATGTGGGTCTTAAAGTGGTTTGTCTGATTCGTTTTCCAAAAGTTATTCCTGTGAAATTTATATGCCACAAGTTGTTGAAGAATGGCTTTAAACCTACAACAGCAGTAAGCTTATCCTTGTTTAAAAGCATAAGCTTGCTCTGAAAGATGACATCATTTAAATTAATATTTGTTTACAAGTGACACCACTGTCAGCAGCAAATATAGTCTCAGAATATTTAGCCCATACTTTAAGATTCTATGGAGAGTTTTCTTGCTGTATGGTGGGGTTTTGTTTGTTATCAATATCGCTTTCTTAATGTATGGTGGAGTTTAATTTGTTATAAATTTCGCTTTATCAATCAATGAGCAGCTCCATACAAAAATGCTTCTGAAAAGATCATTGTCTAATAAATTAAAATTTGTATGCTACTGTCCTACGCCGGAATATAATTATTGTTATCGAAATTCAAAGTGAAATTTGTAACTAAAGTTTCCGATTCATTAAATTCATTGCTTATCGCTCTTTTTCCTTATTTTTTCTCTCTCTCTCTCTCTCTCTCTCTCTCTCTCTCTCTCTCTCTCTCTCTCTCTCTCTCTCTCTCTCTCTCTCTCTCTCTCTCGTTTTCTCTCATCAATTTGTTTGCTCTCTCTCTCTCTCACACACAAACACACATACATATATGTGTGATTGTGCGTGTTAATTTAAACATTATGTCATTAAAATGTTTCCCCTTTATTCATTTAAAAGCCATCTCATCATAATAATGGATGAAATGTATCGTGATTTGAAATGGCTTGAAGGAATAAGAATAAAGATATAAGATTTTGTTACATGTATAAAATATATCTAAAGCGGCACATGGCACACACACATACATACATACATACATACATACATACATACATACATACATACATACATACATACATACATACATACATACATACATACATACATACATACATACATACATACATACATACATACATACATACATACATACATACATACATACATACATAGTCTAAATAGATTTAAAAATGAACTGTGAGATGACAGAATATCTCGCTCGAGCGCACAACAATGAAGCGAAAGAATATGAAACTTACAACGTACACTTGATTATTCCTTTCAGTTTAATTCCATTGTCTGTTTGAATTTATATGTACTGATAGTACTTATTACTTGAGCGCACAATAAAGAAACAAGTAAACTAATATCTTGTTTGACTGTTTTTCCTCATGCGTGCACAAAACTATAACGTAATAACTAATACTGTACCTGTAACACTTCCTATTAATTTCATACACTCCATACACAAAATAATGTGTTCAAAATATCCTTTAAACTAAACAATAGGGTACAAATAATAGTCTGAAAGCAAACTAAATTACTTCCTTTCACACACTTCTACATATATCTACATCAGGTATACGTTTCTTGCACCCCTTCTTACTGTATGGTGAGGTTTTATTTGTTATAAATATCGCTTTCGTACTGTATGGTGAGGTTTTATGTGTTATAAATATCGCTTTCTTACTGTATAGTGAGGTTTTATTTGTTATAAATATCGCTTTCTTACTGTACGGTGAGGTTTTATTTGTTATAAATATCGCTTTCTTACTGTATGGTGAGGTTTTATTTGTTATAAATATCGCTTTCTTACTGTATGGTAAGGTTTTATTTGTTATAAATATCGCTTTCTTACTGTATGGTGAGGTTTTATTTGTTATAAATATCGCTTTCTTACTGTATGGTGAGGTTTTATTTGTTATAAATATCGCTTTATTAATCAACAAGCAGCTCCATAAAAATATGCTTCTGAAAAGACCATTGTCTAATTAATTAAAATATTTATCTTACTGTACTACGCTGTCATATCGTTATTGTTGTCGAAATTCAAAGTGAAATTTGTAACTAAAGTGTCAGATTCATTCAAGTCATTGCTTATTGCTTTTTTTCTTATTCTATCTATCTATCTATCTATCTATCTATCTATCTATCTATCTATCTATCTATCTATCTATCTATCTATCTATCTATCTATCTATCTATCTATCTATCTATCTATCTATCTATCTATCTATCTATCTATCTATCAGTGTGTGTGTGTGTGTGTGTGTTTGTGTGTGACTTAGTTGAATGAAGACATGTTCAAATGTTCTATTCTTGTAAAGATTTGAGCTAGGACCAAGTCATATCAAGTAACCTTTTGACAAATTGAAAAGAAATGCTAAGAGTAACGGGCCATAACACTGACGTCTTTAGATCACTATTTCTCCGCAAACGAAACAGTAGGACGATTCCTTTTATATCAGTATCGTGGATAAAATGTTTAACGGAAGCATGCTTTCTATTTGTTACCATATTTCTGGATTATTAATTGTTCTTAGCGGTAGGTTGTATTGCTCTAAATCTCTATGATTTTACATTAAACATTTTTCACAAAGGAGAAAAAGGAAAACTTAGACTAATTATTTTACAACAGATTCCAGATAAATAGTTTAAAGCAGTCGAACATGGCACGAAACAAGCTAAAGAGGACAAAAATAAAATGGAAAAAAGGAATCGATGAAGATCGCTGCAAAGTCAAACGATTTCATTTTATATTATTAAAGTTTTAATTTATTTTGTTTTATTTTCAATGACAATACATTTTCAAGGTATTAGGACTTTTTATTTTAGTGATGGCACTATTAGTACTTTCTCAACTTAGGGACAATTTTCTGTATAGCTCGCGCTGATAGATATGTCAAAATGACACTTAGGTAGTTATCAAAAGGAAAACAGCAGACAATATGGTATCAATATTTAAACATAATATCTACCTTGGACTTGCAAGAGGTACATGTTTTTCAATAATCTTGACTGCGTAGTTAGAAATGTTTACTAATCAAAATATATTATCATAATTACAATATTTCTGATTTTAAAAACAAGAATAAGCAACTGAAAAGCGATCATGGCTATTTTTGCCAGAATATTTAATCATTTGGCTAGATATATTAATTATATCAGTTTCAGTTTTGATATTTAATGTTCTAGATTGGTGTATTGTGTAATCAATATATATATATATATATATATATATATATATATATATATATATATATATATATATATATATATATATATATATATATATATATATATATATATATATATATATATATATATTCCAGAATTAAACTCACTCTTCAACACTTCATTTCACTTTCGTAGATTAATTATACAAATATCAATAACTTAAGAGTGCGGTAGGATTGTAATGACCGGTTCTCTCTCGGTGAATAACATTTAAACATTTTGTAAACTATTTGATCATATTTGACCAGAGAGCACTTTTCTTCAGAAAAAAATTTCATATTTTAATTGGAATGCAGTTTTTTGTTTATTTCCTACAGAAATGAAAGTGTTTGCTTTTGTTGCAGCAGTTATAAATTATGTAAGCACACACAATCAAGTGTCGCATGGCCTTGTGGAAAACCTTTTATTTTAACAATTGCAAATATAAGGACATATTGTTCACATGTGTAAATAAAGAAATTTAAAAAAATGATTTTTTTTCGCTAATAAATTTATATATTGCTTACTTAAGTATATCAGCCAAGTGGGAGTTATGGAATATAGCGTCCTTCATTGATTATTTTATTGCTTAATTATCTTTTCCAGCTCATTGTGTTAAAATACAATGACAGAACAAAATCATGAAATATATTATAGCAGGTATGCGAATTTACCATACGGCCATCGGTCTGAAAGTCTCTTTGAAATTTTTTTTAGTATCGTGTTAGACTATGGAAAAATTCCACGGCAAGTATATACATGCCATTACAAGGACTCAGGTCGACGTTTGCTGCGTGGAGCTACATCAATATTTGCATCCAGCTCAGTTACCTTGATTCAGTCTTGGACACCATATTGGTATACGTATTTATATTGTATATCAGGGGCGGATTCAAAAATATGTTTGGGGGTTGGGGTGAGGCGTAAACAGTCCTGTATGGTGGATGAAACTGTTAGTGGGACATCGGAGGTCTGACCACATGCCATTGATATATTGCTGATCACAGAATCACATACAGTGAAACTAGTCGTACATATTTCTATATGGCTTCGAGATACTGAGCGTGCCAGTGGAAGGACCTGAACGCAATTCAAACAAAGTCAGTAGGCAGAAAATCGCTGATCAGGTACCAGGTAGCTTCTGCTACACAGTTGTCCTTTGAAACGGGATGCAAAAGCTACTAGTTTTATACCGCTACGAGACGTCCGTCGTTCCTTTCCTTCAGAACCTCGAACCTGAGGCGGTGGAGATTTGGGAGGAGTAACAAAATCAGGCTACGAATATCATGAATGGAAACGATTATCAAACATTAACATCTGTGACAAGGTACTAGACAACGTCCGGATGAAAGACCACTGCCATATTCCCGACACGAACTGCATATCCACCCATAAAGCATGTAAAATCAAGCTGTCTGACAACACAAAATATGAAGGTGAAAAATGTGCTGCTTAACCTTAGCGGCCACAAACGCCACCATATTATTGTTGCCATCAAAGCAGTTTCGAGACTACATGCAAATATGCGCGGTTGCGTACTAGGGCAGTTGTATTTTAATGACAACCTGCAGTTTATAAACATCAGCTTCAATAAAGATCACCCCTAGCAGTCGCGAATATTTTTAGGAAATGCAGTTTCTACATTAACTCAACATTGCCAGAAAAGCCCGTGAGCATGCGCTGAGCGTGCGGGCGACAACCGGATGACAGGTACTGGAGCAAACAATCACGACCGATAAGAAAAGAACGATGTGCTTCTCTTAGTGGATGTGTTTGAGGCATTTCGTGGCTCATCGATTACGATCTATCGATTGGCTCCAGATCGCTGTTATAGTTTACATGGAATGAGCCGAGGCCTCAACCTGAAGAAGAATGATGTTCACCTGGAGCTGCAGACAAACATCATCATGCACTAATGTAATAAAAAAGGAATCGGTGGCAATATTTCCATAGTGAGAGCACATCATGAGAAATCAACGAATATAATTCGCTCATAGTATGACAAGAAAAGATCATACAGATGGATAAGCTATCTTCACCCAATTAACTCCAAAGATGTTCCAAGATGCATAGTCTACCAGTAAGTTTTGTTATGTGGGTCAAATTTCGTCAATTGAAGTTTTTTCACAACAGTCCTTTGGTTGTAGATCATGACTTCTAAGTTTTCTATCTCTGACTTTGTATAGTTTCGAAGAGAGTCTTTGTTGATCTTTATTT
Organism: Potamilus streckersoni; assembly: GCA_016746295.1. Taxonomy (NCBI): domain Eukaryota; kingdom Metazoa; phylum Mollusca; class Bivalvia; order Unionida; family Unionidae; genus Potamilus; species Potamilus streckersoni. The sequence continues at coordinate 1,410,515 of JAEAOA010000236.1, read as the reverse complement.
AATTTGGAGTAAAACGTTTTCAATTGTTCTTCTGTTGAGACGGAATTGAGCTGATGTTTTAGTTCTTCAATGGTTGCTGATTTGACTAGATATTAATGATTTACGTTTTTACTAAGTAGGGCTGTGAGTTTCATGGAAGCGTCGTGAGTTACAATTGACGAAATGTCTTCTAAAAACAACCGTAAGAAGAAAAATCGCCGCAAAAGGAAGAATAGCAAGCACTCTGTAACAAACACTAATGCAACTGTTACGAAACAGTGGTCAATATCTCCAATTTAGAACTTACTAATGCAGAAATAAAACTTTTATCGAAAGGTTTGAGTTTCTGTCCCCGTCCAAAAACATACGACAAAGGGAAGCTTAAGAATGACACCGAAGAGTTTATCCGCCGACTAAGACTCAAAGCCCATTTTGTCTTGCAACCAACAAACAAATCAAAGGAAAATATAAGCTGCGACCAACCCACATTTAGAAAGAAAAGTAACTTGACCCCACCGAAAAGTTCAATTCCGAATCTGGAAGCCTTTTTCAACTCGGTTGAAAACGATACTTCCAGACATATCAACCATACTAACAAATATTCTAATTTGACAAAAGAAGAAACAGATGCCCTGCACTCACTGAAAAGCAGAACAGACATTATAATTAAGCCTGCAGATAAGGGTTCCGCTGTTGTCGTTATGAATAGGGAAGACTACATTAGTGAAGCAAGTAGACAACTAAGTGACGCTAGGTTCTACCAAAAACTGGACCATGATCCAACGCTGGAATATGCAAAAATCATCACTAATGTTTTTGACGAGGCGCACCAAAGCGGACACATAGACCAGCAAACGAACAACTACTTAAGCCCAGAAAACCCAATCTTCTACCCAAATTCCACAAACAAGGAAACCCTGGCAGACCTATAATCACCGGTAACGGGCACCCCACAGAAAGGATATCAGAATATTTAGATTATTTTATGAGACCACATGTCCACAAATTACCATCATATCTTCAAGACACGACAGATTATCTCATAAAGAGCAAAGATAGTGAACCATTGCTGCCAGATACATTACTTGCTTCCTTAGACGTCACATCTTTGTACACCAACATACCGCACAACGAAGGGTTACAGGCATGTAGCGAAGCATGGGAAACAAGAACTGTAAACAATCCACCCACACACTTCTTAATCCAACTCCTGGAGCTTGTCCTAAAACTCAACAACTTTGAATTTAATGAAGAAAACTACCTACAAATCAATGGAACTGCAATGGGTGCTAAAATGGCCCCTTCGTATGCTAACATTTTCATGGGAAAACTTGAGGGTCAGCTCTTAGCATCGGTTGAGCGTACACCGTACCAGTGGGTACGCTTTATCGATGATATAGAAATAAAGTGGCAGTATGGAAGAGAAAGTCTGGATGACTTCATATCAAAGGCAAACAACTTCCATCCTTCAATAAAATTCACGGCAGAAATTTCCAACTCAAACCATGTTTTCCTGGACACAACAACCAGACTGGTGGAAAACAAATTACACACAGACATCTACTCGAAACCAACCGACAAACACCAGTATCTCCTCCCAACCAGCTGTCATCCAAAACACTGCATTAGGAACATTCCATATAGCCAGGCACTGAGGATACGCAGAATTTGCTCCGACGATGAAAGATTCCTAGAAAGGTCTGAAGAGCTGGCTAAACATTTAATTTACAGAGGCTACGACAAAGACCGGATTGCGGAGGCAATCCAAAGGGCCAAACAAACAAACCGTGATGACCTACTCAGATATGGACAGAAAGAAAAGGTTGATATGATACCATTTATTCTGACCTATCACCCAGACAATCCCAAAGTATGTAAAATCATCGCAAACCACTGGCCAACCGTGCAATCGTCAGACATATTAAACCGAATAATTCCGAAAAAACCTGTAGTAGATTACCGGAGACCAAAAACCTAAAGGACATCCTAGTCAGGGCAAAGCTAACGCCAATCGCTTGTCAAAACCAACTTAGTCAATCTGGATCCTGTGGCGATAAAAGATGCAAAACCTGTCAACATATGATAGAGACCAAGACATTCACTAGCACAGTGACTAAAGAAAAACTAAACATACATGGTCCAAACAAAACGTGCAAAACAGAGAATGTGATTTATCTCATCACATGTAAGATCTGTTGCCTTCAGTACGTCGGAGAAACTGAAAGGCTACACAAAAGGATAAACCTTCATAGATCTGATTGGATGACAAAAAAGCTGTACAGAAGCCCGGTCGCAGAACACTTCTCCTCCCCTGGCCACACTTTCAGTGATATAATACTTATCGCTATTGCCAAAAACCACAGCTGGAGTTCCGAAACCAGGAAGGAAAAGGAATCATGCTGGATACGCCGCCTTAGAACATTGAAACCCAGCGGTCTAAACCAAGAAGACTAGAAAATGAAAACTATGCACTAGTTGGAATTTAACATTTTCTAAATTTTCTTATTATCCTTCAATTTTTACTATAAGAAAAACCAGTATAGAATCAAATATCCGGGATATAATCTGCGTTACATATGTACAAAAAGTAAAAATAGATGTCGCTTTGGCTTGTAGACTTTTAGGGAATTATACAACGTTTCCAGTTTCCGCAAATAGTCTATACAAGCTGGTTGTATTTATAGTTTTAGCACATGTGAAGACAGCCATGTAGAGGTTTACAAACACAACGTTTTTGTGTTTATTTGTTTGTCGTATATATGTTTTGTATTTGCCTTTGAAGACTCATTAAGAGTCGAAAGCGCTTAGGCTAGTTAGTTACTAGTTTCGTACTGTTCGTCGTCAGTTTATTGCATCTATTTTAATTAATCCCTGACACACGTGATCCCTTGGTGGATCCAGTACGTTTGAAAGGGTTGTTATTCGCCATATGATTTGTATTCTTTATATATATATATATATATATATATATATATATATATATATATATATATATATATATATCTATATATATATATATATATATATATATATATATATATAAGGTTTAACATTAAACAAAGGGAAAGAATTAAAATTAACTTACACTGAATAAATTCCTAGAAAATGCTACATGTACTATCAATTTCACTCTCATCCGGAAACTGTTCAAGCTAATGTGTTTATGTGTTTACATGCTAGCACCACTGCAGAAGCACATTTCTAAATCCAAAAAGGTTTTATTTCGAGGAAATCCTATAAGTGTCGAATATCAATGAAGTCCTTGAAAATTCCACATAATGTAACAGTATTATTTCAGTATTCAAGTCCTCGAATAACTTCAGATATTCACTGCTTAAATTAAATGGTATCCACTCTGTTAGTGCAACTAGCAGTATAAACAAATTATTATTCGTTCTCTCTCTCTCTCTCTCTCTCTCTCTCTCTCTCTCTCTCTCTCTCTCTCTCTCTCTCTCTCTCTCTCTCTCTCTCTCTCTCTCTCTCTCTCAAAGGTAGCGTAAGCTGTAGAATAACGTGGTGATTGTGTTCGCTTATATAGTCTTTATATACGCACCATACCAACATGTGAAGCACTAATATATTCTCTAACAATTTTAATCTATATATTAAAAATAACTTAATAGTCACAAACTTACCTTCTCATTTTATTCAGCGTGCATGATACATCTACTGGGCAAATGGACTACTAATTCGACATTATCCTGACCTCCATTCAAACTAAATGCATGGCGTATTTGACCGAAATAGGTAATAAGCCTTGACGCCTGGATGTGAATTCTACACGTGTGTTACATGTACTAATACAATACCAGCCAACAACTGAACCAAACACACACACACGCACGCACGCACTCATCCATTCATCCATCCATCCATCCCTACATACATACATACATACATACATACATACATACATACATACATACATACATACATACATACATACATACATACATACATACATACATACATCCCTACATACATACATACATACATACATGCATGCATGCATGCATGCATGCATGCATGTATACATACATACATACATACATACATACATACATACATACATACATACATACATACATACATACATACATACAAGCATGCATGCATGCATCCATACCTACCTACTTACCTACCTACCTACCTACCTGCCTGCCTGCCTGCCTGCCTGCCTACCTACCTACCTACCTACCTACCTACCTACCTACCTACCTACCTACCTACCTACCTACCTACCTACATACATACATACATACATACATACATACATACATACATACATACATACATACATACATACATACATACATAAATACATACATACATACATACATACATACATTATAAAACCAATAAATTTGTTGATCTTTGCTTTGTGCTGTCAATGTACATATAGAACGTCGGTCTGCTATATCTTAGTTGCATTGCATGGTATTGCCATTGTACATGGGAATTATATAAAAAGACACAATGACACAGCAACACAATGTTTTAGTTGTCCTTGAATGAAGGGTACTTCACACAATAGTTCCCATATTTCCTTCAGCAATATTTGTTGAGTTTACGGAGGACATCAGTTGATCTGGAAATATACATGAGTATATGAGTCCTTATAAACACATTAGTGTGCTGTTCGCTTTTATTTAAAAAACAATTTACTTAAATATATATATATATATATATATATATATATATATATATATATATATATATATATATATATATATAAAACACAACAATTTAAACATAAAAATTGGATCCAGAAGGGTTAGCAACTGCCTGTTCATAGGTTGGTATTAAGTCTTTGGGCGTGAGTAGGTCCTGGCTGTATGATGGGAGCGGTCCAGGATATCGACTGGATTCTTGAGTCGCACGAATGGACGTAAAGGTTGTCGTATAATGGACGTATAGTTGATTCTAAAATGTTAGAATTTGTAACATGATTCTCTGAAATGTTGCTAACGTCCTGTTGAAGATACCGTTCTTGCAACAATCCTCTACTGCAGGTATTCCTCCTGTATGTGACTTTCGCATCCTGGACCCAAAAATAAAATAAAAATCATTACTTAAACTTACAAAACGTCTGTTTTATGTTGCTGTCTCTCAAATCCGATCTTGTATCAATAAAACAAATGTTAACTTTTATATTCTTGTTCATTCCTAATCTGAAATAATATACTACTACTACTACTACTACTACTACTACTACTACTACTACTACTACTAGTAGTAATAATAATAATAATAATAATAATAATAATAATAATAATAATAATAATAATAATAATAATAATAATAAATTATAATAATAATAATAATAATAATAATAATAATAATAATAATAATAATAATAATAATAATAATAATAATAATGAGAAGAAGAAGAAATACAAAAATGATGAAAACAATTTTGATGCGATTATGTGATACATATGGTGATATTGCTATCTGCTAATTTTATATTATTATCTTAATGACTGCGATGACAAAAGCGACAACTATGATTATGATGGTGGTGATATTAATATGATAACAAAGTAATATAGCTGATGTGAACAATTATATAAATGATGACGACAAAACATAACCATTGTCTAATAAATACTACAAAGATTGTGATAAATTTCGTACCAATTACACCACCAAGAGTACTTCACACAATAGTTCCCATATTTCCTTCAGCAATATTTGTTGAGTTTACGGAGGACATCAGTTGATCTGGAAATATACATGAGTATATGAGTCCTTATAAAGACATTAGTGTGCTGTTCGCTTTTATTTAAAAAAAAACAATTTACTTAAATAAATGAGAATATGAAATATCTTTTTTAGTTTCAAATATAATATCATTATCAGTAATACTGAAGGGGAAATACTCCTTTTTATCAATCAAATGCATCGAGTCTTTATTTCTAGGAAAAGATAGGAATGGATAAATTTGTTAAGCTTACATCTGTTACACATGATCAATTCAATAAATGCTGATAAATATTGTTTCATTACTTGCATTTGTTGCTGACGGAAAATGATCCAAAATATCTTTGAAAAATCAACTCATTATAATATATCGAATACGTGTGTGTGTATGTGTGTGTGTGTGTGTGTGTGTGAGAGAGAGAGAGAGAGAGAGAGAGAGAGAGAGAGAGAGAGAGAGAGAAAGAAAGAGTTGGATTTTTAACGTGTCTATTGCAACTTTTCAGTCATATCGCTACTATTTATGCAGTCTGACCGTATACAGAGATGTCTAGCACTTGGGCATAATGTAGCATGATGTCCCATCCAGTCACATTATCCTGACACCAGGCTGACCAGTCCTAATACTAACCTCTGAATGCTGACCTCCTACTCAGGCAGCTGTTAGTACTATTTTTAAAAGTCTTTGGTATGGTATAACTAGCTCGGGGTTCGAACGTGAAACCTCAAGCATCCGTGGCGGATACTCCAACCACTAGGCCACGGGAGCGGTGACTATATTTATAGTTTTAGTTCGTCAACGCAAACTGCGATGCCTATTTCTGTTTGACACTTGTTTATCTACGGATAACAACCACTACCATGATTCTGACTCGCACCATCCATTGGATCAAAGACTTGGAGTGGTCAGAACATAACATCATAGAGCCAACATCGCTTCATCTGATCCCAACATTTAAAACAATAATCGGATTGGGACAGTACTGTCCTCAACAGGGGTCATTATCTGGAAGAAGGTTTCCAACTTACAGAACGCTAGTCTCAAATGACAATCTCGGGAAGAGTAGATCATCTGTTAGAATATATACGAAAGTTAACATCATCCACCCATATGCAAATAGGACTTCCGAATGCCTGAAGCGCGTTTTTCAATGTGTGTTTTAAACCGTACAGAACCCAGGAACTGTTTTTAGTTTACCCAAAAGAAAGTCTAATATGAAATATATTTGTAGACCAATCTATCACATTATATATGAAGGAAAAGGTGAAAGGTGAAAGTACCAGCATGCCTATAATCAGGAAATGGAAAGGACTATAATGAACACAGACGACCAAGTTCGAGATTGTCTGAAGAAACACATCACTACCACAATGTTTGCCCTGGTCGTAATGTAACCTGGAACTCAAAGTCTTATATATATATCGATAACAAGCTTCGTTTGTGCGGGGAATGGGGTGGGGATTAAATAATCGATCTACATCATTGCACACACACTGACGTTGAACTTATCTGGGACACAATGTTAACATGGCTCATCATTCCATCGAGTCATATTATGAACGCTTATGGTTAGATTTCTCTATATTGTTTGTGTATGTGATTGAACAGAAAAACATTGCCAATTTGTCCACCGTAGTTTGAAGGTTTGAAGCGAAAGCACAATACATTATTGACATGATATAGAGCCACCTTCATCATTTCTAAAATGTGTAAGCTGCTAAAAGTATGGAAGCTAAGTTTTAAAATTAATAAACCAAACATCGTACAGGCAACTTCAAACTTTGTTATCTATCTATATATATATATATATATATATATATATATATATATATATATATATATATATATATATATATATATATATATATATATATATATATAGATAGATAGATAGATAGATAGATAGATAGATAGATAGATAGATAGATAGATAGATAGATATACGGTGTAAATAACGGACATAATAGGAGATAGATAGATAGATAGATAGATAGATAGATAGATAGATAGATAGATAGATAGATAGATAGATAGATAGATAGATAGATAGATAGATAGATAGATAGATAGATAGATAGATAGATAGATAGATAGATAGATAGATATACGGTGTAAATAACGGACATAATAGGAGATAGATAGATAGATAGATAGATAGATAGATAGATAGATAGATAGATAGATAGATAGATAGATAGATAGATAGATAGATAGATAGATAGATAGATAGATAGATAGATAGATAGATAGATAGATAGATAGATAGATAGATATACGGTGTAAATAACGGACATAATAGGAGATAACTAGCAAAGCATTTATGGTGAATTTGTATTTACATCCCAAAATCCGTTCTACTGGCAAGTTAGCAGAGTACTAGAACGGTCGAGTAAGAATCCTTGGTAACACTCAAAGACACAACGTTCTTGCTGGCTTCTGTTACACTGCAAGACGATGCAACTGCCGTGAGATTTATCTGGACAAAGCTCGCCTTCTCCTAAAAATATTGATGGGTTGCCTCTATGTAGGGTAATTCCAACGATTTGTTCCAAATTTTAAGAGTATGAATATGTGACCATTCATGGTAGTGAAGTTTGGAACAAGAAAGTTTAGTTAGAATCGATTACAATGGAGGCGGCAAGTAACGGCAATAACAAGTTGCTTGGGCACAGAGGGTTTGAACTGGCTTATACACGTGTCTATTTTATTTTGAAGAATGCTCATTTAATGGGGAAATAACATAAAGAGAATATTAAATGGAAATTAGTTTTTTTATTGAAATGAAATATTTATTTGTTTTTGTTAACGTTGTCTGGAAAATGCTTACGTTCCGTATGTAATAATATGGGTCTTTTTGATTTTACTAGGAATGAATAAAATGAAGAGGTTTTAAAAATTAATTTTCAAGCACTTGAGTACTTTAATTAACATTTCTATATAATAATAGTGTTTCTATTTTATCTATGTATTGTAAATTCAATATTGCATTATGTGCCTGGATCTTCTGAATCACAAGCTTCGAAAATGTTTCTTTAAGTCTGAGATTTCCTTTTTTGAACAGTTTGAACTCTTGACTTAAAATTATCACATTGTAGAGAATTCTACGAATTTAGCGTTTTTCATCATTTTAGAGAAAAGAGGGGCTAAATAGACTCTGGGTTAAAATAATACATCCGTTTGTATGTTCTCGTCAATCACAAATTCTAAATTCTATCTTTCTTCATCCCTAAATTTGCATCTTAATTAAGCGGATATGGTCCGCTGGACAAATAATTAGATGTCTTCTATTCTTTCTTGCAATTCCCGATTTAGTGATGCTTATGTAACAGTATAACTTGGTCAAATCCTTAAAATAACACACAATTGAAACCTGGCGTTTCAATCGTTTATTTTTTAAAATAAACGTTTCTGAGTATTGACCCCAGGGGATGTTCAGAATATATTTATGTTTGAATTACTACACAGTTGCTATTTTGTGGTGGTGCGAAAATACGCAAGTCTCTTTTTTCTTAAAAACGAGGAAATCTTAATGAAGGTCACTACGCATAAAGAAACAAACGAAGTCGATTTTCCCCAGCGATATTCAACGGAGATAATTAAAATGTAATTAGACCTAACTACAGGTCTATAACATTTGAATGCACAAAATATTTGGTATTTGTTTGTAATCATATATAATACAGTATCTGCTTACAAATTCATTTATCAGAATTAAAAATTGACTTTAACTCACTGACACATCCCTTCGGGATTGATCCATTGACCCTATATGTTACATGACGCATATAAAGACTCGGCTTTCTTGACGTAACCAGGTTAACACATATATTCAAAGCAAATAGAGTTGTATTCCATACGAAAGCTTTCTGCAATGAATCCACCTTCAATTTTTTTTGGGACAAGTAATCTCCGAAAAGAAAGATTAAAAAAAAAAATGTTATATGAAATACGGATTGTGCTTAGGATTACTACATGTCAATGCATACTAGTTACATAATAAAATCTTGGCACTGATATATATATATATATATATATATATATATATATATATATATATATATATATATATATATATATATATATATATATATATGAATTTTTGTGTTTTTCTACAATGTCATTTTCGTTATACTTGAATTTGTTTATTTACGAAAGGGACTTAGACTTTCTATAGAAAGATGATTGTTTGTAAGCTATTTGCACGAAACCGACGAAAATTGGTACAACACCAAAACTAATGGTTTCACAATAAGTTTTCAAACATATTCAAACATGCTCTGTGTGATTACAAAAATCGTAATGAAAAGACAATGTATGTGTACAGATATCATTGATGGAAAAATATGCCTTAAAAGCTGGGACCAGATGTGGAGCATCCAAGCCAGGTCACTCTGTCATTCTTCTTGTAACTGTCTTGACACCATTCACCCTGAGTGGCATACCCCGAAGTCACTTTACCATTTGGAATTTGTATATTGCAGGCTTAAATAAATAATACATCATTTTTAAAAACAAAAAGCGTGTAAGTACATTTGTGATCAATGACAAAACATATAATTTTGGTATTTATAAAATTGTGCTGATGATTTATGTATTTTGTAAAAATTATCTCATTTTAAATCTTTTATTCACTGATTCTAATTGTACATACATTCTGAGCGTTTAGCTACATGGCAATAACAAGTCGTGCAAAAAATACTAAAATAAGCTATTGATGAAAGTCCATTATTATTATGCCCATTTTAACGTCTAATTTATAATAATGTCTAACGTAAGTTATTTCTTCGCATAAATGTGTACTGAATAAATTCATTCCATAAAATGGAATACACGCCATTATTGTTCAGCAGTTGACGTAAAAACAATAAAAACGGTGAAAAGTTAATGTTACTTTGAGGTGGAATTAATTATGTCTGTTTCGTTGACTAATATTTAGCTTTTTCCCTGGTCATAATGAACACGTTCTGTTCAATTCTATCAAAACTGTATGTAATATTAGTGTATCTGACCGAAAAGTCTGGGGCATTTCTTTACACAGACGTGCTAGGATCTGAGAACTTTGTTATATATATATATATATATATATATATATATATATATATATATATATATATATATATATATATATATATATATATATATATATATATATATATATATATATATATAATTACACAAATTAGACATTAAATATAAAACATTAACTCTACGATTACAAGATTAAGAATTTACAGAAATTAAGGTATATAGGATTAATTATAGAGAAATACCAATACAATACCAACCAGAACAGAAAATAATATCCGTGGATTCTACAAGAGAATGTTTGATATTAATAGGCAGAAATAATTTTTAGCACAGAAAATATTATTATGCAGGCTAGAATTTTTTTTATCTTATATACCTTGATTTATGTCGTTGGAATCCATATTGACTATCTAGCCAGATGAAAATTAATTACAAGGTCTACATGCGAGTGTTGCTGCTACGCACAAGTTCCTAAGCTATTGACATTGTAGCGTGACTTTTTCGGGTTGTGCGCTAATTCTTAACAAAATATTGGCTGTATTGTGCAGGCAACCCGAAAGGTGCCGTTTAGCCACGGACCTGCTTTCGAATCTCTATAGACTACGAATTAAAAATTCTCTAGCGAATATATTATTTGCATTAAATAATAATTCTAGCTGGTATTATCAAGTGTTCTCCTGCAAAATCCAGGAAAAACACGTTCCGTTCAAACGTTCTCTGTTTCGAATTTGTTAACTAGAGCAAGGGTAGTGGGAAGGACATTAGCGGCAGCAAGTCGCTAGATACAACATTGTATTGTACTTTTTTAATAGCGTGAAATTCTGTCATAACTAAACTTAGAATGATGAGATGACAAAGCAGTCTAATGTACTGACTAATGACACACTATAGGCAGCACCTAAGCTTACGAAGCAAAACTATGCGAAAAAGAATATCGACCCTCTAAATTCGTTCCAGTAAATGCATTTGTCTGCAAAGTCATTGATAAACATCCAGCTCAAACATATTGCATAAGGAGAGGATAAAGCTTGGACAAATATACAAATCAAAGTTGTAATAAATCAAGTTCCATTACTTTGCTTTTAAAAATTATAGGTCTTTATCTGTGAAGGCATTGGAGCTATGCCAATTTCCAGTCGCCTCTTTGCAGCTTTTATTTGCGATATCAAAACAAAAAAAGTACAGAAATGTTCCTTGTAATGCTCTTATCAATGTCATGAGCGGAAATAGATGAAACGATATAGACAACACAAGTTTCCCGATGAATAAAATTTATTCAAGCTCGAAGGAGAGATTAGAAAAGAACAGATATAGAGAACGATGAAAGGTCTTCAAATTTAATGTCTCAAGACATACGAGATATAACACAATGATCATAAGATCAGACTCGCTGATCAAATGTGACTTGTTGAAAGCAAAGACAAATATATTTAAAGTACAACACAAACAAAAGAACCTAACTGCAGGTGACCCCAAGGTCACATGGGTAAATGTTGTATATATTTGAAAAATAAAAATATACAATATATTTTGGAAAATATATTACTGACAATAATACTTTCAATACACGGGATATTTGCATACACATCCTTGATATGTTCTGGCCTTAATATATATGGGTCAGTGAGACAGAAGGATTTTATATGTGCACTAAAGAAATTTATGATGAAGTTCCATCAAAAGCAATCAGCAAGGATTTTAGCCTTCTTTATAAAAGGACTTCAATATTTTGGCCTGACATATTTTATCTTGTAGTCTTTTATCTCTACTTTGGTTAAGGATGATTTATTTATATTGATAACACTCTTTTATTATGCACTACATGGCCAGTATAGTGCTGACGTGCCGATAAACACGATTGCATATATACATATATATTATTTCAACAAGATTAAATGTTCATTATATTACTATCAAAAATAATTTAGAAATTAAAAAAAATCAGTACTGCAATAGAATAAATGAAACTTATCATGCATCTTTGAAAAGAAGAATAAAAAATGAAGGCTTGTGCCAGTGTACAGAAATGCCTCACATTTTAACAACCTTTTGGAAGAGAGATTTAGTGGATATGGAAGGGAATAATACATAGCATGCTGGGTACTACTGGGAAGCCATCAGGTACGAACGGGCAACAAACATCTTACATAATAGAAGGAGATCACTAACACTTACAAATTGATTCCTGTTATCCATTCCATGTACTATCAACTCAAACAACTGCTACACTGAATATTTCTCTTAAATACGTGTAATATGCAATTAATGTGCATAGTGGGTTTATGTTCTGTATGTGTGCACAAGTATAGAAAACAGGCGCCGCTCGCTAAATGTATCCAAAAACTAAATATGATACTTTTATGACACCAAAAACGGATCAACTATTACACAATTTCCCATCTGGGTTGCCCATTTAAGTCAAATATTCTTTCCTTAAACTCGTACGCTATCAAATTTACGGATCGTATTTAGTGATAATCCGACCAACAAGAACTTAAACATGTAACTTTAAAATTGACACGTCAATGATACTTGCAAGTTTTCGATACTGCATATTCATACTTTGTCATTTTGACTCCCATACGAGTCTTATTTTGGGTTTGGTAAGTTCTACTAACACTAATTGTGTGTAGACCAGTCAGAAAATTGTTTCACTTTTACAACATCTTCGAATCACTTAAATGTTGCATCCCAATAATGTCAACTAAATTTGTTGATAATTAAAGGATGACAATATAAATTACAGGCAATTTCCAGTAAATTTTGACTGACAACCATAAGAAGACTTTTGATCAAGTATATGTACACAACGTTCCTTAACGTTAGCTTGATAACAAAGTGCGTTAAGAATATTTGTAGAAACTTTGAAAACAGAAAGATGGGAATTTTTATATGATTTAGCTAACTTGCCTTATGGGAGAAATTCTCCTTTCTCTTTCGAAAGTAAGTGTCAGATAATACGTAAAGCCACTGGTGAATGTTCGAAAATTTGGACTAATGACGAATCAAGGATTGACACTCCACTCCAAAGAGAAACTGCTATTGATGATAGTTCGTATAAGCGTTAGTACATGGAACCAGTCTGGTTACCAAGTGATGCAAGGAAAATGAGTTCAAATATATGGAACCATTTTTTAAAAACTGTATTGCTTGTTAAGAAATGAAACGAAACTTCAGTTTGCATCCGCGTTCCATTCATATCCTAACTTCAGGTAGCCACATAGAATTAATAAAGTTAAGGTGAATTTCACTTTAATATGGAGAGGCCTTATTAGGCGCAGCAGCAGAGTGAGTCGTTGATTGAGTGGTTGATCAGAAAACAATATTCCTTAAGAATGGCATGTTTGTTTAAGATACTACATTTCTTAGTAGACCACAAAACTTTTTTCTCTGTTTGTTACATTAGATTCTCAAAACAACTGTTAAATGTTATCAAAGACCACTTACTTCGAGTTTTCATCAAGTAGTCTTTTAAGACGGTAAGAATGCGTGTTCACTTTTCAGGATTCACACAAGCAATGTCTTTAGAAGGTTCTAATTTATATTTATTGCATATCCTCACCTATAACGTTTGGCATTTTTAAGCTTTACGTTCAATTTTTGTCAATCTTATCGAAGCGAAAGATATCCAGAATGAATGTTTGTTTATGTCTCTCATCACAATTATATCTGTTTTCTATCTCCCCCCCCCATTCCCTCTCATGCAAATGGACAAACCACGCAGAAATTTGGAGTGAAAGAAAAACGGAATTTGGCATGGAAGAAACCTTTGACATAGAAATTAAACCAATAATATGGTTCATCGTAACGACATGTATGCACTTTCCTTAGGATTTATCTACAGTATCAATGATACAAAATTGCAGTATGTATGTATTGTAATGAAATTAAGGAGATGCGCATTTAGTTTAAGCAATTTGTAGGTTTGTGTGATTATATGTTTGACTATTGGAATTTGGTGCAATGGGAAATATTCCTTAGCACGAAATAATTAGTCCATAATTATGAGCAAACGTCACGGAGAGAAAGTGTTAGCCAGTTTCTAAGATGTCATGATCAATGAGTAGTGAACTCAGACCCAATCCGCAAGAGTGAGCCTAGAGTAATGTAGCACTTTATAAAACCTAGTGGTGTACATCGGTGTTATGACTGCATATCGGCAGTATTTATGGTAGGAAACCGGTAAATTGCATAATGAAATAAATGAGAATGGACTCGGAATATAAAGTTTATGTCGCCATAGTGGTAAATGTGATGTAGGTTTACTGGTGTGATGTACCTTGAAACTGGCCTCAGGTGGGCAGCTAAAATAGTCCCCCGTGTTAGGGATAGTGGTAGAATTTATACGGTGTAACTACTAGCGGAACAGAAAGTTAATGTAGACAAACTGTGGGGATGTACGGTTGATGGTTATTTGGAAAGTTGTATATAATGTGGTCGTACATTGATTAGAGTAAAATTTGTGTATAGAATGGACACGTCGGGCTTTCCAACATACAACTGAAGTTGTATAGAAATCTTTGGAAATTTGGGGTAAACTTATGACTTCTAGCGGGATTCGTGCCAGGGTTTTGACACCGCTCGGTCAAGCAAAAGACCCCTGTATTGTAACAGTATGTATGTATGTATGTATGTATGTATGTATGTATGTATGTATGTATGTATGTATGTATGTATGTATGTATGTATGTATGTATTTTCACTTAATGAAAGATTATATCAAATATACATATTGTATATCTGCTGTATGTATACAATATAAAATTAAATAGTATTTTGCATGTAAGAAGGGAGATAAGACTGACAGACTTAAATTGAGAAATGTCAGGGGCGTGAACTCTTCACAACCCCTCGAATACATGTGCGCTCGAAAAGAAGTTGTTTAGGTCTCACAGGACAGGTTTTTGGCAAATTTTCATCCGACTATGACCTATTGCAAAAAAAAATGATCATAATTTTACAATAAAGATACAAATAAAAACTAACTAATGATTTTTGTTGAAACAATGCTTGTAAGATTCTGACTAAGGTATTAAGGTTAATTCCTTATGCAACTGGTGGTTTTGATACTGAACCTATACTACCACCGAAACCCTCTTTTATACATTAATTTTTGACAGAAAAGAGCTATTTTTAAAATGATCCTTAGAGAAACCTGCTAACAGAGTCAGTATGTACCTTATTCATCTTGAAAGTTCACTAGTACTAAAACAAATTAACATATTTTTCATCACCCCTCAACCATCTACATGTAGATTTTTCGATATTTACCTCTGTAGCAGACATACGTAAATACGTAGGCCAAGTCGGCTGCTCATTTGCAACCCAAATTACGCATTTGATCTCCAGTGCTAGTCTAACTGTGACAGGCAGTCACCAACAAGGCATATAAACTCTGCCCGTAGGGACTCCAGTCACAAGCTCGGCAATTGTGGGCAGGTGTAAACCTTTACAAGTAGCTTCCTGTGGGTCAGTGGTTATTAAAGTCGTGGGGGTCGATGCCTCCTCCAATAGTCATTCCTGCGTCATTTATATCCTATGAGGTGCTAAAAAATTGCTTTAAACCTACAACAGTAACATCTTGTTGAAAAGTACAATCTTACTTATAAAAGATGACTTCATCTAAATTTTAATTTAAATTAAATTTAATTTAATTTTTCTTTTACAAGTGTCCCCACTGTCAGCAGCAAATATAGTCTAAAACATTTAGCCCATATTTTAAGATTATAGGGATATTTTTCTTACTCTCATGTTTTGGGATTTTTATGAATATCTTTTTATCACTTCATCGATCAATCTATAAGCAGGTATATATCGTTATCTCCATGTTAATTGATTGATAAGGTAGTATTTACACATTCAAGTCCGAGACAACTGTATCATCAATGCGAACCAGTGAATTCGATTATTTACATGCAGAAGCCATTTGCGTATTTAGCTAGGTGATGAATATAATACATTAGCATTGTTCCACATCTTATGCGGTTAGATTAAAGTTAAGGTTTATTCTTAGTACAGAGTGGCACATATTTTGAATCAGATATGTCGGCTCATTGAGTTGAAACAATCATTATGTGGATCTCTTGAACCCTAAATACTTCTAAATTGATTTGAGATAAAAAAAAATAGCTCTGATTGTACCCTAAATTCGTTTTTCTTTGGTGTAAATTCCTTAATCCAAGAGCTAAAAGAAAGGCTGTTTTGATATTAATACAGATGCATTTAAACACTCAAAGTTTGTTGTTCCAATTACCGTCCTTCACTTGCTAGTAAAAACACCGCAGTGTGTGTGTGTGTGTGTGTATGTGTGTGTGTGTGTGTGTGTGTGATGTTATTTTACTCTTTTTCTTCCCGCAGTGACAAATCTGGATCCCGATAATATTGTATTTATGAGTTTGCTACAATTATGTAAGGGACATTATCTTTTAAAAGGAATGTATAAAGATGCATAATTTACAAAATAAGCTTCTTCATTTTATTTAAAAAAGAGAACATTATAAGAGACAACACATATTAAAAGTTAATAGCAAGAAATTGCAAAATATTTAACAGGATTTAGATCCGGAACAGACAACTTGTTTCCTGGTCACAAAATACATGTCAGCAATTTTCAGGGCAAAATTTGGTGACAACTAGGAAAAGTCAAGCTCCGAACCTAAAACACGCATTGAAAAATTTAAATGATTTTTTAAAAAATATTTTTCATGAGAATTGACCAAATGCAGGAGTGTATAATTCAGTAATTCATAGATAATAAAACAGTTTTTATATGATATAAAAACATTACTAATTCTGTCAATCAATAAATGTTAAAAACAATTTATAGGGTATATCAATATAAAAGTGAAACCGAAATCTATCCATGGGTTTATTAACATTAGAAAGTTTAACAACTCTTAGTTTATAAGGTTTGATCTCTTTACTTAATCGTGGCTAACTAAGACAATAATCTTAATAAATGTAACGGTTTACCGTCCAAACTCCAGACGATATTTACTGTAAATGACAAGACCCCCACCCCAAAACAATATTTACACCCACTTTCCAAATAGTAACCTAGAAGTCACAATAGGAGCAGCATAGCAATATAGGTTAGTAAATTTCTACTTGGCGGTTTAGGACAAGTTGTGGTAACAGACAAATAGACGCACATATGCACAAGAGCAGGACAACATCCGGCTGGACTTAGACGTGTGCTACATACACTTGGGTGTCATGGAACTGTGGCCAAGGAAGCACAGTAAATAGATTGGGTTTTCTTGCAGCAAACAATTTTACTTACGGTGAATGATTTAAGCCTTAGTTATTTCTGCTTTCTTACTGCACACACTTAAAATGCAGAAGTTGGTGGGGAACAAGGAAGGGAGTAGTTGTTCAGTCATTCGTCCTAAGTGGTGGATTAGTAATATTTACGAGCGTATTCATGATATCATAAGATGACATCATCATATTTGTTCGTTAAAAATTATTTGGCTTAGATGTAAGCATGGCAATTTAATACAACATCATTCTTGCTGAAGAACGATTCATCTATCTTATACATTGACCGACTGTACATTGATCACATTTTTTGGCGAGCAATCAACTGTCTCCGTTGATGAACGCTATTATTTGTTGTATCGGTTTTTGGACTTTGCGTCTAAGTGTAGGGTATTCATTTAGCTTTAGTTACATTTGCACCTGACGCAAGTCAGCTAGGATGTCAGAAATTTAGTTAAAATTAATTTGTAATAGCGATAAACATTTAACTCGTGCGCTTTTGTTTATTTGTCTTCGCTAATAAAAAAAAATCACAACCCTTGGCACCAGCTAAATGCCTATTCCACATTAGTGATTGGCGTAGAAATTTAAACAGCATCAAATTAACGAATACATTCAAAGAAGAATTATTCAAAAAGACATATTTTCGCGTTAACAGTATATGTCTGTTATGAAGAAAAAACATTTTTGTTAACATTTTAAATAGTATAATTTGTCATAAAGACTGCATCTTCGTCGTTCTTTGGGTAATATTTTTGTGACAAAAACTGCCCTAACCCAAAGGTAAGTGTTTGCGTTTGTGAAAAATCTACCAATTCAGAAAGGTGAGCGTATGGAACATCATGCTAACCACGTTTCGTTCACAGTGACTTGAGATTTAAACTAGGCGCAACATTTGAAAATAGAAGAAGTGTTCCATCTTCGCTAGTAAAGGTTCCGATTTGTAAACCCTATCGTCCTTCTTCTATTGGATTTCATGAGTTGCTTCCTTCCAAATGTAATGCCAACTAACCAATAGCGCGTAACAGAAATGTATTTATACCGCCTGAAAAGGTGGAGGCAATTGACTTCCAAAGTTTAACATCGAACGTATGAATATTTACCATCAAAAAGCTATTACTGACGTATTTAATTATTTATGAGTTCATTCAGGTTGTGTGCTCCCGTTGTCCAGATCATGTAGGAACTGTTTTCAGATTTGAACAACTTAACTTTGTTACTGTTGTTTGCTGCCGTATTCAGTGAAATTCACAGACAAGAAGCACATAGATATCTGCTCGATCCGACAAGGTGTAGATAGAGTTAACATATTTGAACACTGGCTTGCGAATACTTAAAGTGACCTAGTTCGACAATAATCTGTATTCAGAGTAGAGAAGAACTCTCAGACATGCGGATCCTGGTCTTCTTTTCTTAATCACAAAGCATTAACGAATTCTACTTATGCTAAAGGTAATTAAAGTCTTCAACCTTCATGTTTTCGTACAATCTCTCTCTCTCTCTCTCTCTCTCTCTCTCTCTCTCTCTCTCTCTCTCTCTCTCTCTCTCTCTCTCTCTCTCTCTCTCTCTCTCTCTCTCTCTTTGAATTATAAAATATAATTTTGGAAGTGATCAAAACCCTAATTGATAAAAAATAACCAAAGTATACTTGAAATATAGTTATAAACAAATATTTTATGAACACTAAGCAAATTATGATATATGAATCAATTTTATACAAACTTTGAAACGTTCGACGATTAAAGGCGATTGAAATCAAACTTTATAACTTTTATAGAATGAAGAATCCATTTCAAAAAATAATTATTTTACAGCTTTTAAAAATATTATATATCAAGATGACAAAAATTATAAAAATATATTCTTCTATTTATTAGATAAAAATTTCTAACAAAGGTAACACAATCTAGGACACCTTTTTTAAACATTTTAACACCATGAGAATCAAGAGAAATCTCGATTATTAAAAATACCACAAATATTAATTTGAGATCATGTTTTTGGACACTTATATCATTATGCTAAAAAAGAACAAAACCAAAATTGACAAGCGTGCATGTGCATGTGTCTGTCTGTGTCTGTGTATGTGTGTGTTTTGGAATTTTAACGAAGCTTTAACAATTTTTCAGTCATATCGCTATAACGTCTGCAGTGTGTCAGATTATAGTGATGTCTAGCACTGTGGCATCACCCGCAGACATGTAGCTTCATGTCCCACCCAGTCACAATATCCTGACACCAGGCCGACAAGTCCTAACACTTCCTCTTAATGCTGAACGCCTAGCGAGGTAGCCGATAGTACCATTTTTATAAAGTCTTTGGTATGACTAGGCTGTGGTTTCACACTTGTCATTCAAGAACATTTCAGCTTTTTCGTGGTGGGATACCATTGCCTGCAATAGTGCTGGAAACATGAGGAAATTGTACAAGATATTTCCAGTGCGATTTTGGAGATCCATATTCCTACGAGGACCAAGCAGTAGAAAATGGGTTTCTAACCTTACGACCAAATGCTGTGGATCTCATTATTAGTAAGAATATCTCGCAAACAGTTAATTTCATGCGTGAAGAAAAGAGTCCATAAAATTAAATCTAGGTCCTATGGCATTCGTTTTATTCTTGACATTTGAGGTCTCTCAATCAATCAATCAAAGTACTATATGACTCCATGCTTAGACGATTACATGCTATGATGGAACAAAGAGATCATTTAACAAGTATTAGATAAGTAAGTAATATTTGCTTTTATATTTAGGTCGGAAGATTATTTAGAAACACCAACGATGTTTGTTTACCTTTCAATCATGTTATCGTAAAGTGCTACGAAATTTTGACAGATATAATAACTTTATGACTTAAAGTAAATCAATTAGACCTGAGTTTATTAAGCTCATGTTATCGTAAAGTGCTACGAAATTTTGACAGATATAATAACTTTATGACTTAAAGTAAATCAATTAGACCTGAGTTTATTAAGCGTTACGCGTCAAATCCGCCCAATTCGTAACCTATTGGTGAATGGCATCTTGTCTAGAGAAAAACCATGGAGGTATGAAGGCCAAGATTGCACAAGGTAGGTCAAACTCGGATAAGAACTACATTAGTCCACGTGAATATTTCTAAAAGTGACGCTACCTTTAAAAAAAAAATAGAAAGTTCGGTATAGATCATTCACGGAGCCGCTTGAGAACTTTTGACCAACTAGACTCTTTGGCAAAAAACCTACCCACGTCAAAGAAGATTTCTCCTGGATGTTTTGATTTGAGGATTCCCAGCGAAGTTCATCAAACTCATCTTTTGTTTATTTTACACTGTCAGATACTTGGACGCATATACAGTTACAAAGAGTGGTTCCATTGGGAAATATCCACCATACATTGTCAAGCGGGGATACACTTACGTTAGTATAACGATACACACCCGCCCCATATTTATTTGACGGAATCAGAGTTGTTGCAGACATTCCACGTGTTTATCATGCTAGAGATGCTTTTACGCATGGGATTCCTTCAGCCTTTTCAATGTATTTGCTGGATCCAATCACAATGTAATCCATTTAGGGCGGTCCAAGGTATTCCTCGATATGCTTACCCGATCACTCATCTTGGAACTTACCAACAACTTTTTCATGTTCATAACTGAACAGTGAGTCAATCTTTCGGATACTTGTTTGCATCATATTAATTTACCCGGGACACTTCACTCATGTCCGTGTAAATGTTCATCAACAACGAGTCTGTATCTGTGCACAATACTTGAATGTTGTCATCGTGATGTCATATAACATTTTCATATAAGAACGAGTATAGATACGTTCAGTAGAGGTGCACCAACGTTGACACCCTGTATATATTACGTATCGGCTTTGCGCCCGCGTCTTATTTGCGCATGTAATTATCACATTAACAGATATGTATAACAATCCTTGGTCTTGACTGTATATAGTGGTTAGTGGACATTAATGTCTCGTGTACTTATACGTTGTTCTTGTATTTGTGCTTGTGCTTGTTAAATCGATGGACAATGTCAGAGACGAGAGCATGCGATAATTATGGTTTTGTTTGTTAGTGGTCTAGTTAAAACCTTCTACCTCATATAACTTTCCTATTGAAGTGGCGCCTGTTGAATATGTTCGCGGGTTCACATGGGCGCTTGATGTCAGGATAAATTCATGGGTGCAAAAAAGACTTTAAACTAGATAGCTAAAAAAATCTAAAGCTTCTATTATCATACTACTGAGACATAGTATTTTGGACGTATTAAAACCCTGTATGATATGTTTGGCTCATGGTACTTTAAAGTGTTTTAGCTTGGCTTGAGAAGAATCGATAGTGTTTTGAAATTTGACAGGATATATAACACTTCGTCGGCAAGCGTCTTGACGTGCATGAGATTTTAATCTGCCACACAGGCATAATTCTGGTTATATTTACAGAGTACAGCACTCGCCCAACAGCGAACAGTGTAATCAACGGTCTGCCGTGGTTTCAAGCTCGGATATTCAACCTGTTGCGCCACAATGCGTCAGCAGATTAGGGTATGCGATGCTCAATTTCAATCCTAAGTGGAATGAATAAAATAGACCCTGATCTGTTGACGCAACGAGTCCTATATACTAATGACTGATGTATGCATCATCAGCTGCCTCGATAATATATCAATCAAATATGTCATTTTGAACCTTCTTCGCTGATTCCTATAAAACCATGTACAAAAAAGACGTTTCCAGATGTTTGCAACAAATTGTAGCTACAACATGTAACACCATAGCTCTGTGAAGTCACAAGAGTAGAAAATAGATCATCATTCTTTGAAAATAGGAACAGGGTTTTTTTTTCCATGACTTTTGACAATCATCAACACTTTTTGTGCACAGTGGTCGAAAGATTAATGTTGTTTATTCCTATATACTAGTATTTTGCAATCGAAGTTCTATACAATAAATACCATGACTTAATGCACGTCATTTGCATGTCTGACTTCTACATATTATAGACAATTATTGCAGGTGTTGGAAAGATAATGGCGATGATTCAAAATGGCCGTTTATTTTACTGTCTCTGTATAAAATGGTTACCATGTTTGCCATAGATTCCATGCAGATGTTAGCAGTGCACGTGTTTTGCCATAATCGATGTACACAGTGGTTACTGCCGTTTCAAGTTTCGGTATCTTTTGTTTTCTTTCCTTTCCATTGAAGGGAAATTAAAGAAAGCAGACATTAAGATTAAATGTTAGTTACTGCTAACAACAGAAGGACTACTGACCCGGCGACCTATATTAACTTAACTTTTATAAGCTATGTAATTAACGCAAAGATAAATTTATAAGTGAATCAGAACAAAATAAATAAAATCTCAGCATTCAAACCAAACATAGTTTCCCATGCATGAACTATATTTTTCTTGAATTCATGACAGAACAGTTACTCGAAATACAAATAGAAAAGACTTCTTTGTGGTAAAGTTAAGATTAAGTTTTATTAAATATATCTCAAAAATCATCCTCGCATTTCATAAAGTAGATTAAAATAAAATTTATTTAAATAGTTTTTTCCCCAGAATTTTCTTTTATATTCCGAGAAACTAATAACTAAATAAATAGTTCAGACGAATTATTAATCACGAAAATAACTTTATGCCAGACTGTTTTCCGCATAAACATTTCTGACTCATTTTGTGTTGTCAGACTTTGAAAAACATTTTTATCATGGTATGATATCTTATTTATGGTATGGTTATGGTACGATTCTGTGCAGCAAAGTAGAACATATCATATCATATCATATCATATCATATCATATCATATCATATCATATCATATCATATCATATCATATCATATCATATCATATCATATCATAGTCCAGTCCAATCCGGCACGGTTCGGTTCGGTACGGTACGGTACAGTACAGCACAGTGCAGTACGGTACGGTACGGTACGATACGGTACGGTCCGTTACGGTACGGTACAGTACAGTATATTTAGCATAGTATATGCATAGCATAGCAGTCTTGCAGTCTTGGATGAAAGGCCGTTCCTTTGCTGCTTATCAGCAACAATTTATTCCTTAATCTATTTATAGCGTACAAATCTCACCAACAGAGAACAATGCTCTAGGTTTTCATGAATGGGATGAGTACAGTTGACCTTGACCTGTATACTGTTACAGGAACAATGCTTTTCGCTTGCTTGCAATCAAAAACAAATGAGTATGGTAGACCTTGACAAGCTAGGGACTACGCCATTTTCATGAAATTATACCATTATGACTAAATTACGCTTGCTTAAAGGAAGGTTATGCAACGCTGTGGTGATTGAAGGGAGATGATTGCTGGTGATCAAGCTTTCTCGCTGTTGTATTTTCTCCCTTGCTCAATCTCTCTCTCTCTCTCTCTCTCTCTCTCTCTCTCTCTCTCTCTCTCTCTCTCTCTCTCTCTCTCTCTCTCTCTCTCTCTCTCTCACACACACACACACACACACACACACACACACACAAACACACATCTGCATGAACAAATAAAAAACCCACCATTCATAACCCACACGTTTGTCTTTATCTGTTAAAATATGATCATTATTTGTGGTCAATGATTTCAAGATTTAGTTTTATGGTTATTTATTCTCTATAATCGACATTGTTTCTTCTTTAGAAATATATATTTATGTACTCTTTCAAACGTTTTCCTAAGGTGATTTTCAGGCGCCTATTAAAAATAAATATCAGCATTGAACATCAACATTTAGTGCAAATCTGTATGAAATTATTCGTCCATTTTTATCTTCATTCCGCTTTTTTACAACGCTGATTTAATATGTATCATATTTCCGACGTTTCTTTCCAGTTGTCTTTCTTCTCACATGTGTGCATTATGATTATTTTACATCGCAGTTACACAAAAATTATTGCTTTTTAAATACACGTTATAATTGTACACAAACATAAAATGTCGTTGAAGCAACAACTATTTTAATATAAAATGTCATTGTAAACAAGACATATTTTAATACAAAATGTCATTGTAATAACATCTACTTAAATAAATATAGTTCTTCGTTGTAGGATCACAGTAGAACATGAGGTTATCACAGACCTCATGTCCATGTTGGTTTCAAGAAGCAAAATTCAAAGAATATCATTTCCATGTACTTCACGCGTTTCTTTTTAAATACGTGCTTAAAAATGAGATCATAGTAAAAGAATAAACATTCTTTATTCTGCGGATATATTCAATTACACATTAAGGAACATTATGTTCGTGTGTTTAATATTTTTAAAAAAAAAAATCTGTTAAGTGCTGGATCACATATGTTCATAACTGAGAGAGACAGACAGACAAACATACAGAAGCAAGTGATTATAAATTCATTGTACGAAAACAGTCACTTTATGGAGGCAAGGGATATTAAAACACAAGATTATTCCGTGTGTCTTTCCTGTCAAGCATGAAGGAAGAATAGAAATTTATATTGGAATTTAATTTTTTTTTGTATCAAGTACTGACTCATTACTTGCATGAACGAGCATTTAATAAGCTAGCAGGTTAGCATAGATGGCTTGGTTACGTCAGAAAACTTTGATTGATGCTCTCTAATGGCAATCGATCCTTAGAAGCCGATTGATGAATTTGCGTACGCGTAATTATTTAAATAGTGTTTTATCAGATATGTTGACAATGATATTCGATATTTGCTAGATAACTCTACATTTGCATCATTTCTTTCTCTTTGATGTTGCTCAAATATGATATGTGTTCATTTACGATTCGATATAACCTAAATCCTTTCGTAGCTAGTCCGATTCAAACTGGCTTGAAGAAATCCGATTGGTGACATTACCTTGCTTGAAATATTAAAAGGTCACTCCCAGGTTTAACAGAGCTTTTCAGGCAATTCGTAAGTGACTGAATATTATCCATATATTACTAGTCCATGGTTTTAACCTAAGTAATAGAATAGAGCGAAAACAATCAAGTTTTCTAAACTTCAACAAATAATTTTTTTTCTCTAGAACACAAAGTGAACATTTTAAAAAAAAAAACTTACAGTATTGCATTATGAATTAAATCACAAATAATCCCAAGACATCTGCCACGAATTCTAATAAATAAATAATAATGGAAAAATAAAAAAAGAAACTATAAAATTAAATATACATAACAAACCGTACGGACCACCCGCAGGTTGAAAAAAAAACGAGCATACACAAACGTACAGTAATTTGTCAACTGAAATTTAACTATCATGTTATTCTTGAGCACGTTTATTTATTATTATGGATACTTTGAGTAAATACACAAAAAGACTTTTATTTTGGTGTCCTTTCGAGGAAAGTCAGGACCCTTTTAATACTGTAGAAACCCACCACCACTACTAAGAACACCTGACTTGATCCGACCCTGCCGATACCTTTAAATTACGGATAAGTGCTCTTTTTGTAAATATGTATAATTTATGCGACTGTATATCCACAGCCCAGGGTTCGATCCTGAAGGTCAGCAAGTGCAATCGTAAAAGTAGTCTGCATTATGACCAGTATCTTTCTTTGCTTTCCACTTCATAAATACACTAACTCCATCGCATTATTTGGTAATTTTTCCAACACAGTTTGATACTAACTATAATTATCGGTATACTTAAACATTTTTTCTAAACATCGACAACAACAACAATAACAACGTCAACCCCACCTCGATCATATGAGCCGAAATCTGACAAGAAACTATTCATATATTGAACAAAAACATTTAAAATCCAACCTCTTTAAGCGACCAAACCGAAAGATTTTCTTCGTTGGAGGCTAAACGTATTATAATCTCCATGAATTCACGTGCGAATTCCAGCTTGCTGTAAGTATTTTTCTCGTCTGGTCGAGTTTTTCTTTCTTAGGTAAATGTCAGTGAGTATGGAGCAGAAAAAAAGTGTACAAAACTCAGAGAATCTAAATGAAAAGAAGAACATTTTATTGGTAGAAAATATTCTGAAAATGGAGGACGTTACGTTTGGAAAATTCAAAGGGCTTGGTTTGGTAGTGGGAGTTTCCAACTCCGACAAGGAAAAGGCATGCATAAGGACGAGATACTGGCAAGGCCAATATACTAAAAATGAGTAAACATTCTCACTTTTTGAAATTTAATATGCAAGAATGCTTCCTAATTTTTGCACAGATTTGAAATATCAATAAGTAACTCTTATCATTTATTAAACATGAGTATAATTCTCAAATTTTTCTCAATCGTTGTTTGTGACACATGACTTGAAAAAGTAATCTCAGATATTAAGATTTGAGTAGGAAGAAACACTTAAGATATCTAGTAAAACTATGCCCAATACACTAGATGTCTAGCGAAACTATGCCCAATACACAAGATGGCAGTCAAATAATCATGTACTTTTCTTTTCTTGAATCGATCATACCCCCCTGGGTGTACTTGTTTGATCAAGTTCTTTTTCTATTAAAAATTAAATATGGTTAACAACCAATACAATTGTTACAAATTTAGAATCTTCCTATTGTATGCATTAAAATAACATGAAAAAGGAATAATTTCTAATTTTGTGTTTTGTTGAAAGGGATAGTCCTTGTGTGAGCACTAGCACGCCATCGATAATGAGCAGTGAAATTACTCTCAACGATTTCAGGATGAGATATCTCGACGATAACTTGTTCTCTATACACTTGTCCTTTGTAGAACCCCACTTTCTACTTAAATAGAAATTGAAGCGATGTTTAAAAAGGTTTTAAAAAGAGAAAGAATAAGGTAAACACGATGGATCCGTTAATAAGTGTATATGGTGATATAAGGACAAAATTTACGTTCTCATAACAAACTCACCAGTTACAAATTAGATATTTCGTTTTCTTTCGTACCAGAATTACTTTCTTATTATGGGTTGGAAATGCCAGTGCCTGATTAAACAGCGTGGAGCCCTCTAGGTAGTTGAAATCTCAGGCCCCTCCCCCTCGCAAATTATCACCTAATACATCAAGATCAATCAATTAAATATTATTTTGATCCGTTCTCACGAGTTCCCTACAAGGCGTGGGGCATGCATCTGCCTATTTGGTAGTCCGGCACAGGGAAATTCCACATTGTGTACATTATTAGGACTTATTTAATGAATGTTTTCACTGTTTATATAGATTAAAGCTATCGAACCATGAACTCCAGGCACTGTTCAAAACTTTAAACTGATGCACTTAGTGTAATATGTCTTACAAAGAATTTCACGTACTGTCCATGCTGGACATGCTGGGATGAAATAGAAAGCCCAGTGAACTAATATAGAAAATCTTCATGAAATAGACAACTTTCAAAGTAAAACCATTTACCATCGTGATTGGCTTCAGAGTCACAAACAGTTTGACCGAGAAGAATGATATTAAGTTGATGTTCTCCAAATTAGGTTAAAGTTTCTTATAATTATGCCTTTTGATGGCTCCAGTTTTGAAATAAGTTTAATATAGTCATTCAATATATATATATATATATATATATATATATATATATATATATATATATATATATATATATATATATATACATACATATTTATAGATTGTTATGTGACAAGGGCTCGTACTCAGTAACAAAGAAAATAGTGAAAGCCAACAAGCCTTGTATATTTCAATAAAACATTTTATTTCCCTAGACAACAATGTAAAAATAGTAAATAGGTTTTGAATGACTCTGGCAAAATCAATATTAAAAATGCGTATTTACACCCAAAAACATCACTTCAAATCTAGCTAGAATGGTCATGTGGTCTCTTTTTACGCTATTTATGTCACGTGAACAGTACAGACAGACTTAAAAACAGACTTAAAATCCAATCACAATAATTTTAACTTCCTGATGATTTGTTACCAAGGTAAGGCGAACTAAATGCAAATCATTAAGTATTACTATTTCGTCTTAAATAAACAAAGGTTGTGCTAAAATTATATCTCACTACTAAAAAAAGAATCCCGAAAAATATTCATTGCAATTAAATACAATGAAACAAAATGAAATAAAAAGAATTTTAAACCTTACACACAAGCAATTTAATCACATATACGTAACAATACACACACATGTGTGTGTGTTCGAATTCAGCTGAACGTGAAATTTGTATTCGTTGCTTATCTTTATTTGACTTACATAGAAACAAGATTATATTTATTTTAAAGTTTTGTATTGTTTACTCTTTTTATCTGACTTTGTAGAATTTGGTGAGGAAATCGACTCAAAGTCCGTGTCTCGCTTAATATACTACCCCTGTCAATGTCATGAAATATGTACAACGCTCTTTGACAGACCCATTAACCAAACAACCAGTTTCCTGACATTGCTGGGGAATAAACCTTTCATGCTGACAAGAATGTGACTTTAAGCACTTCCTAAAGAGATGATTAATTATACAACCGGAGCTGACCATGCTTTCAGCGTAGGACACGCCACCAAATCAAACGCATAAGACAGGATCAGGGTGATTTATTTTAAAATTGCATGAGGTATTTGTCAGTATATCGGTAGCTCGGAAACCTAAGTGTCCTTCGAGCATGATACATATTGCTTGGAAATTTGTAGTTTGTTCCTTTACAACTATCTCTCTATAAACGTATATTACTTTGTGTTGGCATGTATGAAAAGCAGATAATTATCACTGAGCCAAAGAAATCGTTTTAAATAAAGAATGAACCACTAAATCATATCTGTATTATAAATACTGCTTAAAACTACTCAAGATGGTTTAGTAATTTTCAGAATACCTCTTAAGTCCCGTATACATTTATTGTTAAGCGCAGAACTTAATGACTATTAATCAAGGACTTACTTTGATAGAATTTTTCTGGACGATTATGAAATATTCTTTAATGGGACTGACTAAAATATACAACCGTGACAATCTACATTTCGTTAATCATTACTGCAGTTGTAGTGTCGACAATAATAAAGTAAATAGATCTATTATAATCAAGATACTCTTTGTAATTGACAATTTGCCGAGAGTTATGGATAGCATACAAAAGTAGCATAGTGTTAATAACAGTTTATATATTCAAAATCAGTATATCTCGGAATGAAATAACACGTGACATGATGAGCATGCGCATTAGATAATTTAAAGATTTAATTGAAGATATTTTTTTTCAAATTGTTTGATTTTGCAACGATTCTAATTTTCAATACCCTGGAAATTTAATTACCAAGGCAATCTTCCTCCTTCGTGGTTAATGACTTCTTGCTCTTCAGTATCATGAAGAAGTTGGGTTGTTTTTTAAAAAAATAAAACATTTACATATTGCTTCTTGCCTTTTACATTTAAGAAAACATCATAACGAATTCTAGGCGTGTAAAAATGTATTAGGAATATGTGTCGTATTTATGCAGTATAAATGCCATGGTTTTCAAAAGAGGAATATCCCCGCAGTAGTAAATGTCTCTTAATGTTAGCTCAAAAATGTCACGCCGACTCTTCTCCAGGACAAGTACAACTCAATGGCGCTTGAAACAAATTCTAAGTCTTTCATTAATATGACATTTTATTTTATCCTTCAAAAATGAACTAGATAATTCAACATTTCTGAATGAAGCACGTATTTAGTTACAGTCACTTCAACTCAGTAGTGGATTATCATAAGTATTTTATGTGCTCAAAAGTATATATTGCAAACACCGAAATATAGCAGTTAGAATTAGCATCATTGCAAACAAATGATAGGACCAGTCTGGGGTTATGATTGCCTTTTCGCAGTCTCAAAACTTGGTATGTTTGGAGATTTTGTGACCAGGATGGTACAGGCTTGGACGTCAGCTGTACTCAAACGTAAGAATAGCACATGAGTTAATCAAATCTGACGTTTTAAACGTAAATTAGTCGTCTTTGATTAGTTGACACCAATTTTCCGGTTTAAACTGGAAGGGTTTATATTCTCTGGAACTGATCATGTAAGAGTTAACATTAGCGACAATCAATATGAACGCTTGACATTTTAAGATGACTGATCTCTGCAAACGAAAATTAAGAGCTTTTGTGGTTTAAATGTGTCATCGTTAAAACAGATATATGGCAGCATAACATATCAAATGTCGAAAAAAGCACACATTAGTACCCATAAATCGGGCCTGTGGAGAGGGGATTCCACAGATTTCATCGACTCTAAAACCTTTGGGATTGAATACTAAATGCAATAGGTCCATATTTAACATTCTGGCGTGAAAATGTCACTTTTATATCCCTCTTACAAGCTATAGGGTATTCGTGTACATGTTAAATTCAATTGTATTTAATTTGGAACCACGTGCAGTTTCTGAAGTTGTTGTCATAAACTTAATTTTGTAATACTTACAAGAGTTACTCCTAATGCTGTGTCAAACTGTACATCATTTACGCCAGAAATTCATGAGAAACTTGATAAATACCATTACGTGAATACGTAATTTAATTATTGGTTAGAATTTGAATGGTGATGTGTGTGTGTTCATATATATATATATATATATATATATATATATATATATATATATATATATATATATATATATATATATATATATATATATATATATATATATATATATATATATATATATATATATATAAATATATATATATATATATATATATATATATATATATATATATATATATATATATATATATATATATATATATATATATATATCTGTGTGTGTGTTTAATTTGCATTCGTTGTTGTGATTCTTTGTTCATTATATGGTATAGAAAATTAAGTTCAATGTCTTCCTAACCAGAATCAGTGATTTTATTTAATTTTAAACAACAGTTGATAGTTTTAAACAATAGCTGATATTTTCCCGTTGAGTGTGGGTTTCATATTGGGATCGATGTCAATAGAATTAAACTATTTATCTTGGTCTGAGATGTTGTGTTAAGTATGTTCTTTATTATAATTTTAGCATAATCTTCAAGAATGGAAGTTTCCGCTAAGTAATAGTTATTTTTAGAACAAAGAAAAAATGCTAAATTGTGACATTGGTCAAGTAGAGATCTTTATAATGTAAATTACTGGGAAAAGTATTTATTCCTTCAAAAATTATTGTTGTTTTCAGAATTTAATTTGGGTCAAATTATTTAATGAAAATTATTATTTAATGCAAATATAAAGTGCTTGTAAAGAGTAATTGACTTGAAATTATCGTGAATTCAAAAAGGGGAGCCTTGGATTCAGGGCAATGGTACATTCGTACATTAAAGACTACCGGCTACTACCGACACATCAACACTTTCAGCGCTGGAAATATTTCTTAGAACCACTTAATTTTTTTTTTGAAAACCTTATTAATCTGGACTTGTGTTACTAATTATATAATTATTTGGGATTTAATTCGCATTACCTTAAGTTCTTTTACATTATAACTTTTGCATTAGAGGGAAATAAATTATATGTTAAATTTAAAACCCCTTTGGGGCTTTGCTCTTTTCTGTTACTTAGTTTAAAATCAAATTCGTACTATATGTCTTCTTATTTAACTAGCTGTTTTGGAAATGTATGTTCTTTTTAATTTTACCAAAAAGTACAAATAAAACTGGTGAGTCTAATTTATGAA
The DNA here is from genome assembly GCA_016746295.1 of Potamilus streckersoni. Taxonomy (NCBI): domain Eukaryota; kingdom Metazoa; phylum Mollusca; class Bivalvia; order Unionida; family Unionidae; genus Potamilus; species Potamilus streckersoni. Next base: position 1,377,972 of record JAEAOA010000236.1, on the reverse strand, counting down.
AAGTCAATTTCTCTCACCAGATATTCAAACTTTAAAAATAATTACGTCTTGTAAACCGCTACGCAAATTTGTATTTTATAGGTTAAATAGTTTTCTACTTCCAAATTAAATGAATATAAAATGTACGAGTCCAAATTTTGATCCCCTGAAGATGGAGGGGAAATTACTTCAGTTTAATTTGAAGAACAAACTTTGATTCTATTTTGAAATACAAACAAAATCAACATCAACCTGCATTCATTAACGAGTAAAATATTCATAAGCAATTATTCAGACCTTTTTGATTGCGGATTGATCAATCGTTAAAGCATGAATTTTCAGTTGTAGACTGATGCGCTGTCTACTCATTTATCTTTAGAAATTATGTGGTCACCTTATGAAAAATGAAGTCTTGAAGAGCGCAATTGCAGATAAGTTTCCGTTGATAGTGCATGATGATTGGTGTCTATACAATGTGACTGATTACTCGATGAGGAATTATTTGCACTTGTGGTTTCATGAAAGAGACATTTGCAAAAGTTGACACGATATATTATCGTATGTCGCTGAATGTGAGTCACCTTGGTTCCATGCATTTCACATTTGCCTGCTAGGCTATTCCGTTTAGGGGAATCCGTTGCTAATATTTACATATATGCTGTGACATGCCTGGTGAATAGTGTTAATAGAACGTTTGTTTTTCTTTCTCCTGTAAACAAAAAGAGTGCAAGGGACACTTTTGATTTAATGTTGCGTACACCTGCCTAATATAAAAATTCACACAAACAAAATACATGAGTGAGATTATATATATATATATATATATATATATATATATATATATATATATATATATATATATATATATATATATGTATGTATGTATGTATGTATGTATGTATGTATGTATGTATGTATGTATGTATGTATGTATGTATGTATGTATGTATGTATGTATGTATGTATGTATGTATGTATGTATGTATGTATGTATGTATGTATGTATGTATGTATGTATGTGTGTGTGTAATAAAACAGAGCATAAGAATATCATTCAGTTGATCTGACAAGTCACTGTGTGTGTATGTGTGATTTAGATTTTTAACGTAGCTTTAATAAATTTCCATCATATCGCTACGATGTCCGTAGTGTGCAAGTTTATAGTGGTCTCTAGCACTGGGGCATCCTGCTTCAGATATGTAGCATGATGTCCCACCTAGTCACATCATCAAACTCCGCCTTTTTTAGCCATGCTGAAACTGGTTAATAAGCCTCCTGCGTATGACAGGGGATATTCCCTTTGTCGGGCTAATTTAAATAGACGTAAATGAAACCACTTTGTTGTGACAGCTGGGATATGAATTATGTTTCCAGTACTTTGGTCTATATGCATATGACTTAGTTGTATCATCTATTACCCATATTTAGTATCTCATACCGCAGGCAGTAAAGCATATTGAACATTTTCTTTATAAAAGCGAGTTTCAAAAATATTATTCATTCTGCAGAAATTTCATATACTTGTCTGAAAATTAAATTTCAATATAGACTTACATGAAATTGTTAAATTGTGCTGAAACATTTTATTTAGCTGTTTCGCTATGACCGAGAACACTTTGCTGATATGTATTTTTATTTATTGTTATAAAAGTTTTCTAATATTACAACAACACGGAATCTTCTGTTTCCTTATTTTTCTCTTTCTTTTTTTCTTCTTTTCTTAATTTCTTTGCTCTTTCTTCTCTATATTTAATTCATGGTTCTAGATTCCACCTATGGTTGAAGTATGTGATACTCCATGGATTATCTGGGTTTTCGTGTTAAGTATATGTTCTGTTAACGAAATATTGTTTTGTTTTTAATTTCACTGACGAAAATCTTAAGTAGCTCTAAAAGCTGTGAAATTGGTTGTAATCGCGCAAATTCCCTGTGTTTGCGCGTTTTTTGCATTAGAATTTAGACAGCAAACCTTCAGAGTGTTAGAAACTCTTAAGAAGAAGAAATGAAAAGAGTTTGCAATACAAGCTTCATGGGAACCAGACAAATGAACCAAAATACTTCTAATTGGTTCAGTATATTAGGGGATTCCAAGACTAATATTCGGAATTACAAAAGGAGTCCTGATTTGTATACTTTTGAAATAAAAATTTGTCCTCTGCAAGGAATGATATACTATCACAATATGCACGAAGAACTATTTAATCTAAAGGGTAAACTAAAAAAGTTTATTTTTGTAAGAAACTTTCATTCTTTTCCTTCAGTTTTAAGATGATTACATGAAGGACTCAGCTTTAAATTCAACCATGGTTATACCTTCAATTATGCTTGTATACACGGGGTTGGTAATTCTACTAGAAGATTACTTTATATATATATATATATATATATATATATATATATATATATATATATATATATATATATATATATATATATATATATATATATATATATATATATATATATATATATATGAAATTAATTAGTTCTCTTTCACGACGTTCCAATAAATATATGTCTTTGCGGAAGCAATGTTAATTCCATTACGTCGGCGTGTTCTATTATGCCAGCATCCAGCCATCCGTTCTCTTATTATCGTAATTTTTGGTTCCAATATATCAGCAGATTGCATTCAATTCTCAAACTTTTCTTATAATATGTCCATACGTTTGATAATTTCTGCAAAGTTTTCTTCTAATATTCCTGCACATTCCAAAATGTCTACATCGTGTTGGTCCAACATGTCGGCGTAAAAATGAATAATATTCAGAGTTGGGACGATCACCGTTTATAAGGTCAAACGTAACCAAGCAATAAAATATCTCACGTAGGCGCTTTCTCTAACCGTGGAACACGAGGATTAACTCAGTCGATTTACTTTTAATCCTTGATTGATTAAACTCACTCATCATCTTTACGTTCGAAGTTTTCTCATCGTAGTTTAATAAGAAAACAAACGATACAGTAGACTTGGGAAAACGATGTCATTATTTACATTAAACTAGATATATTCTGGTGATAGGTATATATATGTTGATATGTGTAAGTCGTATGCCGTACTTACACATCTACCGGTCGCTTGATAAATGTCATCGATCTGGAGAGCTGGTGCTGTTTATCTATAAACCTTCAAATTATGGTGTTTCTTTGATAACCTTTTGATGCTATTGTCCTGAAAGCTTGTTAATATCACACATAATATATAGTCTTAAGTAAATAAAGTTATATATCTGACCTAATATTAGTGGACACACACATGCTCAGTATAGGGACCTTTCAATTACGTTTGATGAAGCAAAGGTCACTAACACTATTGATGTCGTCCTGCTTATCTCAACGTGAATCTGCTGCTATCTTTGTTTTCGTTAATATAGGGAATTCGAAAACGTTTAAATAAGACAAGCAGTGAAATCTCTGTTTTAAAGGGGTATTATAAAACGAATTTCAATGCTTGTTTACCTAATTACATTCATACAAAGAGCTTAAGCTAGCTTCTAGTCTTCCTCTCGCAACCAAATTATTCTTATGCCCTTAATAAACACATGGTGAAGTGTCGTGATCTTGATTTCGATGAACGTAACCATGCAGTAAATTGTTATACTTGATTCTTTAAGAAACGATCAATAATACATTTAATTTTATTAGAATTTTAGATTATTAGACACAAATTGCTTCTGTACCAAATAGCGGGATATATCTAAATGAATATGAATGACCAGTATGAAAAAGACTTGTGGAGGTAATGATTTACCCTGACGTTCATGAATAACCTAAATATCTCTTGTCAAACGATTTAAAACTCATTGATAAGGATGAAACGTTCGTTTCAGATGCACTAGTGTTATCAGCGAGTCAATAAACTACATACTGAATGAAAACTCCTGCAGCGAGTCAAGAAACTACATATTGAATGAAAACTCCGGCAGCGAGTCAAGAAACTACATATTGAATGAAAACTCCGGCAGCGAGTCAAGAAACTACATATTGAATGAAAACTCCGGCAGCGAGTCAAGAAACTACATATTGAATGAAAACTCCGGCAGCGAGTCAAGAAACTACATATTGAATGAAAACTCCGGCTTTAACATTTTTCTATTGCTTTACTTTCAAGAACAATTTGAACTCGCAATAGAACGACATTCTAATCTTGAGTGATAATCGTTAAAAATACACTAATTATTTAATTAGCATTTAACTGTGGAATGACAATATATATACAATATTGACAGACTGACAAACGCTGAAACTAACTCTATTTGCCGTAAGCATGCTTGGTCGTTATATCCAGTGCCGTCTTAAGGCAGGAGCACACTGGGCAGTTGCCTAAGACCTCACGATTCGGCTCATATTTTTAATGAATAGTAGGACCGGTAGGGGGCCTCAGTGCATTGCTTTGCCCAGAGCCTACAATGTTTGGCGTTCTTTTTTATATTATTTTTAAGACGGCACTGGTTTGAGCTTCTGCAGATTTGAAGTAGATTTTCAAACTCATTCATGGTTACTATATGTTGGAACACAGAACTCTAGTCATATAAAGGAAATGGTTCAGGGCATGAGATATTTTTCAGTAATTGCAGTTCAAACAAAATATTGTTTACAAGACTACATATCGTCCTTCTAAGTAGCAATCTATGAATTATTGACATACGGTGATTTCAAGAACAGATTTTTGATTACTTAGAGAATGTTTAGTAGTAGTAGCAGTAGTAGTAGTAGTAGTAGTAGTAGTAGTAGTAATAGTAGTAGTAGTAGTAGTAGTAAAAGTAGTAGAAGTAGCAGCAGTAACATTTGTGATCCGATCTATAGATATGCCTAGAGAAACAAAATTATTTACTGTGTCATACTAAATACTTTCAGGTAATAGTGTTTATATACCGTTTATAAATGTGGGTCAAACAACGTGGCGAGCTCGGGTGCCTGATTGGCGAGACCACCGTAGCCAAAACTCCAAAGATGTATTGTTGCATAGCCAGAGTTATCAAATAATAAATTGTATATTAACTTAATTTTCAGAAATCAAAGTGAAATCTTGTTCTAATTAATTTATATCGAAATTGGGCATTAAAAACACAATATGGGGTGACGTACATTTGTATTATGATACAAATATAGTGATGTGATTTTACGTAACAACAAACTTACTGGATCACGTTAGCTTAACAACATCCAATCAGTGTTTAACATTATTTAAAAAGTGAACACTTTACTGGATTTTTCAATACATTGCATTTATGTAGACAGTCACAATCTGGGGTTTTAATAATAACGGATGTTGTGGTCAAATAATATTCAAGATTTGCTTTTTAAATATATATTCAAAGAAAGTAATTTTATCAATTAGCATATGTGGGCAAATAACAAATTATTATAATACATGTATTTCTGCGTGTGCTTGTGTGTGTGTGTGTGTGTGTGTGTGTGTGTGATTTCATGTAAAGTACAATGGGATTGCATGTTCGCCATTTGTACTTCCGGTTTTGGCCACACTATTCAACGGCAGAAACAGTAAAGTCATTTAGATATATGTGTGTGTGTGTACGTGTGTGTTATCATGCTAATCCTTACAGCATAAATTTTAATGATTTGTCAAGAACCACTTTATAAGTGTACTGTTATATTAAAGAATATATTTTTCTTTTTCTTTTTATATACATGTATAACGAGTATTTCAACTGCAGATCTAGGTTTCTTCGGGTCAAATGTTTCCCGTTCTTAAATATACAATAAAACAACCATATAATGAAAACACTGTCTCAATAACTGTGTATTTATGGTAGAAGGATTGATTGGATCACACTTTCGAGCGTCAAGCCTTCTTTTATACAAAATGTTTTTATATAGATTAATCTATTTAAAATACACTTTCTATCAGAATATTAAACTGATTTTGAACAAGTCTCCTACCGTCTGCATTTAGTCTTTTTTATTTAACAAATCAAATGTTCTAAGAAGCTTGCAATTTTCTTTTTAGAACTTCGAGAAAATTCGCATGAACGATAATTAGCTGGTGCCATTTTCCGAGCAATCAGAGTGATTATTGTCATGCATACAATGAGTGATCATAACTGCAACCACACGATGTGTGCCGTTTGGAATCAGAAGTATCTCATTTTGGTAAATTTGTCAATGTTGCACATGTGCTCAAAAGAGGCGACTAACGGAGGCCAACTCTTTGCAGTTGGATACATCCCTTAATGATGTTTCGGCTGAGGTCTTCGACCCTTTAAAAAGGGTGTGGCTCATACAGAAAATTTGAAAAATGTATGTTTAGTGTAACTAATTTGCTTTCAGTTTGCTACAATGTCATTAGTGATGCTTCTGCAACTTTTGACAATTTATCCGATTGTGATGATAAAAATTAATGGTGATTTTTGGCAACGTTTTCGACCTTCCTTTTGTAGCATCCTTACTTTTGCTAGGCTCTATAGGTATGTCGGCGGAAATACGATTAGCAGCTCCCCTTATTTTGCTAAAGAGAACAGCTTTGCATCAGTTCATATCCTCTCTACCAGCCGAACCCTCAAAACTACAATTCAAAATAAATAAGGTTGGTAATAATTTCCCAGTTAGACTAAGAAGAGTTTGAAATCTTATGAGAGTTTCAGCATAAAAAAAACTCATCATGGTGTCAACAGCGCTGACTCCTCCCAACCCTAACCCTCCCATGCAGCCACTGAATATATAACCACGATTGTGTTGATGTGCCCTTAAACCCTATACTACTTATATTGATACATCATACATAATAATACATGCTGACGTTATTATCCTTGCGTTAACGTCTCTCTCTCTCTCTCTCTCTCTCTCTCTCTCTCTCTCTCTCTCTATATATATATATATATATATATATATATATATATATATATATATATATATATATATATATATATAATACAAATCATATGGTGAATAACATGCACTGGATACATCAAGGCATCACTTGTGTCAGGGATTGATTAAGATTAATACAAACAATTATAATCTGGCTTTGCACTGTTCGTTGCTACAGTACAAAACTAGTATCTAACTAGCCTGAGCGCTTTGAACTCTTAATGAGATTTTTCAAATGCAAACACAAAACAGAGAGAAGACAAACGAAACAACCACATAAAAATCCTGGAGTTTACAAACGAATACATGGCTATTTGAATAGGAATTAAAGTTTGACTTTTTAAAAATGCTGGTGTTAATGTTAATCAATTTCTGACACATATGGTTCTAGTGCATGTTAGCTGCATGTTATTTTGTTTACGGCTGACACATTTTCCTTTAAATAATTATCTAAATTTGCTTATTACTCACCCAATAGTCTATAATTACTATTATGACAGTGAAATATTCGGGATATAGCTTGCGTTTAAATAAATTTGATTAAAATTACATGTCGTTATGGCCCATCATTTTCTTTGTCAATATAAAATATTTTCCAGCATCCGCAACAAGTAGAAATAATCTAGTGGAAACACAATAAATTTAAATGTTTCTTCCTATAGAATTATTCATGAAAAGTTTTGCAAAAACAATGGTTTTTTGTTCAATATATTTGTCTTGTCTATGTTTTGTATTTGCTTTTGAGAAAGACTCATTCAGAGTCGAAAGCGCGTAGGCTCGTTAGATAATTGTTTTGCACTGTTCGTTGTCGGTTTATTTATATATATATGGTGTGTGTGTGTGTGTTCCTGCCATTTAGCTGCATGGGCACTATATATAGCGCATTCTGGTAATATGTTTGGAAAAGATACACTAAACTAGATAATTCTATTAACTGTATTTAAAAAGTCATAAGCAAAGTTGTATTTTCTCTAATTATGATTTGTTATTTTTTTTACAAAATAATAAATACTATTCACCACCACAATTGCGTATACCCTTCAAGTGCAGCTTATTTGTTTAATTATTATGGAGTTTGTTTTCTATGTCAAATGATCAGTACCGGATTTAAGCATAAGCTAAAACAAGCTACAGCTTAGGGCCCCAAAGTCTGAACTCAGCCTGAAGGGGCTCCTTAAATTTATTTTATACCAAATAAAGCCTCTATAGCTACACATAGCTTAGGACCTCGCTTTGTCTAAATCCGGCACTGCAAATGATCGAATACATTTGTATATTTAGCTTTGTCTGTACATCGTGAGTAAACTGAGAGCTTTGTAATCAATTTATGAAGTGAAGATAAAGGCTGTTTTGTTTGATGAAATGATTAATAAAAGGAACGATTGGCATGTGTAAAGACTGACTATGATGGCATCCTTTTGACAACTCATTTGCACTATTCAGGGATTTATCCTTCTATATCTGGGAGAAAAGCCAATTTGTCTGATGTGGATTATCGACCAATGGCTATCAAACCACTCTCATCCTAGACGCTCTTTAAGTGTTTGTGTTTGATATTTGATAAAAAATAAAATCAACTACATGTCACTAAAATTAAATATACACGAGGGTAGTAGTCAACTGATCGAATGATTTTCCTCGACTCTGGTAAGAAATGCAGTTACATTGTAATTCAGCTAAGTATAACATTTAAATGCATCTCATCCATATTAACTATTGCAGTCTCTTGCAGTATCTGACCAAAGATGGACAGTTTTCACAATATCCAAAATTACAAATACTGTTGGAAATAGAAAGGGTTGTCACAATATCTAATAATATGAATACTGCAGAAGATGGACATATTATGTAACCTTTCCATCCGTAAACTGAACATTTTCCGGGAGTCAAGGTGTCGATAGTTTGGTGGAATCTTGTCTATGAAATAAAACTTCACTGAAATCTAATCTAACTAACTCGTGCATGAAGAGAATTCCTATTGGATGAAAACGACAAAAATATGGACAGATGAGATAATTTCATATCGACATGATTTTAACTTACTTGTACGTATCAGAATGTAGATGTATGGTTTTCTTCTAGTACGCGTAAAATTGGCACCATTCAGTACATTTAAATTTCGGGTGGCTATAGTGAATTTCCTCTAGTACGCGTAAACTTTTCACAATGGAGTACCTGTTTGACGAGATGGTGAATTTTCTCTAGTAATCATAAAATAATTTTAGGCTTTCGGTGCATTTAAATCTTATGTGATAGTACGCTTAAAAGTTGCACGTTCAATACAGTTAAATTACCTGTGGCTATATAGTCAACTTCCCCAAGTATTTTTCCTCAAGTACCATTCAGTACATTTGAAAACCAATAGGATAGAATAATGAATTTGCATAATAACTTTCCTTTTCTGTTTCTTTTCTTCAAAATGTCGGACTCGTTAAGTTCGAATATTTGACGCATTTGTGTTTCAACAATAAAGACCATGACTTCGAACATTATTTTATAAAATATTTCGTAATTCAAAAATGAGTTTACATGATGCTACAATAGAATTGCCAAGTGTTTAAATAATTTAGTTAAAAACATTTAAGGAAAAGAAGATCTACTCTATGATTTTTATTTTAAAAGAAAGTCTTGTGTACTTTGTCGCCAAATAGTTGAATGTTATAGAAAATACTAATAATTTTATTTTACGGGAGCACCGACAGTGAGTCATTTGTTCTTGTAGAAATGGTCCAAGTCTTTTCCAGACAAACAGTTGCATTGATATCTTTTTGACAGAATGGATAGAGTGGTTTTTAACGAACTAATGTTTATTAAATGAAAATAAGGATTATATATTTGATGCCATAATTCAACTTTAGACGATTGATACAAAAAAAGATTTCTTGCAATGGCTTCTTTCTGACTATCTTTGATTTCAAGCTTGTCTCTAAGCTGATAATCTTTTCTCACGCTGATTTGCCAATCAATACGCAATGCAGCCTTATTGACAGAGGGTTATCAAACAATTGGCGTGCTAGAATATCTTTAAGTGTTCCGCTGTGTCATCTTGTTATAATATAAGTGATATTGTCAATAGTGTCTCAAATTTTGAACGAAAATTAAAACAGCTTTAAGTCGATAGTCAATTGATTCAAAATTTAACACAAGACTGAATTAAAGAGGTAATAAATATATAGAAGTATAAAAGAAATTAGAAATAATTTGCAAAGAGGCCTTCAACTAGTTAACATTTTCAGGGTAGGTATATGACAATGATATCATAAACAAGATATATCTTTAGCAAAATTAGAACATATCAACTTGCTACAAAACATGATATTGCTATCTTTCACTCATCTTCAGATAGAAGCAATACATTAATTTCCTTACATTTTGATGAGCGATAACTAATCTGATCATATACTGGGTCAGTAAATTGGACACATTGCTGGTACATTCAAATATTATTAAAGAAAATTATCCCAAAATTTTTTGTTTCCTCACCGAACAAGAGGGTTTTTTTTCGAATTCACTGGAATCAAATATACAATTAAATATAATATTTAAATTTAAGATTTTTGTTGTTGTTGTTGTAGGGTTTATTGCCATTTTTCAGCACAAGACAGGCTATACATGGCGGCCAGTATTAATGGTGGAGGAAGAACCCTGGAAAACCCAGGGAAGAACCACCAACACACGAGAAGGTACCGGCAGGCTTTCTCACTTACCCACGTTAGCCGAGTCTTGACTCGAACTCACGCAGACAGAGGTGAGATGGCAGTGATCCGTAACGGTCAGCGCTTTAGACCATTCGGCTACTCGGGGCCCTCAACTTAAGAAAGGTAATACTTAACGAGTAAGGGTTAGATCCAAAAGCATATTTGGGTTGCAGGGAGGAGCGTAAAAAAGAAGACAAGGGATTTATGAAAAATCCTGGGTCTCACTCCTTTCTATGGCGATTTTAATCTAACTGATATTTACTCCAGAAATTGTCTTCTTTGTGTTGTTTCTCCCTTACTTTTATAATGTAAGCGGCGAATCTACCTCCTCACCTCACCGCCATTTTTTTCAACCCGAATATTTACAATCATTTAATAAGCTTAATGAAATACTAGTTGTATTGGGTTCAAAGAAAGTTGCACTCCATTATCGTTTTGGTGAATGAGACCTGATTTTTGTTTACACTGGAAGTAAATAATGGAATTCGAGATTATATTAATTTCGGCATCGTAGCAGAGCAGACGTTGGAGATAGGTTATTTGTATTCATTCCGTCGCCAAGAGGTCTACTTTCTACGCAGAAAATTGAAAATTTGCCCGACTCGGCTCATAAACAATAAAGACTAGTATCAGTATAATATAGTTTGCTTTGTTGGTATATTAGACAAAATGACTATGTTTTTTCTACAAATCTAACGGAATTGGCATCTATAAATTAATTGGCCGACGACAAATTTCAAATATTTCCTCAAAATGTGTGCAAGTTGTTTGTCTTAACAACGGTTTAATCTAGGTTCGATTGCTTTATAGTGATATGGTCACGGAAATTGCATTTAGGAAGGAACCAGACGGGAAATTAATAGCTACGAATGTTCTGATCTACATTTTATCAGTGGATAAATTATATAGGATATTTCTTAATGGGTCTACATATTTATCTTCCAATCTAGTAAAATAAAATCAATATATGCCCTCTATGGGGCAGAGTACTTCTAAATATGGATATATCGCATCCATCAGATCTCCCCTCCCTGTAACTTATTTATGGTTTCATATTTCAGTTTCTTTTTTTTCATTTTTTTTTTAAAACTTGACTATAGGTACACTTTTCCGTTCGTATTAATACACGAATTGTCATTTACACATTTATATGTCAACGTATTTTGTAGTGGCAACTATATTTGGGGGTTTTAAGGTTCATGTCTCCGATAATTAAACAGTATCGATTCATTTTATTCTCTAGATACTTTAGCTTGATACTTGGCAAATTTCTTTTACTTGTAAAGTTAAAAACTCTGAAACAAAAATACGATATGACAATTATTTTGACATTTGTTCAATGCATTTCCAGAAAATATTCTTTCCTCTGAATATTATTTGGAACTTGAACTAAGATTATTAATGACATTTTGCAAACAACCAATATGTTAACGAGAAAATGATTGGTGGTGGAGTGTATTTCATATCCTATGTAGAGTACACACAAATGTACACAGAACGTGTAAATATTTACGATCGGAGGTTAAATTTTCTCATTCAAAGGTCAAAGGTCATGAGGGAAGTAGCTAACGTGCAAATCTCCACTTAACTGCTGCTTTTATATATATATATATATATATATATATATATATATATATATATATATATATATATATATATATAATCAAATTTTGTATTATTTTTCTATATACACTGTCATAATCTTGGAAAGGAAATTGTTGGATTTCCATCCATTTCTCATTTCTTAATATATTGTAATGTCGGAACATTGTTTTGAAACAATTTTAGCATTCTTTAAGCAACATCTTGAATCCACTCTCAACTTATTTATCATAATTATTCTTGACGATCTATCTCTGAAAGAGAGATGGCTGTTTCAGTTTAATCACAGAGACGAAATTTCTGTCTTAATGTACTGTAAATATAACCTTTGACTTACAGAAGTCTTCAGTGCAACAGGTGCATAATATTATGTGTCTTCTAGGTAACTCTCCTCTGTAGATGTTACTGAACCTTGATATTTTCCTAAGGTGAGTTCTTTTTTTTCTTTTTATCTTTCCATGTTTTCTTATTTATTTGCAACTTAAAATGACATCAATATGAAATATATTTACGACCATGTTTGCTCTATACTACGTACGAAGAAGGAATCTTTACTCCCCGCCTCATTGTTTGCTAATTTGTCAGAAATCCATAATAACTGGTCCAGAAAGCTTTCAGACTGACTCTACATTCTCATGCCGTCACTTGTGTGCCTGCCTACTTGCTAGAGAGGTCCATTACCTTGACAAGAGATTTCCTGAATTTGCTCAAAAACTTTAATTGATATTGACAAAGCAAAGAGTTCTCAGCTCTTCCTAATGAGATACCTATAAATACAGTAACGCCCCCTGCCATCTTAGTTATTCCCAACTAACGACAACCTATTAACCACATAATATATGGTGCAGAATCGAAGTGTTTAACTCTGTCCTGGTTTTGGTTTATTGGGCTTTAATTCAACGGATCGGTGAGACGGAAAACTCGTATTTCTCTACAGATAAGGTGAGTCGAATCAGTCTAGTTTAATTTATATTAGGGAGATTACTCCACTTGCATAGAACAATAAGTATTTTTATACAACACTTATTCTATATAGGGGGAATTTGATATTTCAGCAACATTGGTTTTTACTGCATGAAAAGCAGTTATTTCTTGGTACTGGGTTTATGTTATTCTCTGGGAGCAAGATAATATTTTTCATTGAATGTTTGTTCCAATATAATGACATAATGTGGTCTTTAGTTTCTGGTTGACGACAAGAAGAAACTTGACATATCAAGATAAATTACCATTGTCCTTTACGTGATTTTTAGTATTCATAAAGTAAGACAAGCATTTCCTGACAATGAACACCCATATGTAATTTCGATCTAATATTTCTCATGTTGAGAAGAAATGAGTGTTTATTTAAAGTTAATTAAACGTTTGGCAATATTTCATACGATAGTGTTATAAAATATAAAGAAAAACCAAATTTGGAAATATAATACACACTATTTGAATACAAGTCATCTACAGATCACACAAAATAGAGATAGAAATAGTACAAAGAATAACAAAATACCAATTATTGATCCAAATGGGGTGACTTTAAGACATCAAAGTTGCTTGATCTACTTTGTTGTTGTTTTACTTTTAAATTGCTATTAAAGGCAGAAAGTTTAAATCATCTTCAACCTATTGATTTTTTTTTCTTTCTTTTCCTTTTCTTACACTAACCATGCCAATCACGTGTTATTGATTGCTGTTCATGTCCTAAGAAAGTCATTTTTATTGTTTATTTGATTTGTCCTCGATATTTGATGATCAGTGAACAATCTAAATCGCATTCAATACATATCAGCATAAAAGACTAATCAGAAAATAACACGCTTACTGATTTCAGCCTACTTGCTTTCGTGAAGCAGAGTGTCATTTCTTAAAGGTCACTTTTACTAAAAGTTATAGGTGCCTCATTCAAATGCAATTACATCCAGAAAATATCACGTGACATGTGTTAATTTCTTTTGTGTTATATGTTCATGGTAGTTCATAGCAGAAGAAAGCTGAATCTGTGCATATAAATATGTAAGTATATTTCATATGTATGGATTTCATGTTCATGGTAGTTCCTAGCAGAAGAAAGGTGAATTTTTGCATATAAATATGTAAGTAAATTTCATATGCATGGATTTCATTTTGAAACAAAGGTAAATCAAATTCAGGAAATAGATAAGGAGCTAAAACAGCGTAATGATATCTTAAATGTGTATTATCTGTATTCCTTTTAAGTAACAGGGGTGATAATTCTACTTATAACAAATCATTCTGATTATGTGAAATTTAATAGTTTAAAAAAAATAGGTAAAATAAACACACATGTGAAAAAGAGCCTAATGTTTCTTATCCCATGATAAAAAGTATATTCTTCAACCTTAACTACAAAAAGAGCCAATATTACATTTGACATATCCTTCGCTGTGAAATTCTTATGACTGTCTTTAATGCCATTATAACCATGTCCTAATTTGCCTGAAATGGAAGCAGCTGAATATGCAACAGAGAGGACATTGTCTCTATTAATCTAACATCAAGGCAAATAATATATGTCGTACTATGTAAAAAAAAAATTATTTTCAAAAAAAAGGCTGATTGGTGTCCTGCTTGTCATTAGCAATGGATTTTATAGTCTTTTGTTTTTTGCCACTCTTGTATTTACCAAGCAGTCTAAGAAACAGTTCAAATATTAGCTTCCTTAAAATGAGTGCTATCATTCGGCCAAGTGAATGTGATTGTGAGAACAGGGATTCTGCATACAAACGGGTATTTTGCTTTCCGAATGCAATCAACTGCATGATCCGTGAGTGAATTAAAAAATAAAGTATTGGAACGTGCCAAATTTAGGTATTTGTTCGGAAAATATGTAAATGACAAAATATTGATTGTATTCTCTTATTTGCAAGATGAGGTTAACAAAAGAGGTGGTGAACTTGAAAATATAAACAAATCAATACATATAAGGTTAAAACAACAGATAAAATATCCTTTTTTATACAGTTTTTTTTTTTTTTTGCTTTGTCAAAATAATTTGTTTCAATCTAAATTCGATTGGGAGAAAATGTTTCTTTTTAATAATTCTGACTTCATTTCCCCAAGGAAAAATGATCACAAATAAATGAATACATTTGCCAAAATATATATGAATATAAAATGATTCGAACAATGACAATATTAAAATGACAGAATGTTGAGAGCAAACAACAAACACTATTTCCCAAAGGCACATTTATGCGCTACTCGTGTCTAACCGAAACCATTTTCTTCCCGTACTTTTCAGTAACTAACTCACCAGTACGATAATCAATTTCACCGATGCGTTCAAAAATGAAAACCAGTCGAGCTCTCAGTATTGAGTCGATAACAAAGACATCCTAGCATTTAAACGATAGGGGTTCAGCTTTATTAAAGTTGAAGCTGCAAGAAGCTTTAGTAATTTAAATGAAACCAGTCAGTATGCAAAATAAGCGGAGCTATGCATTCTGAGGAATATTTTCTTCAAGTACATATCGTGCAAAATAAGTTAGTAAGTGTATAATGATAAAAAGTTCAAGCTGGTTGATCATGATCGCAGTTCATGTGTGTGCATTAATTATAATTTATCTTTAATTGTTATCATTATTATATGATCATTTTTTTCTCTATTAACTTTTCGTTGTCAGAATGACGCAGTATGTTCAATACTGACACTTTTATATGCACGACATACGAGTCTAAAACAGAATAGTGTATTATGAACTACTTTGTAAACAAACCATGTACACTTATGTCATAGACACATTTGGTTGATTAGATTTGTTTGCGAATGTATTATACAAGATATTTTGTACATTTGAAGGTAAAGATGATATAGTTAACGATGTCAACAACAAACGTGATAGATACAGTAACTAAAAATACCATTCTGATCATTTAAACACTTATTTAGGAGAAATGTTAGTAACTTTTCACAAAACAGAATGGCTAAGACTATGACCAGTTTATAGGGTCTATAAATATATCATAGAAAAGCGTATTGAGGTCAAGGGTTATCACATATCTATCAGACACGTAAGGTTTTACAAGTAATTCAAAACACTGGATTCGAGCAAAAATGCAACTCAGGGTTGGAAGGAAATTAAGAGCCAATAAACCAAGACGACAAAACAATGGTTACTTCCCCTGGTTAAACAGACTGTCCGATAATATTTTTTATTTTTTTTTTTTGATACAATATTAGGCTAGCAAAGGAAAATTGGTACAGACCATAGCTATGGTCTCTCCAACAGTAAGCATGCAAGGGACAGGGCATACACATGTCTTCTTTAGCTGGTAATAAGAATGTAAATAAATATACTTATTTTTATGCATCTGGAATTTACCCACAATGCACTTTTATACTTACATTTATGTAACTGGAATTTTCCCAAAATGTACTTATATACTTACATTTATGAAACTGGAATTTCTCTACAATGTACTTTCTTAGTTCTGCAAATCCGAATGACAAGAATGATGTCATAGAGAACCTTAAACACACCGAAATTGTGCTGTAATTTCGACTACATGTCCAAAAGAACTCATATGATGCGTGCTGCTTTGAATGGACCAAGTAAATCCATTATAGTATAATCAGAAAAATACAATTCAGTTGCATCAAACGAAAAACGAATTATATCATATCCACGAACTATAAACATTTTCCATTGTGAATTCATTCAAAATATGACTCGTGATTTTAATTTTAAATTTAAGTAGGCAAAAACGAGAATTTTTAAAACAAATATCGAGAACTCGACAAAGTTCAAAAGTCGCTGGGCGGTGGTATGTGCTCATTAATATTGTTACTGCATGCTGATCAATCTACGATTGTGTATTTATTTTGAAATACAGAATAAATGTAATTACTTTGTTGCTGGTAGAATGTATTCCTTTATTATTAAGCCGTAGGATAGAAAACGAAATGACTATATAATAAAATGGTTACTGCATTTAATTGGGAAAATGTTAACTCCCTAAGTCATACAGTATTACTAAGAATAAACTTGTTCATATTTCCCATGCAAGTGCAGTAGCCTATAATTATTGAATTTTTTTACTTTGGTCCAAAATCTGCCACTCCTTAAACCTTAGCAGGCATGATAATAGAGATTCCATATCAAGATTGAAGAATAAACCACACAGAGACGGAGCAACTCTATACAAGATCTAAAGATTCGAGATCAAATTGTAGAAACGTTATTATTTTTCTGTTATCGTCTTCTATCACTTAACACTTTACCTTTTCATTCTATTGGATTGTCTTGCCTCTCTGTACAAAAATTGCAAACATTTATTAACGCTGGTCACATTTTTGTATGTGTCTTTATTTTCCCTGAGAAAGACCTTTATTGATTAGATGTGAATTTATAAATTTGTTATGTCTTTCTCCGCGCCATTTTCTAACGTCTATGCCATTATATACGTACACGAGAGCTAGGTGATAAGTTTAGTTCCTCACGGCATGAGTTCCACTCTACTTCGAACGAAGTATGTCCCTAAAACTGTTTGATTGTATTGGTTTCATTGTATACAAACTTTCTTTTAATTATCGTGTATTCAAGACTTTAACCCGCGACCCTGGATAAGTACATTCCTCTCTGTTTGGTATATAGGCATAAGTTTATAATATATGCATCGAAATCCAACAAGATAATTATTACATTCTACTTGCCTCGAAAATGAAATTTTATGTACCTCGAACTAAATCTTCGATTTGTTTCAGTCTTCATTTAAGACGAGCATTTGCCTTACATTCTTTAAAATATGCCAGCTATCTATTGATTTTTCAAATAGAACTCCATTATAGGTAAAGTTGAAATGGAAGAAGATATTATATTTCTATAAAGATTTGACAGTAGTTATGACAGTAACCGTGCATTCTTAATTACAGCGGTAAGTAATTTGTCTAATGGGCACATTATATATTCGGTCCATTTTCGGCATCGATGCTGTCAAATTGCTTCCATGATTTCTTAAAATGAACCATATTCAAAATAATTGTATACGCAATCAATAATGCAAATATATAAGAAACTTAATCTCGAAATGATAATTTTACAACAACCTTTTAGGAGTCGTGTACTTGAAACTACTTTTGGTATTTTTGTAATTAAAATCCATTTGTAACAGGTAAAAAAAATGAATAAGATAACATCACTCACACGATTCATACGATTTTATCTTTAACTTGTAACGAATGTACTTGTGGATGGAACCATAGGCAGTGCGTAGAAGGGCAGCAGGCGTCATGACATCGCGCTGTAATCCCACATCTGTCCGTGTGGGGACCAATTTTTGTTCTGACATCGTTGGTATGTTTGAAAACTTGCAAGTAGCTTCCTGTAGGCCGGTGGCTTATCCCAAGTTCTGCTGTTATGCTGTTCTTTCGCTATATCATGGCCGCCATGTATCGTATATCGTGTGCTGAAATGGCGTCAAGCCAGAAAATCAACCACAAAATCAAC
Source organism: Potamilus streckersoni (assembly GCA_016746295.1). Taxonomy (NCBI): domain Eukaryota; kingdom Metazoa; phylum Mollusca; class Bivalvia; order Unionida; family Unionidae; genus Potamilus; species Potamilus streckersoni. Next base: position 1,359,401 of record JAEAOA010000236.1, on the reverse strand, counting down.
AATGCGAAGATACCTACAGAATCCTAAAAGATATTTGGTGTATGACATTTAATATACTGACATTTTTTGGATTTCGATCAATAGAAATAAGTCAAGAACTGATAAGGTTTTATATTAACTACATCATAATTTTCCTTTGTCCCTTAGAAGAGTTAATGTATTCAACTGTATTGCACATACCATTAAATCACATCCATTACTTTGTAGAGACAAGGCAAGCACGATTAAAGTAATGCTTCTGTCAGTTTCTATCAATGTTAAAACAAAACCAGATGCCAACAATTTTATTTCCATCTGCGCGCCCACTGCTATCAAACAGGATTATCATATTATGTTATGCAAATGAGAATCATAGAAAGCGTAAACAACAATTAAAGATGTGAATGGAATGCAACATTTTCACAAATAGTTGTTATTAGTTAGGATTTATTGGATTAGTTTGTTTATGCAAATCTGATAAAACATAAGACGAGCAAAAGAGGATTTAATTTTCAATAGAAAACACACCTTCAGCTGACTTTTAAGTTTTTCAGCAATCGAAAACCATTTTCTTTATAAGCAGCAATTCCAAATATCATGCTTGAAAACAAATTTGCCAATTCATTTATTACTTCATCATACTTTCTTGATTTAAAAAATAGTCGATTTTCAAACGTATTTCAATAAATCGTGTAATGTTTATAAATACTGGTAACTGCTATGGTCAGTAAACTGTTTTCCTTTATGTTCGTTGAACTAAAATGTACTGACGGTGACAATATCATCTGCACATATTGACTGAAAGAACTATAAACTGTTTCAACTTAAATAATTTCTACACAATTTCTATTTTATTTTAATCTGAAATAAATTATTGAACAACCAAACCTTTTGTTGCAGGTTGGGCAATGTTATGTAACTGGATAACCCGATTCTTGGATATTCTCTTCCTTTCATTCGCCTCGGGTGAGTAACAGATATAGGTGAACTCATTAAATCTAAGACTGGTAACCTAACATAAAGAACACCTTTTGATGTTTTGATCTTGATCATTTTAAAAGATTATAGAAGGGTGATTTCCCTTTGTGATTCATCTATTTAGGTAGATGCATGTACATTGTATAATTTCAGAGGGGCTTCATATTGACATCAACATTATATAGCATGCATTATTACATTTTTTTACGGTATTCTGTATTCTCTTTCCTCTTTGCTTTTATCGCTTCTTTATTTGGTTCCCAGTTTTAATGTTTTTAGACTTGATCTGTGTGAATGTACAGAAATAATGTTTCATTGAAACCATTAGACGTTCTATCACTTTATAAGAATTTTTTATTTCATTTATTCTTCTGAGTTCACAAATTCGCATCTGTCAATCTGGCAACAACTAATCGTTTCATGATATGCTACATTACACCGTTGCAGTCATGAAAGTTGCATGCATACTCTATTATAATAACACTGAAAAAAGAACTTACATGTATTTATTTATAGAAATGTGCTTCTGAACAGAATCAAACAAGCAGATGTTGCTTTAACTCAATAGGTATGCACTAATTACAGTATATCTCAAAGAAATCGTCGTGATGATTTAATTTTTTAACTACACAGTCATGGACAAAATGACGGTTTATATAACTCTTCCCGATTATATAACATAAAATAACATATTTCAAGTAAAAGTGTGGAGTTATTATTTCAAACATTGTTAATCCTGTATTGATCTATCAAATCTGCTTGCTAATCTGAGCTGACGGAAGATTTTATTTTGTAAAAAAAACAAAAAAAAAACGTTTAAATAGTTGTTTGTGTTTACTTTCATGTAAATTGTTCTGATATTTGGCAATATGAGTCGAAACAAACTTGTGATGAGGCAGTTTGATTCAATCCATTTTTATTTTATCATACGCTAGTAAGCTTTAGTGATAATAGTTCGTGGATATAACATGAGTTGCAAAATAGGTTGCATTATATTGTCTTCCCTAAAGAGCACAATCCCGAGATTCTCCAATTGCTAGATGAGGAAGATTAATTGTTTGGACCACAAGAGAGTTTTATGAAATTATTTGCTTTGTTTTTCAGCACAGACTTCAATATGGTCAAACTGGTGGACATATGATGGAATATCAGGTGAATTAATCTCACATAAAATGATCCCATATACGGAAAGTCCTTAAAAGCACACATTTGTGTTTTTATTCTTTTTTTAAGCCAGGTAATCGAACAACCAACAGTGTAGTAACCAATATTGACTACAAATGGAAGTAAAAAATAAACTTTACACAATGAATGATGAACATTGACAACGAACGCAAATTACTATGTACATTTCCTATGTAGAATTTTCATATTTTAAATCAATTAACACAATTGTGGTTCAAATCTTATTTAGCAAGCATTATTTTGTCCGAAATCTGGACAATTGCATCACAATGACTATACTAAACTTGAGCAGTACTTGACTGCGATACTACATCGACTAAATATTACAACGATTAACGTAAAAATAAATGACATTCACATAACAAGACAATGTTTTTTTCGAAATATAATTATGACACTTATTTCTCAACGTAATTCTTATTTATTTTTGCGTTTCTAAATTGTAATCCTAATCATGTATGCAAAATATGTCTGATAAACTTAGAAAATCTGCAGGAAAATTTGTTTGAAATCTAATCCTCATCTTTTCGATTAATCAACCGTCAGGAAGATACTTTCGTTTGCTGCATAATATGTGCTCAATTTCACACTGGCATCGTTTACGAACTCTCATCAGATTTTGTAAGACAAATTATGCTTCATATGCCAGCAGTTCCATTCCTTTTAAAAGCACAACATGATGGCAGATGGGCACTTGGTAAATTAATTCATACTTTCATTATTTACACTTCACATGTGACGTAGTAATGGAGACATTTTGTGTAAACTCAAACGTTTATTGTATGCTTCCATTTGTAAGTTGACTCAAGTCGGAAGTAATGTTGAAGACATTTCAGACTACATATTACAATGTATGACTTTGTAGGATGCGAAAGTAGTGTAACCGGTGGGTAAACATGAACTATGATGACAAGATCTGTCAAACATAAATAACATATTGATATCGTGAACATTTTTTCATTTTTAGAATGGTACTGAGAGTTATAACCTTTTATTAAACTAGTGCAACCCAATAAAATCTCCTATCCCATGACAGCATTAGATTAACCGATTATCAGTTGTTACATAATCCATTAAAAGCAATATCCAATATGAAATTGATTACAAAAATATATCTAAGGTAATAATGCAACCAAGGTCTTCACTGTTGATATGGCTCTATGATTTTAAACGAAATAAGAGATTGAAGCAAAACGAACAAGTCTGATAAAGCCAACAAATAATCTAATTATCGAAGATTGATCAGCAATATATATATATATATATATATATATATATATATATATATATATATATATATATATATATATATATATATAAATATATATATATATATATATATATATATATATATATATATATATATATATATATATATATATATATATATATATATATATATATGCTCATTTATTTCCCGAAATTGAACTCCTCGTGCAGCATTCATACTATATGCACATGAAAAAAGGAACTATTTTCTAAAGTAAACAATTTTTTATGAATGAACTAAAGCAGATATTTCATGGACTGCCATATGCCAGCCAATGTTGCATAGACTGACACATACAAACTGCATGGCACATTCCGCGTTAACTTTTTGATACAATGTTTCAGATTTAGACTACCTATAGACGCCATACGGGTCTTCACAATAGCACGCAAATAATAAGACATAAACTGTCTTTAGCTGGAAATAAAAATGGTAAAATATACTTACAACTTTACAGCCTGAATTTTCTCAAAATGTACCGTCTTAGTTCTGCAAATCTGAATTACATGAGCCATATCATGGGTTCTCAAGGTCGATCACAGTTCGAAATTGTACTGTAATTTCGAATATATTCCATGTGCAATAGTAGTATTAGAAAACCAGGTTTTCAACTCACTTTGTTTTTTTACCCTCCAAACAAGTATAAATTATCCCCCACCCCACCCCCTTTTCTTCCAAAATAAACCAGGTTTTCAACTCACCCTAGAGGAAAACCAGGTTTTCAACTCACTTTGTTTTTTTAACCCTCCAAACAAGTATAAATTATAGTCCTAAATTATCCCCCACCCCACCCCCTTTTTTTCCAAAATAAAACAGGGTTTTGACTCACCCTCCCCCACCTCTTTTTTTTCCCCTACTACTACCTGTAAACAGGTATTTTGTAACCAAACAAAACAACAGGTGTTGGAATGCGATAAGCTCTGATACAGAGGTGACTAATTTGTTAGAACAGCGCATGTGTGGAATACAATTATTCTAAAGACGGCAAACGAGTTTTACCACAAGATAACAGGATGAAAATTAAACTGTGCATTAGAATGTTTCAGTTAACAAGGTGGAAATTAAACTAGCATTAGAATGAAAATGATATTATTTTAGTTATATTATATCTTAAGTTTAGATAAAATTTTACGTTACTCATATTTTTTATGATATTTTTTTTCATACTTGCTAACCCTCATTGGTAGAATGTCTGTTAACATATTGTCAATAATACGAAATTCACGTAATAAATCATCCATATTATATTTAACTCCTCGTAGGTAAGACCGGATGTGATCAAGTAGTTTCTTATAAGTTTTAATTGATGTTAAACAACCGTGCTTCTTTATCAAAAGTCTTGGTTCTACTTTTTTACACGCCGCTGTAAGTGAAACACCAATACCAGATATAATTAACAAAAAGGGATTTAACGATATCCCACTTGAAATTATACCAGAACTGGTCATTAACAATGGTAGATATGATATTACTCGAAGGATCTTGTTGTAGTATTTATAACATTTTTTCACACACCAAAGTTTTCTATGATAATATTTATAATATTGTATTAATGCGTCCACATCCTGTTCTGAAATATCTTTTGAAATATGATTGAAATCAACTATACTTCTTTTCATTATAATATTAGTTCACATAGTCCTATGTTTGGTTAATCCATAATAAGAGCTGGTTATTCAGCTATAAATTCCAAACACCAGAGAAAATTCGCTAATTGTAAAGTTTTATCAACTGGTTCAAGTACAAATTCTTCTTCAGAATTTTTGTTTATTATTACAGATAATACTCCAGATGAGTCATCATTTGGATGACGAAATGGATATTTGGTAGATATTCTAAACTTTGTACTGCTAAACACTGACAATCTATACATACCAGTAACTTCTGCAGTGTATTTGATAGAATTATTTTGCCTCGTCCATGTACTAGACCCAGATGCAACAGTATACACAATATTTTTAATCTGTTTGTGAGGTATTTTAATCATATTTGTTTTCTCAACAATATTAGGAATTCCACTAATAATATCATTGAGTTTTGTGTTAATATTAGCGAGTGTAATGTCAACATTTGATGGATTTCCAAAAAATTCATCTTTAATTTTGTTTATGCTTCTGCGAAAACTTGAAAATGTGTTCATGTGACTGGTAAAATTATTTTTGAGTGCAGTGATTTCATTAGTAATTAAAGCGTCCCAATCATTGACATATTTTTTAGTGACAGCATCCCCATCCTCAGTTGGGTTTCCAAGATCTGTAATCTTATTTTGTTTCATAACAATATTCCCACTAAATACATCACCATCTTTTTTAACAAAATCATTAACTGACCTACCAGAATCTTGTATATTACCTAGATTGTTAAAAGTAACGATATTATTAGCAATCGCAGCAGTATTTCGTACAACTACATCTGACAGTTTTACATTACTCGTCTTTAATCGTCCTTCTTTGTCTTGGAAAATGACAACTTCATCTGGATCTACGCTGGTAAGATTTAGTAAATTATTGATTTCATTTTTGAGCCGATCAAGAGTTGCATATTTGGATAAGTCACCTTTAAAACGTTTTGTGGATAAATCTTCTAATAGTGTTCCAAATTTTGTATAGTAGCTCATTATTTACTATCCTAGATAAAATTATCAACACTAGTTTAATATTATACAAAATGGCAAAATCGTCGATACTAAACTTTGATACAGAGAGACTAGTGAAGCATAAACATAATAATGAACTTCCTGATTGTCATTATCTTATTGTTGGGCGAACTGGATCGGGGAAAACAAATTTGCTTATGAACTTGCTTCTTGGTGATAATTTTAACTACGATAGAGTTTATATTTACACAATCAATCCACAGCAAGATAAGTATGAGTTATTAAGTGAGTATAATGAAAAGCTTCGTGATGATCTTAAAGCTGGCGAAGATTTTTTTATAATTAGGCAGCCAGAAGATCTTATTCCAGTCAATCAACTTGATGCAGATGAACATAAGATAGTAGTTTTTGATGATATTCCGCTAAATAACATGGAGATGAACAAAATAAGATCATATTTTTCACTATCCCGTAACAAACAGTGTAATTCTGTTTATCTCGCTCAAGGATTTTATAATGTTGATAGGTTTATTAGGCGAAATACGGGTTGTTTTATTTTATTTCCAGGACTGGATAATGTTGACGTTAGAAATATTGCAAGCGAGCAATGCGGTGGCGTGACAAAAGATAAGTTTATTGAACTTTACCGTAATGCTACAAAAGATAAATTTAACTTTTTCTTATTTGATAAACTTACAAATGATCCAACTAAAATGTTTCGCTGTTGTATTAACACTTACTTACAATAAAGCGTTTCAATTTTATAAAATTTATAATTATAATAATGGACAAACGAGCAAGATACAGACAACACATAGAAGATCTAAAAAAACTTGCTCAATCTCAGGCATCACTTAAGCAAAAAGTACAAGAAGCGCGACGTGGGCAAGTAACTGCTACAGAAACAACAGCTACAATTTTCAAGCCGGTTACTGAAGCATTATTAGGTAAACAACCTGAAACTAAACCACTGTCAGAAGAAGAACTTAAGCAACTACAGGAAAAAGGTTTGGTTGGAATTGTTAGAGAACAACAGGAAGCAGCTGCTGCAAAACTTGTTACTAGATCTGATGAAGAAAAGAGAAAACTGATTGAGGCACTTACAGCAAATATAGCTGATCCTGCGGCTAGACAAGCAGAAACAGATCGATTGATAAACAATCCGCTGGAACTTGAGCGAAGATTAGCAGAGTTAACAACGCAAGGAATAACAAATATTATAACAAATTTATCAGGAGACATAAAAGATATCAGAGAGGAGCAACAAAGAGTCGGTGATCTTACTGTAAGGTTTATGGAGGTTGGAGATCAAAGACTTCATTTTACAAAAAAAGCAAATGATGAGATAAAAGTTAGTGAATATAATGATTTTTTAAACAAAGAAAATATAAGGGGTATTGATGATATAAGCAAGTGGACTGATGCAGAATATCAAGCATTAATCGATAAATTTGATGTAATATTTAATGACGGAGCTGCTGCTAAAGATGAATTAAACACGGTTACAGAGATTAATAATATGATTCCACTTTATGAAAGAATGAGAAAGGGTGTCATTGCTCTCACGTTTAAAAAAACAGCAGAAAATAGTAGAGCAAAACCTTTTGGTAAAGGGTGGAGTTTTAAAAGAAAATTTGATAAACTCGATAAATCTCGTGTAGAAAAATATAGAAAAGAAAAAACAGGAACTGGTGTAAAAGTATTTACTTCAACTACTGAAATGATAGGTAGATTAATGTTATTAATATCATCAAAGGAAGCTGGGAATGTTAGTGTTGAACTTGATAATGAAATCATTGACATACTTGATCATCTAAGATCGAGTGAATTATTAACATCTAACGAATATGAAACTTTACACCACGACTTAATCGCGGCGACTTAATTTTGTAAAATGATATAATATTAAAGGAATGCAAACAACATTATTACTAAACTCTAGCGAGTCTACAGAAGATAGCGCAAATTTTTCAGTAAATTATATTCCACCTATAGAACTAGATCCTGCAAAACAATATGAAATTGGATTAATTTCTTGTACTTGCTGGAATGCTATACCTAACGTGAAAAATGATGTTAACGATGAAATGTATTTTACTATGATTACAACACCTACAATATCTACAACAAAAAAAATAAAAATTCCGCAAGGAGCTTATAATATTGAAGATCTAAACAAGACGATCAAAGAGCTCATAACAAAAGCTAACGGTGTGGCTGATAATTTTGAATTAGCAGCAAATTATAACACATTGCGAACTAGGATAACTTTGAAAAATATAGCAATCAATCTTGAACCAAGAGAAAGAAGTATTGCACAACTGTTAGGATTTACTGAAAAAACTTACACTGCACTTGATCAGCCTATTACATATGACAGTGAACTGCCATCAAATATAACAGAAGTAAATACAATATTAGTAAATTGCTCTACTGCTTCTGGCTCTTATACATCAAAAGGTAGCAAAGGTCAAACGATTTACAGTTTCTCACCAGAAGTCCCGCCAGGTTCTCTCATGCAAATAACTCCACGACATATTATATATTATCCTTTAAACGTTGAAGATCAAATAACAAGTATAAGGATGCAGTTGCAGTTGACAGATCAATCAGGAAAACAGTTACATGTTAGTAATGAAATTGTAACTTATTATTTACATCTACGCGAGCAAAAGTAAAAATTATGCAACATCAAATATAATGAAACAAAGAAAAAAAGTTTATCGAAGAAAAATAGTAGGAGGATTTTTTGGAAATATATTCACTAAAGTTATTAAAAATATTCCAGGACTAGCGCGTAAAGTTGCACCAATTGCTATTGACGCGGGTAAAGCTTTTGCAACTGGGGCTGCATCTGCCGCTGGGACTGCAGTGGGACAAAAAATAGCTAATAAAATAAAAGGAGATCCACCGACTGCATCTGAAATAAAACAAGCTATCTCAGAAATCGCTCCAACAAAAGAAACTCAAAAAGCTATGATAACAACAACAAAAAAATTATTATCACCAAAGGGCGAGCAGATCATACAAAAATTAATATCTAAAGTAACAATGCCGCAATAAAATTTTATATAATCTAATAAAATAAAATGTCTACTAAAAATTATCTCGAGTTAACAGAAACTTATGACATCGACAACGATGTGACAGAATTCGAGTTTGTTGAGTACCTTGATGAAAATTCTAACGAACCAAATAAAACTGGTATTAGAACCTTTAACACCAGAGACGAAGATGTATTTCTACTGCCACATAAGGCTATGTTAGAAGTTCGTGGTCAGATTATGACAGTAGCTAATCCACCTGCTGCATTTGCAGTTGGAGCAGAAGTAGCTCTTATAAATAACGGTTGGAGTTTATTCAAAAGTGCTAGATATCAACTGGCTAATCAAACTGTAGAAGATATTTCAAGTCACCTACAAGTTGCAAGTACAATTTTAAATATTATTTCATTTTCCGACGATTACTCGAGATCAACTGCAACTAATATGATGTGGTTTAAAGATACTGGACGGGGTATAGCTGAATCAACAGAATTTTTAAAGAGAGGCGCTATAGTACATGGAGCTAATGCTGATGAAAATACTGTAATTGTGAGAAATTTTCTCATTGCTAATGCAGACGCGCTAGGTATTGTTGCACCAGGTGCAGCTGCTAATGCAGACGCTACAAGAGTTTCTCTTACAGCAGCTTTTAATAATCTAAATATAACACCACCAGCTGTAGCTGCAGACGGTACTGCGATGTTAAATTTACTTCTTAACACACTTGATGTGAGAAATCCACGCTATAACGAAGGTTTTGCTAGGCGAAGAAAACTTGCAGCAGGATCACGTCAAATTACAATGATGCTTCCGCTAAGTATGATTTTCGGCTTTTGTCGCGATTATGATAAAGTATTTCGCGGAGTAAAACATACGCTTATTTTAGATCGAGCAGACCAAAACGATTGCTTGTTTAGATCTGGAGGGGTTGATGTACAGTTTATCATAAACAAACTTTCTTTGTGGATGCCACGTATAACACCATCAATCACTAAAATGTCAGAACTAAATAACACGCTTGATAAGCATACAAACAGAATTTACTTTAAGCAGCATAAGGTATATCAGACAGCGGTTCCAAATACTACTGACTACACGTGGAGGGTCACAACAACATCAAGCGAACAACTGCCGAGAAATATCTTTGTCGTATTTCAACAACAAGCTCGACGAGGTAACCAACAACAAAATAATGCAGTATTTGATCACTCTGATGTCAGACGAATATACGCTAGATTAAATTCAAAGCAATATCCAGAACGAGCTATCGAGTGTAATTTTGCTGATGATGTTAATAAAAATATTTCTCGACCGTACATGTACCTGCTTGACGCAATACAAAAATATCAAGATGTTGAAGATGGAACTCAAATATCAGTAGAAGAATTTCGTACGCTTTATCCTATATTTCATTTTGATGTTAGTAAACATAACGAGCGAGCTGTAGACAGCACAGCGGATATTGAAATTACCTGGACACTTGGGGCGGTTCCAGTAGCGCCGTTATACGTATACGCATTAGTGATTAGTGATAGATTTATCACGGTAGATTCTATTGGAGGTAAAATGACAGTTCAAGTTTAATCTACAGTTGTTATATAAAATGGCAAAGTATATTGTAAAAGAAGTGTATTTGACTGATGGCCAAGTTAAAAAATTAGTAGCTGCTACTGCAAAGCGAGAACAGGTATCATTAAAAATCAATCCTAATATTTCTGATGGTGTTTTAACAAAATTAATGCTAACAAAAAATCAAGTAAAAAAGTATGATCGTAAAAAAACTTTTGTTTTAAATTTGAGTGCTGCACAAATGACAGCGATGGCAAAAGAAGGTGGTTTTCTTGGTCCGGCATTATCAGTATTAACTAGTACAATAATACCTAAACTTTTGCCGGTGTTGGGAACATTAGGACTAGCAGCAGCGTCTGGAGCAATATCTGGCGCAACGAAGAAAGCAGTCGAAGGTAATGGTATCATTCGTGGAAGTGGAATAAAAAAATTGTAAATTTTATGTAAATAATATATTATAATGCCACAAAAGAAAAAGAAATCACCAACAACAAAAAAAAAGAAAGTAATAAAAACAAAATCACCAACACCAAAGTGCAAATGCATATGCAATCAAACAAAACAAGGAGGAATTATTCCGTTCGCTCCACTTTTGGCGGGACTAGCGGGAAGTCTGCTGCCAAATCTTTTAGGAATCGGACGTGGTCTAACATTACCAGGAACTCGTCGACCCCGTTGAGTAATTTTGATATCATTGATAAGTTAAAAGCGGTTCCTGGATTTCACGGAGTTTATTCTAAAGATGAGCTCTCAGCAATAAAATCACCATCTGCTGTAAGTTCATGTGTTATTAATATACAAGATTTTAATGACGGATCTGGTACGCATTGGGTAGCAGTTTATAATAATAATTATTTTGACTCGTTTGGACTTCCTCCAAGCGATGTAATAAAAAAGTATATGAAAAAAAAATTTACAAAAGTATATTATTCGTCAAATCAACTCCAACCTGTTGGAACGTCTGCTTGCGGATATTATTGTATTATGTTTATCCGACAGATGAGCAGAAATCTTAATTTTTTAAAATTTATTTTACAGTTTGATAAGCAACCTTCTCACGCTAATGATGAGATCGCAATTAATTTTATCTAAACTTATAAGTATAATAATGTCAACATACTGTCTCAAGTGTAAAACTAAAACAGAAGGTATTAATGAAACAACAGAAAAAACAAAAAACAACAGGATAATATTAAAAAGTATTTGTGCAATCTGTGGAAAAAGAAAAAATACATTTTTAAAGAAAACGTCCCCAGCGATAGTATCTCCAGCGACGTCGCTAGGATCTGGTTATCCTAATATTATTTTAGTCGACGACTAAAAATATAGAATGATATGCAACTGTGATTCTGACAGAGATTTGTGTATTGAGCAAAATAAAATTGTCGCATACTGTCAATGTTGTAACAACAGAGAAATAATAGGGTCAGGTATAGATATACATAAACTAATTGGAAAATTGCCAAAACCAAAAGGCGGTTGGACATTGCCAGGGCATCGGTATACTGGTCCATGGAATCCGCTACATCAACAACTAGATGAAAACGACAATCCATTGCCAGGCCAAGAGCCTTACAATCAAGTGGATGCAATAGCAATGCGTCATGATATTTGTTATCGTGATCATGAAAACTCAAAATTAGATTGTGATAAAGTAATGTTAGACGAATTACGTGATATGGAGCCAACAAATCTACGAGAACGTTTTGATAGAAAATTTGTTCAGGGAATAATTGGAGCAAAATATAAACTTGGACTCGGAGAGTCTCGTCAATCACCTCACGATCGGGGAAATAAAGTATATGATGATCTTGCAGTCGAACTACACAGACCTAAAAAAAAAAGTTCCAACGACGTAAAGTTGTCGCTAATGGTGTAGATGATATCTGGGCAATAGATTTGGTGGATGTATCCAATCTAGCTCAGTTTAACGTTGGCGCTGATGGCGCTCCAAAAAGGTATTTGTTTAATGTTATAGATGTTTTTAGCAAATATGCTTTCAGTGTACCTGTTTCGGATAAGACAGGAACTTCAATGACCGATGCGCTAAAGCAGATAATAACAAGCACAGAAAGAAAACCAAACAAAATCTGGACTGATCATGGATCTGAGTTTTTTAACAAAAAGTTTGAACAGTTTCTAGAACAAAATAATATAAAAAGGTATGTTACAGGAAATGAGGGTAAAAGCGTTGTTGTTGAGAGATTTAATCGCACGCTAAACGAGAAAATACACAAACATATGACAGCTAAAAACACCAACAGGTACATCGATGACCTTTCTCAAATCGTAAGCGAATATAATAACACGAAACATCGAACCATCAAAATGACACCTAAAAAAGCTGTTAAAAATCCAATATTAGCAAATGAAAACATGTACCGCAGACATAAATTTAAGGTTGGTGATAAAGTTAGAATTTCTTTGATGAAAAAGGTGTTTGCAAAAGGATTTACTCCGAACTGGAGCGAAGAAGTTTTTGTAATTGATAAGGTACTTTTAACAGTACCTGTAACGTACGTTTTAAAAGATCTGGCAGGGGAACCGATTGTAGGTAGTTTTTATGAACAAGAACTACAGAAAACTGATCAGGATGTTTTTGTTATCGAGAAAGTGATTAGAAAAAAAGGGGATAAAAGTTTAGTCAAATGGCGTGGGTATAGTGATAAATTTAACAGTTGGATCCCAACCAAGCAGATTATGATATAATGCTATTATAAATTAACTCATACTTTTGTTTGACAGATTTACATTTTACTGGTTTACATAATGATATTAGATACTGCTTACGATCGTTAGAGATCGTCATTAGATTAAAAATCTTGACAAATATGAAATTAAATTTAATATTTTTCTGTCGGCCTGGAATCTTGATATTTAAAAAAGGTTTGATTAACTGCCAGAACAGTTGTTGTTCGGCAACGGTAAAATTAAATTTAATTAGCTGCTTAGCAATGTGATACTTGACATTATACCGTTTAGTTGTTGATCTGCTGTAATTAGATCTGTCAGCAACAGTGACTATTTCACCATCATCAGATTCATTGTTATATAAAATATCATCTTCGCTATAACCAACAGATTTGTCTATAAAATCTTTGGAAAATGTAATACTATGTATGACATCATCACTGACGACCTTATCACTGACAACCTTATCACTAGTATCTTCTTCGTAGAGTTCAGCGAGTCGTTTCATCAAGTCCATTATTATAATATATTTTTATCTAATTTATTATTATAAGATGACCGATGAGATAAAATATCACCAAAAAGTTAATATAGTAAATTATAACGAACTAGCTGAAGCGGTAAGAAAATGTTTGTTGGGTTATAGTGTTGATGTTATTGTAATGCAAGGTGATTCTCATAAAATATTACTAACAGAAGCAGAAAAAAATAAAATTAATGAAAGTGCAGTAACGACGCTAAAATTTAATCACGATGATATCATAGCATTTGCTCATCATTGCTTGACTAAAACCGAATTACAAAATATTATTGATCATCATATCTAAAACCAATCCTAGCATCGTATTCTCTTGAAAAAGTTGATTTTGTTGCTCCATCAGCTATAATTTTTACGACTGCGGGATTTATCTTATAATATTTCGCCGCAGCTGAAATCGATTTGAATTCGATCTCCTCATCCGTTTCGAGGTTTTTTGAAATAACAGGTTTTATTGGGCATCTAAAATTAATACCATTACTATTTTTTCCTTTTCTCACATTTTCCTGTTGCGTTACTATCTCCAGATTTTCCAATCGATTATCAGTTTGTATATTATTGATGTGATTAATAACAAGACCATTGGGTATAGATCCATTGAACACCTCATAAACAAACCTATGACCAAGATAACGAACTTGATTTGTTGATGTTCCTCTAACAGTTACCCTAATATATCCCATATTGCTAATATTACTAAGAACTTTTTTAGTTTTTCTATTTCTAATAATACCGCGATCGTTAGCCTCGTATAAATCAAATACTGGGTGCGGCTGAAACTCATCTTGTAAGGATAAATTTTCAATATTATCATCAGTGACTTTACCATTATAATGATATACACGCTGTCCCTCTGGAATATCATCACAGAACAACGTGTAAATAAAATCTTTTCTAAATATTACAATCCTCTCAGCATTATCTCCCTTTACACTAATGTTATAACCCGCTGACGTTAATTTGCCAACAGGTATTCTAGTTTTAATGTTAATAACCGAACCAATTACATTTCCAGCGTATAAGTTATACTTTGGGTGAATTTGATAAATCTCTTGCTCACGTGCGCTTGTCAGATTTACTGTCATTATATTATAGGTAATATTTTTTATCTCTAATTGATTTTTAACGCATGCGCAGTGTGAGATAAAGTTATACTTTGGGTGAATTTGATATGTTTCTTGCTCACATGTGTTTGTTAGATTTGCTGTCATTATATTATAGGTGATATATTTTATCTCTAATTGATTTTTAGCGCATGCGCAGTGTGAGGTAAAGTTATGTTTTGGGTGAACTTGATATGTTTCTTGCTCACATGTGTTTGTTAGATTTGCTGTCATTATATTATAGGAGATATTTTTTATCTCTAATTGATTTTTAGCGCATGCGCAGTGTGAAAAAATTATCAATTAGATATTACATTATAGTATAATAATGTTAAAATTGCGTGATATAGCTAAGAGAAGCTTTATGGGAGAACCTAATAAAATAGCGACTGCTTTTGCAGGTTTTGATAATAGTTATCAGTTTGATAATCAAATTGTTTTAGTAAATTTTAATGCAACTAATCTTTACCACCTATTACAGACAATTGTAAAACGTGAGCTCGAAAAACATAAAAGTATCAGATTATTTGTGCAATATCATGTTATATTTTCAAAGTTAGTTATAATGGAAGAATTAACTAACAAGGAAATTGCAGAACCTTATATTAACGCAAAATCGAGACGTGTTTTGCTTGGGACTGATCTATTATCACTATCTGATGAAATACACCAAGAAATTGGAAAAAAAATAGAGGAATTTAGTCAATTAGGTTCGGGTTGGAAGTTTGAAATGATCAAAGGAATATTGTTTCACACGATGAAATATAATGTATTACGAGGTAGTTCATACGTCGACCTGCCACCAAAAATAAAAAGTAAAAGATGTTGTATAAACATCAAAAACGTAGATAACAAATGTTTCCAATGGGCTGTTCTTTCCGCACTATTTCCAGCAGAAAAAAACGCTACTCGTGTTGAAAGGTATATCAGTCATGTGTCTAGATTAAATTTTAAAGATATTAACTTTCCAGTGGCAGAAAATCAAATACCAAAATTTGAAAAGCAGAATAATGTTTCAATTAACGTTTTCGGACTAGATGAAAAGGAGGACGTATATCCGAGATATATTTCAGAAAAAGCTTCACAATCGACTATCAATTTACTGTACTACAAAAATCATTATGTTTGGATTAAAAACTTTAACGGACTAGTTGGTAGACAGTACAATAAGGATAAGAACAAAAAGTTCTTTTGTTACCGCTGCTTGCATGGCTGTACAAGCAATGAAACATTACAAAAGCATTTGCAGTACTGTAGTGATGTGCAAAGAATAACAATGCCATCTAAAAAAGATAGTGTGTTACAGTTTGTCCATCATAATCACAAACTAAAAATTCCTTTCGTCATATACGCTGATTTCGAATGCCTACTTCAACCTGTACTTGGCGTAGAAAATGATCCTAACCAATCGAGTACAAGAAAAATTCAAAATCATGTTCCATGTGGAGTAGCGTACAAGGTAGTTTGTTGCGCTGATTCGAGATTATCTAAACCAATCCAACTCTATCGAGGTAAAAATCCAGCTGTTTGGCTTCTCAAGCAGTTGATTAATGAAGTTGATAATATTACTTATCGTTTGAAAAGAGTAACTCCAATGTTAAAATTAACACCTCAACAAGAATCTGATCACGAGCAAGCGAAAATTTGTTATATTTGTGAAAAAGCTTTTGATGATAACAAAAAAGTACGTGACCATTGCCATTTGACCGGACAGTATCGTGGAGCGGCTCATGACCAGTGTAATTTAAAATTTCACGCTCCAGATTTTATTCCAGTTATTCTTCACAATTTTCGAGGATATGATAGTCACATCATCGTAGAAGCTTTTGGTGATCCTGAGATAAAAGCTCATCTAAAACTCAATAATGTCATCAAATGCATTCCAAATAATTTTGAAAAGTATATGTCAGTTACGCTAGGTAAATTACGTTTTATTGACAGCCTGCAGTTTATGGCAGCCTCGTTAGATGAGCTAGTAAAAGGTTGTAGTAAATTTAATAACCTAAGAGACTGTTTTGGAGATAAATTTAATCTATTAGCTAAAAAAGGAGTTTTTCCATACGAATATCTCGACGATTGGAGTAAATTTGATGAAATATCTTTACCTGACAAAGACAAATTTTACTCACAACTTAAAAACGAAAATATAACTGATGATGAGTACAGGTATGCACAAGATATCTGGAAAGAGTTTGATTGTGAGACTTTTGGTGATTATCATGATTTATACCTGAAAACTGACGTGTTATTATTAGCAGATGTTTTTGAAAGTTTTCGTGAAGTGAGTTATAATAATTATGGACTAGATCCTTGCTGGTATTATTCTGCCCCTGGGTTGTCATGGGATGCTTTGCTAAAGTTTAGTAAGGTAAGGTTAGAATTACTGACTGATGTTGATATGTTCAATTTTATTGAAAAAGGTATCCGAGGTGGTATTAGCGTGATAACAAAAAAATATGCTGAAGCAAACAACAAATACCTGAAACAGTATAACCCTGACCTTCCTTCGAAGTATATAATTTATCTAGATTGTAATAATCTTTACGGTGGTTCGATGGCAGAACCAATGCCTTTTAGCGGATTTCATTGGATCACGGTTGATCGATTTCTATCAGAGACAGAAAAAAAGATACCTGACGATGTTTCCTATTTCGTTGAAGTTGATCTTGATTATCCAAATTCGCTACACAAATTACATAACGATTACCCTTTCTGTGCGGAATCGATGGTTATAGATTATAGTTTGTTATCAAAAGAACAACAAGCGTTAGCATCACCAAGGCAACATTCCATGGTCAAGAAACTAGTACCAAATTTACTTGATAAGAAAAATTACGTTTTGCATTACAAAGTTTTAAAACAAGCAGTCGATGCTGGTCTTGTGTTGAGAAAAGTTCATCGTGTACTAAAATTTAATCAGTCGCCGTGGATGAGAGGTTATATTAACTCCAACACTTCAAGAAGAGCTGCAGCGAAAACAGAGTTTGAGAAAAACTTCTTTAAACTGATGAACAATTCCGTTTTTGGTAAGACGATGGAGAATATTAGGAAACGCGTAAATATCGAACTAGTTAATGATGTCAATCGCAGAAACAAACTTGTGTCAGACGATGATTTTGTGAGCATGAAAATATTTAATGAAAATCTTGTTGCGATACAAAGAAGAAAAACAAATCTAAAACTAAACAAGCCGATCTATGTTGGAGCTGCAGTGTTAGATTTATCAAAGTGGATGATGTACGATTTTCATTACACTTTTGTTAAAAATCAGTGGCCGGCTAGTAGATTATTGTTTACTGATACTGATTCACTCGTGTATGAAATTGAATGTGAGGACATCTATCAGGACATGTACAATAATCGACATCTGTTTGATCTTTCCGATTATCCACGTGACAGTAAATTTCATGACGACACAAATAAAAAGGTTATTGGTAAGTTTAAAGATGAAATGAACTCGAGCGCTATCAAATACTTTATCGGATTACGTAGTAAAATGTATGCCGTATTGTTAGATAATAATAAAATAACGAAAAAAGCCAAAGGTCTGCCTCGTAATTTTGTTAAAAAGTTTATGAAATTTGATGACTACAGGTATGCGCTTGATGGTGGTGTTAGTTTTATGAGAGCTATGGCAATTCGAACTAATCATCATAAACTCGAAACAGATGTCATTATCAAACGTGGATTGTATAATTTTGATGACAAACGCTATTGTGAAAATGGGGTAGATACATTTGCCCTTGGGTATTGTCATGATGATAGATCTATACTCAACATTATCTTTTCCAACTGAAATTTTATCTAAACTTATAAAATAATGTTTGAAAATTTGACAATGACAAATAGCTACAATAGTAACATCAAATATCTAATGATGGACGGTAAACAATTGACAGTTGAATTTAATAATGAAACGTCAGGTATATGTTTTAATGGAACATGTGACAAGTTAAAACTTTCGCTCATCAGATCTGATAACAGTATGTATTTCAATTATCTCGAACAATTGTATCAAAAGTTGCTAGCGGAATTTAAAAACTTTCACAGCCCCATTAGCCAACAAAACTATACTAAACTCACAATTGATCTCGATCGGTCAAAGGTATATTTTATCAACAAAAAATATCCTCTGAACAAACCAGAAATGAAAGATCTGTTTGAGTCCCGTCGCTGTGTGAGTGGTAAAGTAAAATTTAGTATCTATAGTCGTGATAGTGAAATATTTTTAATATCAACAGTTGAAACATTAATCATTGGTAACGAGATATAAAATAATATCATTTTCATTCTAATGCTAGTTTAATTTCCACCTTGTTAACTGAAACGTTCTAACACACAGTTTAATTTTCATCCTGTTATCTTGTGGTAAAACTCGTTTGCCGTCTTTAGAATAATTGTATTCCACACATGCGCTGTTCTAACAAATTAGTCACCTCTGTGTAAAGAGTTTATCGCATTCCAACACCTGTTGTTTTGTTTGGTTACAAAATACCTGTTTACAGGTAGTAGTAGGGGGAAAAAAAGAGGTGGGGGAGGGTGAGTCAAAACCCTGTTTTATTTTGGAAAAAAAAAGGGGGTGGGGTGGGGGATAATTTAGGACTATAATTTATACTTGTTTGGAGGGTTAAAAAAACAAAGTGAGTTGAAAACCTGGTTTTCCTCTAGGGTGAGTTGAAAACCTGGTTTATTTTGGAAGAAAAGGGGGTGGGGTGGGGGATAATTTATACTTGTTTGGAGGGTAAAAAAACAAAGTGAGTTGAAAACCTGGTTTTCTAATACTACTGCAATTACATCCTCCTTACTGCATTCAAAATGAAATAAGCATTAAATTCCACAGCATCTTTTCGATAATTGCAATTGTAAGGCTTCCCACATTATGATCTGAATCTTTCAACAACATAATAGAAACACGCATGCCGATGTCAACACACTTCAATACCATTAAATTGGCAGACGCTGCTGGAATCAGATGCAAGTTAATTCATGTAGATAAATCCAGACCATAATTACAAAATTGCGTTGAATAGACAAAAAATGCAAAAACGCATTCATTCCGGATGAACTGGAAAAGTTGTAGCAATGCGTATTTATTAACAATATTACTCCAAATTTCAATTTTAAGTAGACCAAACGTCATTTTCTTTCGAAACCTACGGCTAGCGCGCGACCAACTTCATATTTGTCTTGGCATAGTTATGTGAGCCAGTTGTGTAATGATGCAGCTAAGCTTGTATAGTTAGTTTGGAAAACGGCATACATTCTGTTACTTTGCTTTTTGTAATGTATCTTTGTTTATATATTTAAGCATTGGGAAGAATAAGAAAATGGACATATAATAAAAAGATTTCTGCAAACGTTTTTTGAGTCTTTTGTATCAGTTTTAGGGGCTTAGTATAAAAAAATTCTAGATTATTTCTTTGGAACCTGAATATTGCAACAATTTATACCTACCACCTACTTGCAAAGTAAAAGTGTCCGTTTATTTACAGCAGAGAAAGACAAGCTCAGTCCTCGCAAAATTGGTACTAGCTAATTACGTTTTATACTCAGTAAGAAGTCCTACTGTATTTGGAATGTCTCTCACTCGTCTATTCAAACACTCAATTAATCAGTCAAGACATTTCCCCACAGTTAAGCCTGTTTCACTTTTTACCGTTTGTATGTATACTGTAACTAATTTTCCTAAGAGATTCCATGACGATGTATTACGTTTAATGTTCTGCAGGTGTTAAAACTGCAATTAGTTTTTTCTCCATGAACCATTACTTATTAGAGCCAAACTACTGAATTTGACATTGGCTGGAATAGGGGAGAGACCTCAAAACATATCAGACGATAAATTCAAATAGTGAAATCATGTTGATTGTTATCGTAGAAGAATCAAACATATCTGAAGTCAAGTGAAGTCAAACGTATGTCCTAAATTAATGTTGGTATTTTTCATCTTCAAATGAGATAATAACTTTAAAGGTCAAAACACATGTCAACTTTGCATTATTTTTCATCAGATCTCTTACATTGCTATCTTTCTGATTATATAATTTCCCATAATTCCTCATGAACATCCCATGGTGTACAGCTATGTGACACTGGACTATCATTATTTATCATTATTATCTACTACGACAGTGTGATACACTCGCAAATAAATTTTGACTTTGTTTTGTATTTGATTAAGTAACTAAAATTATACTTCCTACCTGTGAGTTATAATTTTGTCTAGATTGAACGTTTATATTCAAAATATATCATATTAAAAAGCAATGATATTAAAATACGGTTTTGAACTTTTCAGGTCCTCGCTATTGGGGTTTGAATCCAGAATGGATTCTATGCCAGGTCGGTAAATACCAATCGCCAATAGATATCCAACCGGAAAAACTGCTATATGATCCTGCACTCACTGCTATACTGTTTCCATCCAAAAAGGTATCGATAGCAATCTGTTTACATATTGAAGGAAACAAACTTATTTCTACATTTTCTACGCAGTTCTTTCAAAACTAAGTTATATTATCAGTAGCTTTCGTCATCTCCATTTTCTTCTCATTTGGTTCAGATTGGGTATGAGCAACACACATCATGCATATTCAGTGCATATTTACTGAACATTTCAAGGGCAATTTGTTGTTACATCATAACAACAATGGCTGTCCTTGGGTCATCGTTATGAACTAAAGCTGAAATGATATTCCTAGATTCATAGCTATGATTCAAATGTGAGATCTTCCATCGTTCGTCCTTATGAATCGGGGATGTCATGGGCGCCTGCACCTAAGGGCAAGGAGAGGGAAACTTGTTCCCTCTACCCGGATTCCACCTCTAAACACGTTTCACCAATATATGTAAATAGTAATAGCTGACCTCTACATGTTTGCCGCCACCCAAGAAAAACAATTCTGAAGGCACTCTTTAGGGTTGTAATGACCTTCCTTGTCTCACTATATCGTAAGCCATCCTTTGTATCGTTGCATCGACATGTCACAGGCAATAAAACGTCAATTGTATCCCAAACAGAAGTATAGTGTTAGATTCCATGTAGAAGCATAATATGTTTTTGAGACTAATACATTGCACCATCATCCTATTATCAGTTCTTACACACTTTTGTAATTTAATGTTGTGTTAATAAGGGCATTACATGAATGAGCTTTCATTAGTTTTGCTTAGAAGTAACGCATCCAAAGAAAAAATTATTATTCGTAAATTAGTATAAAATGGCCCTTTACATGCTTCTATTCTTTGTGAAATAAAAAAAATCCCAAAACAATTTTGGGAATGAAATACTCATCTTATATTCAAAAGTCATTAAAATCAAACTGAATGCATGAATTAAAAAAAATAGTACAAACATATACATGTACAGTAATTTATACCTACTTACTTAATTGTCCTCATATGTTCTTACTTCCTGGCTTTATTACTTATTTTACTAAGTAACTTCATATCAAAACACGTTCACTTACATAAGATGTTCATAATTTAATGCAATTCGTGCAGATGAACGGAAATTTGACGAACACTGGTCATGACGTCACCTTTCACGTTGAAGACGACTTATTGCCACACTTCAACGTGACGTCGGGGCCACTTCAGTATGAATACAGAATTTACCAGATTAAAATACACTTTGCTCACAGTGACGTTGTCGGATCAGAACATCTCATCAACGGATTATCATTTCCTGCCGAGGTAAAAATTGATGTGGATGTTAAATTGCACGTGTGTATCTGTCCCAGTGCCAGATTTAGATAAAGCGAGGCCCTAAGCTATGGGAAATCATAGAGGCCATATTTGGTATAAAATAAATTTATGGGGACCCTTCAGACTGAGCTCAGATTTTGGGGCCCTAAGTTGTAGATTGATAACTTTATGCATAAATCCGGTACTGATCTGTCCTTTACATCTGTTCCCTATTGCTACTTCGACGTCAGTGATGCGGCATGGCATTTAACAATTTATGGCAGTTCCCTCACCCCCACCCCCTAATTTTGAATTGAATAATTGTTTGACTGTTACACCTTCTACTTGTGAACGAGTTTTATGAAAGAGGTTATATTTTTTTGCTTGAGGTTTCTAGCTTGGAATAAGGGCATTTTTTAGTATTAGTCGTGCATTACCTTACACTGTGTCTTAAATCTTTAATGATGTCTCGTCTTTGCACAGTTTGTTTCTTTCCTTGTATTAAGCTGTCGAGTTAATGAAAAGTAGCTACATTTCTCTCATAGAATAACAATTTCCTGTTTCTCTTTGTCTTTTTCTTTACCTAATAATTTAAAAAATCATAAGTCTACCATTTAAAATAAAGGGTTACTACTATATTATAATATCTTTAACTCTCATAAGAATTTAATTTAATTACATTGAAAACATGTGTCATGGTATTATTTAAGGCTCTTCTAATCTTTAGGTTCAGATAATGGCATACAACGCAGATCTCTGCGACAATTTCACACAAGCTCTGGTCTCACCTAACGGTTTGGCAATTTTCGCTATATTTGTAGAGGTAAATATATAAATTATTCTATTTTAACATACTCTGAAATGTCATATTCAACAAATAAGTTTTGTGCCAGGTGACAATTGTATGATCATTATAGTGTCGTCTAAGCTCATATATATATATATATATATATATATATATATATATATATATATATATATATATATATATATATATATATATATATATATATATATATATATATATATGCAAATCATGTATGTAGACTTGGACGTTATTATAAATCTTTTTATTGAATTATTTTTCAAAAAGTTTTGAATTAATGTAATTTTCATTTGCTTATAATGTTTGCGTGTATTGGTTTAATATAAGGACTTATTCTATATTTACGCAACACTGAAAGACTAAATGGAGTTTAATCTTAGATCCATAAGAAAAATCTCCTCTGTGACCCTCATTTCTCATTTCGTTTTTGTTGCTACGGGCTGATAATTGTTTTTACACACACACACACACACACACACACACAGAGAATTTGTATAACTCTTATTGAAAGGTATGAAATTTTAAAATAAAATGTATGATCCGTGTTAGAAGTAAAACTCTTAACACTTTTTCTTGGCTCTCTACTATTCAATGTGACATCAGTTCAAAATAAGGACGACGTCTGAGCTAAATGCAATAGCCAGTATGTTCGTAACTAATGCACGAAAGAGAAGAAAATCGTAATTATGAAATTTATATTTTGGTACAGACATAATGTAAATAAAGGACTTCTTTGTTATATGCTGCGAAAAACGCTCAAATGAAGTAACCTTGATGTTATCAGAGTCTAATTTTTGTTCCAGATTGGGCCAGTGGGAAATGAGGCATTTACGATACTTGCTGATAACTTAAAATACATACCATCTAAAGGTAAGTTATTAATGTATTGTGTTTGGTCGGTACTATTCAACAAAGGTCAGAAGCAATGTCAATTACAAATACCATCTAAAGGTAAGTTATTAGTGTCTGGTGTTTGGTCGGTACTATTCAACAAAGGTCCGAAGCAATGTCAATTACAAATACCATCTAAAGGTAAGTTATTAGTGTCTGGTGTTTGGTCGGTACTATTCAACAAAGGTCCGAAGCAATGTCAATTACAAATACCATCTAAAGTAAAGTTATTAGTGTGTGGTGTTTGGTCGGTACTATTCAACAAAGGTCAGAAGCAATGTCAATTACAAATACCATCTAAAGGTAAGTTATTAGTGTCTGGTGTTTGGTCGGTACTATTCAACAAAGGTCCGAAGCAATGTCAATTACAAATACCATCTAAAGGTAAGTTATTAGTGTCTGGTGTTTGGTCGGTACTATTCAACAAAGGTCCGAAGCAATGTCAATTACAAATACCATCCAAAGGTAAGTTATTAGTGTCTGGTGTTTGGTCGGTACTATTCAACAAAGGTCCGAAGCAATGTCAATTACAAATACCATCTAAAGGTAAGTTATTAGTGTCTGGTGTTTGGTCGGTACTATTCAACAAAGGTCCGAAGCAATGTCAATTACAAATACCATCTAAAGGTAAGTTATTAGTGTCTGGTGTTTGGTCGGTACTATTCAACAAAGGTCCGAAGCAATGTCAATTACAAATACCATCTAAAGGTAAGTTATTAGTGTCTGGTGTTTGGTCGGTACTATTCAACAAAGGTCCGAAGCAATGTCAATTACAAATACCATCTAAAGGTAAGTTATTAGTGTCTGGTGTTTGGTCGGTACTATTCAACAAAGGTCCGAAGCAATGTCAATTACAAATACCATCTAAAGGTAAGTTATTAGTGTCTGGTGTTTGGTCGGTACTATTCAACAAAGGTCCGAAGCAATGTCAATTACAAATACCATCTAAAGGTAAGTTATTAGTGTCTGGTGTTTGGTCGGTACTATTCAACAAAGGTCCGAAGCAATGTCAATTACAAATATCATCTAAAGGTAAGTTATTAGTGTCTGGTGTTTGGTAGGTACTATTCAACAAAGGTCCGAAGCAATGTCAATTACAAATACCATCTAAAGGTAAGTTATTAGTGTCTGGTGTTTGGTCGGTACTATTCAACAAAGGTCCGAAGCAATGTCAATTACAAATACCATCTAAAGGTAAGTTATTAGTGTCTGGTGTTTGGTCGGTACTATTCAACAAAGGTCCGAAGCAATGTCAATTACAAATACCATCTAAAGGTAAGTTATTAGTGTCTGGTGTTTGGTCGATACTATTCAACAAAGGTCAGAAGCAATGTCAATTACAAATACCATCTAAAGGTAAGTTATTAGTGTCTGGTGTTTGGTCGGTACTATTCAACAAAGGTCCGAAGCAATGTCAATTACAAATACCATCTAAAGGTAAGTTATTAGTGTCTGGTGTTTGGTCGGTACTATTCAACAAAGGTCCGAAGCAATGTCAATTACAAATATCATCTAAAGGTAAGTTATTAGTGTCTGGTGTTTGGTAGGTACTATTCAACAAAGGTCCGAAGCAATGTCAATTACAAATACCATCTAAAGGTAAGTTATTAGTGTCTGGTGTTTGGTCGGTACTATTCAACAAAGGTCCGAAGCAATGTCAATTACAAATACCATCTAAAGGTAAGTTATTAGTGTCTGGTGTTTGGTCGGTACTATTCAACAAAGGTCCGAAGCAATGTCAATTACAAATACCATCTAAAGGTAAGTTATTAGTGTCTGGTGTTTGGTCGGTACTATTCAACAAAGGTCAGAAGCAATGTCAATTACAAATACCATCTAAAGGTAAGTTATTAGTGTCTGGTGTTTGGTCGGTACTATTCAACAAAGGTCCGAAGCAATGTCAATTAAAACCATGTTAAGTTATTGATGTAATTGAGAAAATGGCTGTAAACGTGCTGTTTATACTAGGCAATATCGTACGCGTTTGCATAATATGGTGTAAACTTTGCAATTGAAGATATTTATGAATGTAATGGTACATTTAACCAAATAAATAGGTATTTGATAAGTGTGCATGGTATTGATCACGAACAAATGATGATCATTAAGTAGATTATCAATTTTCTTTAATACAATTATTCCAAAGTTAATTATAATGCAAATACATTTGATCGTTTAACATGTGTAGAAGGCAAGACAATCATTTCTTTTTTTGGAGCGTTCTCTCTCTCTCTCTCTCTCTCTCTCTCTCTCTCTCTCTCTCTCTCTCTCTCTCTCTCTCTCTCTCTCTCTCTCTCTCTCTCTCTCTCTCTCTCTCTCTCTCTCTCTCTGCAGTGTGATTATATCCTTTTGGTTTTCTATTTTCTTTTTTCCTGTAAGGTAAATAGATTATTATTCGAATCCACGTTTGATTTATATTGTCCCAACATAGTCTGAAAATTTATTTCCTTGTTATATATATATATATATATATATATATATATATATATATATATATATATATATATATATATATATATACAGTCGTTCCAGTTTCCTATGAAAGAAATCAAGATATGTATGATTTTTTTTATTACAAGAAATTATAAATATATACCAGACAGAATAGACAGTGTTATCCGTGGATTCTGTAGTAGAATATTGGTAATAGTGGGAAGAATTAATAGTGTAATATAAACAATACTATCATACAGGTTAGAGAAATTAAATTCATACTCTACGGAGTTTCGACCCTAGGTCTGCGAGAAAATGGTACCCATCGCCTTGCCTGCACGCACTAACCCATATACCGTCACGACTAAGGACGCATCACCAAAAAATGATGGCACTGAGTCGGTGTTATATTAGCTGCTGCGTAGCAGACACACTCGCATGACGACCTGGGTTTAAGCTCTGTAAAGTACGAATTTAATTTCTCTAACCTGTATGATAGTATTGTTTTTCTGTCTCAAAACGAATACCCTTTATGGTTTTAGTAGATACTAATTTACGCAGTGGGATAACAGAGTACCCATAATCTGTGGGGTGATGACTGAAAGCAGAAACAAGTGAATCACATTTTAACTTAAGTTTTAGATAATTGTCATTTTTGAATCCTGTAGCGATAATCAAAAGTTCCCAATAAACAAAATGTTCCATAAAAGAAAGAACATATTCTTCTTATACATTTAAACTTAAAATCTGCCAGATCCAAAGTTAATTTTCATATCAATGTCGTTGCAGAGTGATCTAATTAAATCCAAATTTATACCAGTTCCTTTTCGTGTTTTAATGTCTCGTGTTATTTCTTAAAGCATTGTCAAGATAAATAAGAAAGAGGATTCCAAAGAAGATTATACTCAAGCGACACGATTACAATGCGTTCATTATAAGACGGTGCTCCTGACTGGTATTAATGCATTTAGCTGAATATGTCAAAATTAGATAACCGTTCATTATAAGACAGTGCTCCTGACTGGTATTAATAGTTTTAGCTGAATATGTCAAAATTAGATAACCGTTCAGTAAACGACGGTGCTCCTGACTGGTATTAAAGGTGTTAGCTGAATATGTCAAAATTAGATAACCGTTCAGTAAACGACGGTGCTCCTGACTGGTATTAATGCTTTTAGTTGAATATGTCAAAATTAGACAACCGTTCATTAAAAGACGGTGCTCCTGACTGGTATTAATGCATTTAGCTGAATATGTAAAAATTAGATCACTTCATGTTCGGTAGTTTGGCGAGTGACGAGAGAAAATATATTTACATTGGTTCAAATGTAGATGATGCTTATTTTGAATATAAAGTTTCCTTTCTCTTTCTAATATCATTTAAGTCAACAAATTCGTAAAACTGTTTATTACATTATGGATAATAGAGTACATTTAAGAAACAGGCAAAGAGTTAAACGGTAAGCCGTTAATTTTTTCATTCTGATGAAACAATGTATCCACTCGAGAAAGGTAATTAATCAAGCCGTCCTGATTTGTCCTCGTTAGGTGCCAATATGACAATAGGCAGATCACACGCTGTTATATTTTAATGGCTACAACTGAATGGTACTTGTAGACCATTTACAGTGTTATTCAAGTATTGATTTTATTTCAACATCTTGAAAGAGACAATTACGGCTGAAAGTTGTAAAATAGCACGCTATCTGAACAGATAAAACAAGAGACATGTTCATGAATATGCCATTTCAAGCGAAGAAACATTACCATAAGAGAGAATATGGACAAAATCGATTATATATATATATATATATATATATATATATATATATATATATATATATATATATATTATATATATATATATATATATATATATATATATATATATATATATATAATCAAACAATGAAAAATAGAAATTTAAAATATGGTTAGTATATGAATATGAATTTTGCATTTTGAGTGACAGCTATGAATTTAATAAAATTTAGATTTAATGATTGAATTTTTACACTTCGTTAATTTTCAATAGTTTCTTGATAACCATGTTGATCCCGTATGTCATGCAATTCTCCTTCATGCAAAGTCATGCATCTTTTATGAGCATGAAAACATACTATTTTTAATAGTGAGAGTAGCTTCTTTTGATCCCACCTTGCAAGGAAGCGAGACGTGACGATCACTTTCTGGAGGTAGCGTGAACAGTTGGTAAAAGTTTGTTATGGTTTTACATTTGCATAAATTTCCTAAACCACTTGATTTCTTGTATTATACTTGGTATGCATTGTCGCGGTGGTCCCATATGCCTTTCTACGTCACAACTGTTTGCCCTTTTCGTCAACATCATAGTTTCCCATAGGCTTTAGTTAAAGAAATAATTTTCACTTGCATCTTTTTACTATCTCATATTTTTATTACCCTGTGAGTAAAGATGATATAATAATGCGTTGACAATCCACTCTACGACGACTCTTTTGAGTTGAGTTCAAAATCATAGAAAACGTGCGTTAAAATATGGAATACAGTTTTCTGGGAGGGGGTAATATTTCCTAAACCCTTGATGCATCGAAGGAATCAGCTTGATAGTTAATATCATTCTTTTTCATGAACATTGGCGAAGGTGTTTGCTAATGATAATTAATTTGCAAATATTCCTTGATGCACATTTTTTAACATGGAATGAAATATTTTGGGATGAAATATTATGAATCTAAGATAGTTCACTTCTCGATGTGTTTTGTTCACCTCTTTGACCGTGGTGTAAACATCAATCGGTCACTAGGAATTTGTTTTAAGTTTTCGGTTAAAATTCTATATTATCTTGTATTTTCTAATCCTCTTCACTGATTTTCTTCATACCTCTAATATCGTGTCGTGACCTATAATAATTCATTCTGAGACAGAATCTCTTGTCCATTTGATCAGATAACTAAAATATTCTCAATGGTTAAATTTCCTTCCGTTTTCAATATATATATATATATATATATATATATATATATATATATATATATATATATATATAGATAGATAGATAGATAGATAGATAGATAGATAGATAGATAGATAGATAGATAGATAGATAGATAGTTGTCCACTTCTGGATGAATCATTTTATGCTTTAGGTGAAAGTCGCCCGTTTAACTTTTACTTAAAGGTTCGACTTACGTGATAAATTTGTATTATTTAAGGGCAGCAAAACAAATATCAATTTAAGTTAGATTGTCAAATGGTGGTATCAAATTATATACATCCAATACGTTTCAAGTCATATATATTTTAGTAAAGTTTTGTCGATTGTTACTGGAGTATATACTAGTAACGCCAAAAGCTATTTTTGTCACGAAAGTATATATAGTCTAGGATTATTCTGCTATTCCGAATGTCCTAGATTTATGATCAACACTACGTATATTATGTTATTAGCTAATAAACAATCTTTCCACGAAAAAGTAAATACATCGTATATAATTTATTTCATCGATTTCCCCTCCTTATTTATTGCTTTTCAATTCGCTGCAAAAGTTCCGCAGACATGAATGAATTAAAGAAATCTTGCCCCTAAACTGATGTTCCCTTAACAAAGGCAGTAAATTGGAGCATTTGTCAACCATGTCCGCGAAACACTAAAGTAGACAATGATTTGAAAAGCATATCGTCATTAGGAAATCGATTTGCATTAGACGCTTTAGTTCCTCCTTAAATTAAGTCTCTCACTGCAATCAACTACTAATTGTTCGCAAAGATTACACTTTTAAAATTGTAGACTGGCTCTCTGTATAGCATTTTTATATAAAATAGATTTATTTTCAATGGTGTTCTTCCAAAATTAAAAGAATATAAATTATATTATATCGTGCTTAATTTGAAAGGTCGAAGTGTTCGCCCGAACTTTGGTTTTACTATTACGATTATGACGTACCATCTAAAAGTGTAGACATATAAATAGACAATCAGAGATTAATAAAGATTGGAAGGGAAATGCATGTGTCAGTGACTGAGTGATGGCATAGGTGACTTCAAGCTGACGGTAAAATAACAAGCAAAAATTGTTTATAGTTTCGTACACATTCTCTATCATTTTGAATCAAGTTCCTCCATTTTTAGAACAGTAGCATTTAACAGTCAATTTCTAATAATATTTTTTAAAAATAACTAATTTGACAACACCCATATGTGCTATATTTATAACTTGTTATCTTGTTGTGGACGTACTTTTCTGATGAAATACACTTTAGTACATAATCGGTCGAATTCTGTGTGAATTATTTTGATAATAAAACAAAATTTAATATGTTAACTACAAGAATTTTTAAAGACAATCCATTTGATATTAAACATAGATTAATGTTAAACTTGGAAGATAATAGTAGCTTGAAGCACACCGTAATTATCTTGGTCTATTTTGGATCCAAAGAGACAAACATTAACAATTGGCATTGTTGTTTGAATCTGTAAATAATGTTTCATCATCCATAATTTTCAATCTGCTGGCATATTTTTTATCTGACTATTCTTGAGATTGCCTCTTTTGTAAAGTAGATTAAAGATAGCATTAAAAGACGGAAGAATAGCATAACAGTCTTTATGTATTAAACGTTTTAGACAAGATTCCATAACCGTTAAAGTTATGTCGATGGCCACAATCCTCTAACGATATACCAAGAACTACAGTCGAACACTGCAAATTCATATACAGCAAATTGCAGTTTTTTTACATGTAGTACATTTTGTGGGCCTGTTGTCATGAAAACTTTTCTGTCTTTTCTAAAAAAAGTTGCATCTTTTTTATTAGCAACATCATTAATGTAAATTAGTGTTCAATTCATCTGCTAAAATCAATAATAAGATATTATTAAATTGAAAGTCAGTTTTGAGGCATCATTTTCCCGATTACCTCACTGGCTAGTACCAGCATTTTTGAAGGAATATAATCACGCGAGGGAATTGATATTTTAGGGTAATTTAAAATATTCAGTAGTTTTAATGATTTAACAGATTAATACTTTTCAATGGCACGAAAACAGCTTCTAATGTAAACCAAACAGACAGTTATTAATATTTTGAGACAGGTAACAAGAGGCTCGTAGGTTTTGGAAATTTGCTAGTAATTATGTTTTTTTGGAAGTGGGATTAATACAACAAATATTTCTTGAGCTCGCTTATGAATTGCAAATAGACGACTGATTTAGCCTAGTCAATTGTGGATTATGATATACTTTTATCTCAATACTTTCACGAAATCTGTCATAAACTAATTGAAACAAAAAATAACAAGTTTACGCAGGACCACCATTTGCCATGCAGTTCTTCATATTCCTGTGAAATTTTTAATATGTGATAGTCAGAAATTTGGTTAAGGTTTGAGATGTAATCTCGCTTTGTCGTTCTGATGTACCTCTTGATTTTTATCGCATATGCATATCTACCTTGTTACAATTACAAAGATTTGGTGATGACGTTAGAATTGGTTCGAAGCCATAACAATCCAAACATGTGCATAATATCGTCTGAAACAAGGATATCCGGTTATTGTACGATGACACATATTTCAGAACCCTTAGAGCCTGGACCGCATTTATTAATTTCAGAGGTGAAAATTCTAAATACTATTCTAGTGATCTGAACATATATCGATATAAAACGATTAACCAACGAATGGAAAATATACATAACGACGTTCAGAATGTTGTTACAGTTTTTGAAATGAGACATTGTATTTAGTATCTTTGATAACAAATTGTACAGAAATGTAAATAAGTTCCACAAACTTTCTAGTTAAGTGATTTATTGCTCTATCCACGCAGGACAATCTAGCTGGATAAGCGGACTTCCTCTGAATATTTTGCTGCCCCGCACAACACAGTACATGACATATGAAGGGTCCACTACTCAACCCGGATGTCAAGAGACTGTCACGTGGGTTATTTTCAATAAGCCGATATATGTGCTAAAAGAGCAGGTGGGTCTCAATTTTTTAAAACGTCATTGACTTTATTTTGTTGATATGATCTTGAAACTATATACATTGTATTTCCTTGTGTTTGGACAAGTCGCTGATTTGTCTTTTCTAGTTAACAAAAGTAATATTAACGATGATTTGCTCCAATAATCCTATCTAGGCAATTATATGCAAATATGATTTTTACAACGGATCTGTTAAGTGCTTCGAAGTCTGTGCTACGAAATAATAATTGCGGCTAGGATTCTAGGCATGATCATGACCGCAAACATTTTTGATGCTTGAAAGATTCCGTGACGTGTCTAATATATGCCAGAAAATTTATAACTTGATTTAGGTTATTTTAATTTTATTAATTATAGAAAAGATACAGTGACCTCCTTTCATAAGCATTGGCAGGTGTTTCTTTCAGATGTTCGAACTGAGAAAGCTGAACCAGAAAGGAGGGAGTGATCAACAACTTCTTATCGAAGGAAACGTGCGGCCTATAATGCCCCTTAATAACAGGGTTATTCGGACAAACATAAAATACGAAAATAAGGTGTGTTTTAGAAAGTATATATATATATATATATATATATATATATATATATATATATATATATATATATATATGTGTGTGTGTGTAAACGATTTTTGTTTATGTAACTGTGTATATCAAAATCATAATTAAAATAAGAAATTTTACAATGTTGCATGAACTCAAATTTATATTTTTTTTACAATTTGAAGGAATTTTAAAATCTGTGTATTTGTCTAGATATGGATCAGTGTGTCGGCATCTAAGTAGATGTTTTAAAAAAATTAAAGACGATGGAGTAAAGCTATTTAAACAAATTGTTTCCACTGTAAATAAAACTGTATTACCATAAAAATTCGTGACATAACGATTTATTTTCAACAAAACGCTTGGTCCAAAAATGATTATTTCTTTTTCTTACATTTTAGATAAAGAACTGTACAGTGACCAAGGAGGTCTTCTACGAAGGTAGGATTAATAATTCCCATGAACGAGGAAGCAAAAGTGTTTGTATAAAAATACTATCACTCAATAAGATCCGTCCCAGATATTTTCATGTAAACAACTTCACTTTATGAATTTATCTAATAATTTCTGATTTGGGTTTACTTATCCTTTGTACCAAAACAAACTGCAAAACAAATAACCAAACATGCTTGAATCATTAAATTGTCTATCGCTGACAAATTAGTAGACCCGTGATCTTGGGTGCGATACTCACCCATGTCACTTCAGGTCAGCTGCCTTAATGTGTCATAAACAAAAACATTTCACTTCCATATTGCTGGGTATCATCTATCCATGAATGTGTTTCAGGTGTAATTAAATTTAACAAAAACAAAACAATAACCCACGACTGATATACACATATAATAATGGAAAGTTAGATTAAATTATACAGCGTTATACATTTTAGATCAAAAGTTAAAGCTTAAAACAAGTAAATATTTTCTATACTTTCAAATAGCATTTGTTATAAACACACCTTAGCTTTATAAATCGTGTGTATTTCTAATGTAGTGAACACTCTGAGAAACAACGTTAGAAGAAAAAGAGAGGGTAGATGACTTGAGTCCTGTGTCAAGCCTTCATCTTTACGCACGACAATCCTGCTCTAAAGAAGGCTTGTTGAAGGTAACTTCATACATAATAACATTCATGTATTCTTTCTATATAGGCATAGATTCAGCTACTTAATGGAACTAATTAATTATTGCGATAAAAACATTTTCCATTTTAATTAGCAAGAAAAAGTAAGTCCTGCTAGGTAAATTGAAGCTTAAGTTGCCTTTTTAAAAAAATGAGAGTGATTTTGTTTCTTCAAGCAGACTTTTTTTCCGGAGATGTACCTATGCAAAGATCTTCTCAAAGACAAAGAAAACATCCGGAATGTTTTGGAGTATTCCTTGTAACGATCGTATTGTCATTCACTTTATATCTATAGTTTGTTTGAATTTCCTTCATTGCTAATCAAATCTTCAACTTGCAAGTAATGTTTTCTTTTCCAGAAAAACCGTACTCTGGGATAGTATGTGTCACCAGTGACTACGTTGTCTAATAGCAATCAAAGGACCAAGAGATAAATTTACAAGATTTATAAGATGTTGATAAACCAATCTGTGGAGGGTTAAGTTGTTTACTTTATTCATTGATGGATTTTGTCTAGTTAATTGCTACGGGAAGCCACTGGACAAGACATCAAAGTGATTCAGTTTTAATATCTATGAAAACAAGTGTCTGTGATAAGGACGGTTTTATGATAATCATGGTAACTTTATTGTCTGACATTAATACTTCAAACAGTATTACTTTTGAATGTTACCTCACAGAAGATGGGATTAATACTTATAAATGTCTTTGTGACCAAAATGGTTTTACTGTAAACATTCAGACAAGCGTAGCCATGGTAATAGTGAAGACATTGTGAATCCCTACCATCAGTATTCCATTCTAATTCATAAAATCGCCTTACTGAGATTGTGAAACAATATGAACCATTTTTCTTGTTCGTTCTCTTTTGGCTATTTTCAACCAGAAAGAGGCTGAAAGAGGAAGTAGTTGCATTGTTACAATAATTTAAACTATGCATTTTTAAAAATAGATATCTGCTATCATTTATTGTGTCTGTAACAGACGCGTTTCACAATAGTTTGCTCTGAAGCGTTATAAACATGTAAAGAGTTCTGCTTATTTTGTATTATTCAAGCTCCAGTATGTTTGGAATCTTTTATCAGAATCAACTCTAAACTCTCATGTCCATAAGTAATATGTTAATCTCATGGACTGTATAAAATGTTTCCTTTCTATGAATCCGTATGGGACGGTATAATTCCAAGTACACGCAAAAGATAATATAGTCGAGAAACACGAGTTTAAGTATAAAGCAACCAATTGTATAACGTTTGATAAGAAATCAATGACATGCATAGCAGAATAATACCAAGGGAAACGCTGTGAAAATATATTAGCATTCTTTAGTAAGAGTTAGTTTAACATTTCATTTTTGCATTCGCTCTCTCTCTCTCTCTCTCTCTCTCTCTCTCTCTCTCTCTCTCTCTCTCTCTCTCTCTCTCTCTCTCTCTGGTCGTTTGGCAAACCGTGTAAATAGTGGAGAAAAAGTGCTAGAACTGAATGTTTGTATTCATATTTGGTTGCTTGCCGAGCTGATCGTTATAGAGTTTGATATATCCTTTAAGCATGAAGAGTATAACAACCATTTTGTTAATGGTTTGATTTTTAAGCATTTATTGTAGGTGACCATTTTTCCAAATTAAACATTTCTGAAATCATTAATTAGGTAATCAAGATGTCAGCTCTTTTATGACAGTAAGAAGACACAGCTATTAGACTACAGAAAAAAATTGGATCGTCAACTCAATCCAAAATTCTTGCATTATATTAGTCAGTGATTTCATGTTAACTAATCAGACGTCAGAAATTTGAGTTAAAGCAGGAGACTGCTTTAGTAAACCCCTGTGGTGTTAAAAGAAGTAATAGAAAAGATTACGAAGCATCATTTACTTTAAAATTCAACAAATATTTAGTTCCCTAAAATACAAAGACAAAACGTTAAAAAAATAACTTACGGTACTTCGAATAAAATCGCAAATAATGGTAGGATTTGTAACACATGTCTTGATATTTTAAGTTCTTAGTAAACGTTATTGGTATTCCAAAATAAATCTAACACTGGGCGGGGATGATGTGCCTGTGATTTCCTGAATAGTTATGATGTGCCAACAGTATTTTGTTCAATCAAAATAATATCCCAAGGATCACATGCTTTAATTCACTTCAATTCACATTCTCTTTACCAAGAATGTTGTATACATGAGTACCTTTTATCCAGTGAAAACATAATTTGAATAAATAAATAAATTCCAGACCCAAAAAAAATCTACACAACAAAAAGACAGATTTCTGCTTCAGATGTTATCATAGGAATACATATTT
Organism: Potamilus streckersoni; assembly: GCA_016746295.1. Classification (NCBI taxonomy): domain Eukaryota; kingdom Metazoa; phylum Mollusca; class Bivalvia; order Unionida; family Unionidae; genus Potamilus; species Potamilus streckersoni. Next base: position 1,322,674 of record JAEAOA010000236.1, on the reverse strand, counting down.
TGTTCAGTGAACAAGATTTTAAACTCCTACACCTGTCCTAGGCCACAATCAGCTTTTTTCTAAAATAAACTTTCCCAGATGACAATTTCATTTTAGATGGCTCAAATGTTTACATGTTAAAATCTAAGTTATAATTGAAAGATTTTTTACTTACGTTATATTAAAGAAGAACATGGTAAACACATTAAACCTGACTGAGACCAAGGTAATAAACCTAATGTTTATCTTTCAAGCCAAAAAAAATAACCAATGATGTTTCCAGAACTGCTACTGATCTTGGACAAGGTCAACTAATTAAATACAATTTTATATTATTCACCGCATATCCTGTTATAAAACAAAATGCAAAACATCACGAAGAAGCTAAGCAAATTAAATTAAATATACATAACAATTTATTATCATAAGTTCAGACAATATATAGAAAATAGCTGTGTATACATATTCAAACATTTGCACAGATTAGACACTAACATTAAATTTTACGCAGATTACCACCGAGCGAAATAAACAACTTATCAATGCAGCCAAAAATAAATATACATGACCCAGAGTGTACGAAAGACTTCCATTTTCTCAGAGATAGTTCGGCCTCAATACATTCATAAGGAAACGGTTTTCTTGGTACATGTTAATCAAGTATACATATTATTAAAATTACATTAGATGACGTCTTTTGAATGATAAAATATGCATGAAACAATATAGTATTTCTATACACGCGAAAGTGTGTCTGTAATTAGATATTTTCCAGTAATTTTCTGAATGTCAATGTCATATTCCTTAAACATTAAAGTCCACCTTAATAATCTTGATTTGTGGGTGTTTCCTTTTGTTAATGAAAGTAAGAGGTTGTGGTCACTAAATACAATAATCAGAAAAGGAGCTAAAATAATGTACACTTCAACGTGTTGCAAAGCCACATCAAAACTAAATATTCTTTCCCAGTTGGGGAATATTAGTGCTTGTTTAGTTTGGTTTAGAAAAATATAACACTTGATGATCCACACCATTTCTGATTGACATAAATTTGCACCTGAAAAAACAGGTGCACACTTAAGTATGGCCTTAATGTATCAAAAGCCTCCTGACATTTGTCAGGCCAATGAAATTTGGTTTTATTTCTCACCAAACTGGTCAGAGAAGCAATTGAAGCAATTTTCGATAATATTCAACCAACCCAAAGATTCTATCAGTTGCTTTTAACAGATTGGCACAAGTAACTCAGACATAGCACTGACCTTAATTTCTACAGGTTTAACTGGACATGTTCACAAAAAATGTCCTACAAATGTAACACATGGAAGAGAATTTTGAGGCATCAGAAAGAGAGACAGAACCCTATCAACGGGATAAAACTTCTTTTTTGTATTTCACTCATTCCTTAATTTCATTTTTAACTGAGTATATTGAAGACTAGTTCTTGCTACTTTACAACCACTTTACAACTCATATTTGAATTCATAGACAAGTAAAATATAATCTCTGAAACTTCGGTTGAAAGAAATTTCTCTATTAAAAACCTAAAAGGATTAAGGACATTTTGTACAAACGCTAATTCAATGGAACTAAAACCTAATGATTCATAAACTGATTATCTAACAGCAACCGATAAAAAATGAACACCCTCGTGTCAGTAGTTTCCTGCACCAAAACAATATGACCGAATCATATTCTTCAAAGTTTGATGAAATTTATTTAAAGTCTATCGACTTTCAGGGTGATAGACAGAAGATTTGAACTGTTGGATACATAATATATACATAACTTGCTATAAACTTCCAGACATAAAATGTGGCCCTTGATCAGATTGGACAGATTTTGTGAAGGCCAAAAATGTTTTAAAAAGTGTGCTAATATATCAACAACCATGATGTATCACAATGATATAATAAAAACTCTCGTTAAATTGATTCACAATAATCTCAAAATATTGATTTATTCCGAAATATTGAGTACGTTTTAATTCCAGTGATTCATTTAAACAAATAATTTTTCTAAAATTAGAAATGGAACACAATATGAATCCATTTTGGATGTCAAGATAGAAATTAGTTTGAAGTAAACAACATTTATATAAAAAATAATGTCACAATAACAGAACTTGGATGAGGGTAAATGTTCCATCAAATTTCTGAGCAACTTACCTATAGAACATTTTAATATTTATTTTTAAAAAAAACTAGACTCTATACTATGCAAACATGGCTACCTCCAGTGATTACTGATCTTAATGTCTAATCTAAAATCATAGACACGTATTAGCTCTGTAATGTGTTATTTATAAAATAACGAGATATCACTCGGGGAGGCCCTAAACTATATTGCTGACCTAGGCCAGCCACACATTATAGACATATATAAAATCATGGAGTAAAGATAACACAATACAAATTAATAGACATAAAAGAGTATTTTTGCTATTAGCCGTTTTGTATTACCTGGCAAAGCGGTTAAGGCAACTAAAGCAATTATTTATCCTTTGCTAAAATTCGTTAGATCTTTTCCAACCAAAGTTTGAAATAGTTTGTCAGCTGTTAACCTAAGGAGAAACAACTACAGTCAACAGTATGGCTCTATTGGAAATTTTTAATACAAATTATTGTAATCACTCAGCTATCTTCAATGAATTCCTAAATAGCAAAGGGCATTACATTTCATTTTAGTTCTATTATTCCATACATTTATCCATCACTTAAAAACACCATCAGACAGATGCACTCATGCCTGTATATCTGGTGATTGCTTCGAGTAATAGACCTCTTATCAGAGAGATGCACACGTAAGGGTATAAGTCTAGTGATAGTTTCATGAATTGGACCTCTTACCAATAAACGTTTTCACTACTCTTACAAAAGCATGTTCAGTGTTCTATGAAGATCATTTGATTTATATGCATGCTACATATAATATTTGTCAAAAGAGATCGACAAGATTTTAACTACAGTTTCAGTGTATAATATACGTGCTATGCACTGTAGCTAACAAAATCTGCATTATTAAATACTCCAATTCCCTAAGAAGGGTCGATATTATACTCCTTTTATATGAGTGAAATTATGTGAGAGCACAAACTTTCATTTCATTGATACATTTATTTCTTCGATGTTTCGCATATTACATAACATTTACAATAAACATTTGGGGGAAAAGAATGGAATATGCACTTTTGTTAGGGACATTTGCCGGACATAGGACAGATAAACCATGCAATCAAGGCATCACGAATCTGAACAGTCTCCCCTATCAACATTTAAATGCTAAATTAATTATCATTGATACTCCTTTCTTAATTTACTTGACACAATTTAACTAAGGCCAGCATATAAATATTCTTTATCCTGGTAAAATAGAACTGAGATGTAGAAAATATATGAAAGCGTTTATAGCATTCATTATTATCATACATCCATAAAGTTATATATATATATATATATATATATATATATATATATATATATATATATATATATATATATATATATATATATATATATATATTGAGACAGAGGGACAGACAGACAGAGACAGAGTACATAGGCTGACTCTTAATATAATTTACGCGGCTACTACGTTTCATTAAGATTGAATGAGATTTAGTGCATTAATCGCAGTGTTTGTAGAAAAGTAGGATTTTCTGGTGACTTTCTGCGGAATCTTTTCTATATTGAGAGTACCAACTTAAAAGTTTTGTCTTGACTGGAATGCACACGATTTTGCATACTTGACATTGCAGGAATAAATGGTATTACTGTCTAAGATATCTGCACATTTCAACAAAGATTAGAATATAATTTTGTAATTTTTAGAAATAGAATTAGATTTGGATATTAATTTGATAATATAAATATGCTCTTCTTAGGTGCAATAAATATTTTTATGAAACCCTAATATCTGGTACTTTGCATATGTCATATATATATATATATATATATATATATATATATATATATATATATATATATATATATATATATATATATATATATAGATGCAATAAACTGACGACGAACAGTACGAAACTAGTAACTAACTAGCCTAAGCGCTTTCGACTCTTAATGAGTCTTTTTCAAAGGCAAATACAAAACATAGTTACGACAAACAAATAAACACAAAAACGTTGCGTTTGTAAACCTCTACATTTCTATCTTCACATGTGTTAAAACTATAAATACAACCAGCTTGTGTAGACTAGTTGCGGAAACTGAAAACGTTGTATAATTCCCTAAAAGTCTACAAGCCAAAGCGACATCTATTTTTATTTTGTGTACATATGTAACACAGATTATATCCCGGATATTTGGTTCTATACCGGTTATTCTTATAGTAAAAATTGAAGGATAAGAAGATTTAGAAAATGTTAAATTCTACTAGTGCATAGTTTTCATTTTCTAGTCTTCTTGGTTTAGACCGCTTGGTTTCAATGTTCTAAGGCGGCGTATCCAGTATGATTCCTTTTCCTTCCTGGTTTCGGAACTCCAGCTGTGGTTGTTGGCAATAGCGATAAGTATTATATCACTGAAAGTGTGGCCAGGGGAGGAGAAGTGTTCTGCGACCGGGCTTCTGTACAGCTTTTTTGTCATCCAATCAGATCTATGAAGGTTTATCCTTATGTGTAGCTTTTCAGTTTCTCCCACGTACTGAAGGCCACAGATCTTACATGTGATGAGATAAATCACATTCTCTGTTTTGCACGTTTTGTTTGGACCATGTATGTTTAGTTTTTCTTTAGTCACTGTGCTAGTGAATGTCTTGGTCTCTATCATATGTTGACAGGTTTTGCATCTTTTATCGCCACAGGGTCCAGATTGACTAGGTTGGTTTTGACTAGCGATTGTTGTTAGCTTGGCCGGAGACCAAAAAACCTAAAGGACATCCTAGTCAGGGCCAAGCTAACAACAATCGCTAGTCAAAACCAACCTAGTCAATCTGGACCCTGTGGCGATAAAAGATGCAAAACCTGTCAACATATGATAGAGACCAAGACATTCACTAGCACAGTGACTAAAGAAAAACTAAACATACATGGTCCAAACAAAACGTGCAAAACAGAGAATGTGATTTATCTCATCACATGTAAGATCTGTGGCCTTCAGTACGTGGGAGAAACTGAAAAGCTACACATAAGGATAAACCTTCATAGATCTGATTGGATGACAAAAAAGCTGTACAGAAGCCCGGTCGCAGAACACTTCTCCTCCCCTGGCCACACTTTCAGTGATATAATACTTATCGCTATTGCCAACAACCACAGCTGGAGTTCCGAAACCAGGAAGGAAAAGGAATCATACTGGATACGCCGCCTTAGAACATTGAAACCAAGCGGTCTAAACCAAGAAGACTAGAAAATGAAAACTATGCACTAGTAGAATTTAACATTTTCTAAATCTTCTTATCCTTCAATTTTTACTATAAGAATAACCGGTATAGAACCAAATATCCGGGATATAATCTGCGTTACATATGTACACAAAATAAAAATAGATGTCGCTTTGGCTTGTAGACTTTTAGGGAATTATACAACGTTTTCAGTTTCCGCAACTAGTCTACACAAGCTGGTTGTATTTATAGTTTTAACACATGTGAAGATAGAAATGTAGAGGTTTACAAACGCAACGTTTTTGTGTTTATTTGTTTGTCGTAACTATGTTTTGTATTTGCCTTTGAACAAGACTCATTAAGAGTCGAAAGCGCTTAGGCTAGTTAGTTACTAGTTTCGTACTGTTCGTCGTCAGTTTATTGCATCTATTTTAATTAATCCCTGACAGACGTGATCCCTTGGTGGATCCAGTACGCTTGAGAGGGTTGTTATTCGCCATATGATTTGTATTCTTTATATATATATATATATATATATATATATATATATATATATATATATATATATATATATATATATATATATATATATATATCTTAAAAACGTCATGATTGTCCAAACTAGCATCCACTCAGATGCACCTGCCGTCCAATTACATATTGATTGGTCGTTGTTGCGGTAAATTTCCAGATGCAGCATCGCCGATGTAACGGTTGTCTTTTTCTTTAAGACAAATCGCACGTCTATTACCGGTAATTCCATTCCTGTTCAAAGCTCGCGGTGACAGAGAATTGACAAGAGATGAATAAATCTTTACAATCATTATTCACGGTTCACGTGTCCAAAACTCTGATAATTTGTCTTTGTTTTTTTTTCTTCTGACATTAACACTATGTATTAGAGAAGAAGGGTAGACATTGCATCCTATTTTTATTGACTGTCAATCCTCTTCGTACAGTCTAAATGCATCAAACGGTTTAGACCTAGTATATCCATCTCATTTGGACAACAATGTGATCTATTCTAGAATTGAACAGTTTAATTTAATAAGTTTTAGTTTCATCAAGCCTTTAAATATCACGGAATACAAACGTTGTTCTGTAAGAATATGTTTGATAAATGAACAGATAACATGAAAAACCATTGTTCCTCTTTGTACAGAATTTACTTTTTGGCCGTTGTTGTATTGGAAAAGCATGATATCACTCTTTGAAATACCATGATCAGTATACGCTTGATTTACTGACAAAATTGTGTTAGCTTCAGTTCGTAAACATAATTTCTCCAAAGGTGCAATTAATCAGATTAATCAAGCTTGGTACACAAGTTGCCCATGTAACAGCCAGCTGAAACTTATGATTTATGGGTCTCTGCACTAGGGTCCCGGGGGTAGCTTATCGCTTAAAATACAGCAATTAAAATTTATCATAAATTGATATGTAATCTGTAACTGAAATTTACATACAGTTTATTCACTCCACATGTTTAAAGGTAGTTCAATAATTTTGTTTCTCGATTTGATTGTTTACAAATCAGATTACCTTTAACTAATAAGATGATTACAAAAAACGCCTGTTTATATTAGTTATTCCTAATGTTCTATAGGCTTTCCTTTTCAATGGGTGACTTGTTATTAAAGGTCGTTGTATTGATATTGAACTTCATGCCAAGGAATAATATTGCACAAGTACTGTTTTGCTTGTTACTAGAAAATAAAATAAAATCTATGTTAATTTAAAATAAATGTTTCCACCTCTGATGTCTTTGTAGACGGAAACAGACATATGTTCTGTTATTTACTAGTGATTGCGGACTGGAGGAGGGAACATTTCGTATGAAGGCTTTATCATAGCGACCAAACAAATGCCAGCAAGTGACACCTATTTACCAGGATTTAAACTCTACAGTTCGAATGAGATACAGTAGAATTATAGAATTATCCGTCGAATTCAAGTCTGCTTTTGAAACTCAGATCATAGATAAAAGTGTTGATATTTGCCTCATCTTAATACTTAAACTAAAATCATAAATTTTCTTTAATTTTCTTAAACCAAAGAGAATACATCTCTTTATATGGTCACAATTTCATCAGCGACCTAAAAGTTATCTGCATCACTAATCCACGTGTGTCCATAAGGAGAATGCAGTACGATAACAAAATATTTTAAACTCTTCCTGATGCATAATATATTATAATATATTCCGTTCTTTTTCGTCTTTTTATTTAATACCTTTTACAGACGAATTGAACGTCAAGAAAAATATACGTCTTTTTCTGACATCTTGTTTGAATCGACTACTTGCTACAGATGATTTGAAGGTGTAGGAAAGTCGGAATTCTTTTTTTCATCTTGGTTATAATGATTACTTTCTAAAAATGATTTTAAGGTCGAGAAAAGTGCGCCTTCTTTTTTGTCATCTTGTTTGTATGGATCAGCTTTCTACAGATGATCTGAAGGTCGAGAAACGTACACATTCTTGTTATCGTCCACGGGATGTAAATGAGACCTACTTTATTAGCTACAAGGCCTGATAAATCCAACTATTTATCGCAGCGGTGTTCAAAGAAATATTTATTGAAGAAGTGGATTATTGTACAATTTGTTCACTTCTAGTGCAACGATCTTTATAACACCTGTTATTTTCTTTAAACTGAAAATCCCACAAAATCAAAAAGCAGATAATCGAAGGTTTTAATTTTGGTATATTGCTCTAAGAAACCTCGCAAAGACACTTTATTGTTTAAACATAGCCAATTTGTCAACACTTTGTGTCATGCTGTAAAGATAAAATAGTTGTGCTGTTAGTTCAAATATATCATAGTGGCCTATATTGTCTTTCTAATATTTTAGTTTTCTTATAAATATAAATAGTGTATATTTATTGTGCCTTTAGTTATTCGTGCGTATTATATCCATATCAATTGCTTTATTTCTGACTTTCTATCCATTCGCTACATGTTTCTGATGAGTACCTCAAATTGGTATCTATCCAAAAGTTTGAATAAGCAGTTTAAAATTAACTGGCGAATTAATTTTCTTTAAAATAAGCCAGTATCAACTGACTGCATATACATTAATGTTAAAAGATGACCTGGGTGTGTGGGCATGGTTTGTATACATTGATGGTTTACTCGTTAAAAGGAAGTGAAAGTTACGTGTCTCTCCGATGACACACCGATACAGCTGGCCGGGGCTGTGGATTGTAAAGCATACGCGACAAGTAGAATCCTAATCTACCAAACTGAGCAAACGCTTCTCCATAAATGAAAATGTGAATCCTTACGTCATAAAAGGGTGGCACATATAACATTTAAAATGAATAGCAAAATATTATTATTGATTTTTATTTAAGGTTTTCTCTAAACTGCAAAATGTATGTCTATGTAAATTGTAATAAGCAAGTGCAATTGTCGCATGAGACTTTTGTGTCTCAATTATGTGCCTGGGTTATGGATCATATTACTAAAGGAAATTGGGTGTCATCAACATACATACTTCCATCAACATTTGAATAAGATCATGCATGACGAGAAAGAGAGAGCGAGAAGGAGAGAAAGAGAGACTATGTGCATGTAGAAGTAAGAGACCATCCTTTTGAAGTATATCTTTATTACTTCGCCAATGCTCAGTTTCTGCATTTTGATATTTTTGCATATTTTCTTTTCATTTCGAACTTGACTTTTATATGTTTGTACCATATGTACACGTGTGATTGTACGCAAATGCAAACTGAAATCTTGTTAATACACGGCTACACTGTCAACTATATTTGCTGCATAATTTCAGATTAACTGATATATGTATGTACCTGCAGCCTGTCAATAATCGGGTATAAGTTATATTTCTGGGACGCGGTGTGGAGGTGTGATTTTGATTCGATGATTTTTTTTTCAGTCTTTTACCTTTAGAATTATTCAACTAATAGGATGGATATAAGAGGTTCGTTTTGCTTCTGTACATCATAACAAAAATATGTTTTCAAAGTATTTGAGACGCCGATATTTTTGATAACTTCTTATTGGTTAAGTGACACTGATGACGTTGATTAAATACAAATGATATGTTTGGTATACACTCACAATGAAGCAAAAACATTTATAAAAATATGTCAGCTGTTTGTTATCGTACATGTCTGCGGCGTGATATCTCAGTGCTAGAAATCACTATAAACTGCCACACTGTAGACATCGTTAAAAATCCAAATCACACACACAAACTATTTATTTAATGGATTGAAATTTATATAGAATCGTAAGTTTTTCACCCACGAGATGAACTATTTTCATTATTCACTCGATAGCAAGCAACGTTTCCTGTATTTTATCATTAAAAGTGTGTGTAGTCTTTTCAACAGATTGAAGTAACATATTTCTTACTAAATCCTGCGCAATGTCCGCGGTTTACCGTTCCTTTTGCTGCGTTTCCTAATTATTCACTCAGAAAATGTGAACAGTTACATAATGCCTCGTCCAAATTCGAAGTAAAATATGCATTATGAAACAAAATTATTCCTATTTTGCAAAATATGAGCATGAGTCTGTTTCAACACAAGCAGCCATTTTCACATAGTGCCACGTAAGCATATAATAGATTCAAATCTTGTTGTCGGTGGGGCAGTGAAATTCTAAATTATTGCTCGAAATTCACTCCATTGAATTATCACTTTTATTATTTCTTGGAAAATCCATTAATACACGGCCTATAATAGAATTAATTATATGTAGTACCCGGAAAGATGGTCTTGCTTATCCTGTTCAATGCAATAGATGTTTTCATCCGCATGTCTGTAACATTTGCTCGTTTTGAAATTTAATGACAAAAAGGACATGTTCTGTTTATCCGTTTACTTCTTTGATAAAGAGAGCTTTATCCTTGACCGGATTTTAGGCAAGCAGCACAAGCACTTTACGAGATAATTCAGGCCTTAATTTGGAATTAGAGAAATACCAAAATTTGGAAATTTGAGATTTGAAATTAATTTTCAGCTGATCGTAGACTTCTTTCTTTTTGAGTTGTTGATTCAAGAAATCTAATATTTAAAAACAAAAACGTTTCCATCAATGATCTTAAAAAGAAAAACTATATTGTTTCTTGTAACGTACTGTATTTGATCAGTACATGATCAGAACCTAAGTTTTTGAATAAATTTAATTACGATGAAGAAAATAGTCCTCTTAGATGACTACAGCGTTATTAAGACGCAAAGAGTAAATTAAGAAAAACATTTCCACAAGAAAATAAATTATATGCATTTGTTTTATATCAAAAATAATTGGCACAGACAATAGAGCGAAATATGGAAAGAACTATAGTACAAATATGATACAAAATTAAATAGAACATGAGAAATGTCAACAAAAATACCCGATGGAGGCAACTTGCAAATATAGACTGCTGCAATAACAAAGAATATATCAACCTCGATTACTTGATTAACTGGTCTAGAAGGTAATTGAAATGTGTTGCTTATATATATATATATATATATATATATATATATATATATATATATATATATATATATATATATATATATATATATATATATATATATATATTAGCTTTTAAATTCATATAGAGCTATACGATATGACATATTTTTAATTAATATGTCAGTTTCATGTATGTATCTCAAAACATAATGAGTTATCTGTTATTTGTTAGTTTCTATAAGCTGCAGATTTGGATTACGTGTTGATTATGGGCATAATAGTAATTAATTTTGAAATTATTTGTGTTTATTTTCGGCATACACGTTTTCCTTTTGTTTCTAGGGTTTATTCCCTTGCAGACGATCTTGTGAGTAGCAAGAGTACCGTTATTATTATGAAGCTGAGAAAGTTTTAAACACGCAACCATATTACAATTTGCCATAAATTGATATTTCTTGTTATCATCCTTAGAAAGGTGTCTCTTAATGGAGTAAGGTAGGCGCAAGTTTGCATAGACTGAACATAAAGGACACTACAATAATCCCTTGTTGACTGGAAATAATAGCTTTTAATTGCATTGCCCTTGGCGTGACCCTCTGCTACACATATAATTACTACTTTTACTTTTGTTGCCTTTATCGTTTACCATTCTAGTTTATATTGGAAACTATATATTTGGATCATGTAAATATTAAGATTTATTGTTTTAAGTTTAAATCAGACAACATCCAAATTTGAACTTAAAGAATGCAATTCGAGATATAAAATCTCGAAATAATTATGTATTCTCTATATTTGATCCTGCTTTGAAAGGCCTTGACAGAATGTTTCCACATGCTAACCTGTGTTATGCAAATATGACTCATTTTGTTGTCATTGAAGAAAAGGAGTGTGTATAAGAAGATGAAAATTAATGTTACTTAAGTGCAAGCCATTTACGGTGTCCAAACGCAGTGATTATATTTTAACCTCTGTAAAAACAGGCTATAATGGATATCAATCCTAAGAGTATCACACACAAGACGAGATATCGATTCCAAATAGTAATATAATAACTTCGTTGTTATCACGAGTCTAGGAAGTAACTCACGGCCCATTATTCGCAGTGTTTACACCATGACAAAGTGGTTTACACTGGTTACATATTCTTGGCAGACAGATAAATCGATAGACTGATTGATTGATTGATATTAATAAATGAATAACTCAAAATGCACAAATGCTATTTAAGCAGTGGCCTAAATCAAATGAATCGATAATTATTACGATCATCCACCGACTGATTGCATCAATTCCAGTTAAGTTATATCTAATATCTAGGAACAGTCTGAATTGATGGTGTCAAGGTCGTAATCTTTAAAAGTGTTTTTGTTTCAGTTATAATTTCTCTCTTTTGAATACGGCGATATAACGTTCCAATATAGATGTATGGAACGTCTGATCTCGAGTGGACACACAGTATTACTGCATTCCTTGGGTGAGGATAAAGGCTCATAGTAGATCGCCTTGCCTGGGCGATGATAAAATCCGATAACGCGTATTGCAGATTGTGTTATTAGTCCTATACTAAAATAAACGCATGCATGTTTGGATCCTAGATTATTGTTTTCTTCTTGACCGCGATGGTTTGTAACCAACATGACAAATTGTCATAAATTAAAATTTCGTAAGAATTTATCATAATTATTAGTTTCTTTTACTTGAATGATTTATCCAGTCATAAATTCTAATGACATTCTGCATGGAAAATAGCGTAGATGCAAACACATAAAGAACTTTGACACCTTTTGGCAGTAGAATAAAACGAATAACACCTTTTTCCTGTCAATCTTGTTCAAGTTCACGTATCTCCACATAAACATAAAAAGACATAAAGCTCTTCTATGTTTGCCTCTTTCAGGATACAATCAAATTCCAGTAAAGTCTTGCGTTATTGTAAAAGAGTAAGAATAGGGATTAGCTTACAAATCAATTAAAATTTCTAGTCTAGTTTATTAGCAATGCCGCATTTAATTTTAGAACTGATGAAATTTTGGCTTTCATTTCGTATAATATGTTGTTGGCCATGAACTTGCCAATTATGATACAATACAAGGCGGTGAAAAACATCTGTATAAATGACCTAAATATCAAACCTGTCCTGTGAAACGGCTATGACAAACTCGATAGCTTTTTCAGATTTAGTGTTCAGCTTCTTGCTTGCAAGAGAAGATTATTTGAGAACTTTTGTATTGTCATCTTTTTCTCAGATTGTTTCTTCCAATACTTCAGTGGTATCAGTTTACGGTGTTAATGTATGAATCCTGCAATTTTTTATATGTTCTTCAATAATGAATAAATCTTTATTATACGCTACTAAAATTAAATATCTCAAAATTTCAATGCCAAAAAGTCAAAAGGTTTCTGCATAATGGTACAAATAATGTTGTCAAAAGAGTTAAAAGCGATGGACGTTTACAACTGTAGCAGAAATGCCCTGAAAATATGAACGGTTCCTCCAAGTATGTACATCAACATTCCTTACAAATCTCAATGTCTCCATCTGGCAGTTTCCTGTAATCACACTAAAATGGATTTGGATTATACGTGAGGACGTAGAAAAGAGCTGACGCAGTAAACAGTGTGTAATCGTCTAGAATCACAGAGGTAGCATACAAATTCGGTCAACATTTTCTTATCTTTGTGTTCATTCCCGTAGCTTATTAAATCTGATCCAAGTAGATTCAAATAAATTCGCCCATCGACGCCAAGTGGTCTAGACATGACACGCGAAACTGAAAATTTTGGCCAATATTAACAAAGTATGAGTAAATATCAGTTAAATCCAGTATTCGCAACTAATAAATCACTATCATTTATATATTTTAGCCGTATGTATAGGTTCCTCAACTATAAATAAATTGCACGGTAGATATGTCAGCTATTTTGTCATTATCTTTTGGGAATTGTGGGGGTGGGGGTATGTTACTCTCTTTTGTATTCACCACTTGTGATATTGGGTAGTTGTAGAGTAAAAGATGGAAACAAATTATGAAATTTACGGAGGCAATACATTCGTATCTAAATAAAATTTCAAACAAAAAATTAGTTAATGAAAGGTCAATACCTACGCTTTCTATATATTACATCAAAATTGATTCAGACATCTTTATAATATTTCAACATTAAATGATAATTAGATACAGGCCTAAATATTCAGCAAAAACTTTGAGTTTTTCTAGATGAGAAAAAAGTCCTATTGCCAATACGGAAAACAGAATTTATCACTTTTCCAAGCTTTAAAAATAAGAATAAATACATCTAATGTAATGAAAATAATACAACTTGATCGATTCATTAATGATTTTGTTTCTATTCTACTCGTTACTGGTATCTTATTAAATCGGAAATATTTTGACTTGATCGATTTGAAAGCTTTTCAAAACATGAATAGGGGTTGAAAGTAACTGTTTTATTGTCAACCTGATTGAAGTGGTGGTTGTATGGAAAATAATGAAGAGGAGATAGGAAACGATAGTGGTAGATGTCAAGAGATATGTTTGCAGTAAGAACGATTATCAAGTTGATAAAATTTATAGCAGGTTATGTAAGCTTATATATATATATATATATATATATATATATATATATATATATATATATATATATATATATATATATATATATATATATATATATATATATATATATATATATATGAGATCAAGATTTTGGACAAAAATAGAAACATCACAATTGTTTTTCTTAAAAAGATTTCTACATACGATTCCCATCAAACCATCCATGTTGTCTGACGAGTCACACTTTGGGTATTTTGGCATTGTAGAGTTGGGTGCAATCTCCCTATTAACTTGGCATGTTTTTCCTTAAATGGACAAAAATTATAAATCATGAGTTTTTGAAATGTTAACGTATAAAGAAACTAAAACAATAATGGGTGCTACTATGGTATCAGTGGAATATTTGTTATTCTAGAATTAGCTTCGTGTTGCCATGTGTTTCAAGTCAGCAGACTGTATGATCACAAACGTAAGTATATTAAAAGTTTCACATCTGGTACGTATGTTCTTCTAAAATTATCAATGACCTTTAAATAAATGTGGAAGTCGTTTTAATAATTTCATGTCACTACATTAAACTGTTTATCATATATTTTCTTCATAATACCATACTTTTGTGCAAAAAACTTTCTTTAAAATCCTGAAAACATGCAACAAACTGATTTTTAGAAAAGTCATTTATTTTAGGAAGAGTATTCGTCTAGCGAATACCTGAACATACTTCTTTTGAAGTAAGTGTTTAAAATATATTTCCATCCAGAGAGAAACAAATATTTGTTTTCATAAAATATGGAAATGACTAAGTAATGATTCATTTTGCTGTGGAACAGCGCCATAGTTATTTCTCAGCAATTGATATTATTTCAGTATTTGAGAAAGATTTATGTAGTCATGCTCTAGGAAAAGTTAGACTACGAAAACTCACGGTAACCTTCACCACAATCATATATTCTTTAATTCATTTAAAACATTAAACTAATATGTGTGACCAACAATCCTTAAATGAAATAAGGCTCATAAACTTGATTCTATACAATGCATTAAGCATTACAAAATTTAGAGATAGTCCTTGCCAGGTTAGATAAAGGTTCAAACAAAACCATATGCTATCAATGTTTAGTTCGACTCGCCGCTACAATTGAATAGGAACATTATAACCTCTGATTTTTAATGCAACATAAAGATGGCTTTGGATAAAGATGACTTTGGTTGTAAAGAATAAAGTCAATTGTGAGAAAAATACGAAAAGTAGTGAAGTCGCTATTTCAGCGCAGATTTACTATAGGAGTACTTTTGTGCGAGATTAATTAAAAGTACTTCAACGTCTATAGTAGTACAATATTAATGGCTTCCTTGCTTTAACTTACACAGCAATTCATACTACATTTTCGTATTAAACATTCAGTTATCTAATTAAATAATTTAAGAATTATTTCTAAGATCAAGCATGTAAACAATAAAACGGCCCTTGTTTATGTTACTTACTGAATATTGTAAATATAGAACATTAATGCATTTAATGCAGGTCTGGTACTACCATTGACTGGCGACGGACAGAATGGACGATGAGACAAAAATGTGACTAAAAATAGAAATTAGCTTAACAATAAAACAAAACATATCTTTCTCCAAATGGGTTTTACGTGCTAAGTTCACTATTTTCTGTCCTCTGTTACGATAAACCTAATATTGGGATTTTTAAAAATGAAAAGCCATTAGAAATCAAGATCCCGTCAGAACTATATATATTGTTTTTGAAAGTCTGAAACAAAGTTGTTAGCTCCTACTGGGTAAAACTGATTACGTCTTGCTAATTAAATTATGATTCTAATCCCTACAAATGTTTAGTCTCCATGCACAGAGGGACCTGTGTCCTATGGGCATTAAAGCAATTTAATTTGTAGTTATTCAGCCTAGGATAAAGTATGTTATCAATATAAAGCATAACATTTCTTATATATTTTATAAATTTTTTCTGCATGTTTCTAAGAATCTAACTCAACATATGAATGAATAATGTTTGCTCTCTAGCCATTTTAGCTGACGCTGTACTAGTAGCTTATTTTCACAAAGCATGGTAATAACACAATATAATTTTGACTCTGAGAAAGGGATTACACTTATTTCTTATTTTAATAGAACAGTTCGACTGTTATCATAACCTTTACTTCTGTATTTGAATTTGAATTTTAGAGGGATGCTCTGTTTTGATAAAAACTGCATAAATCATTTAGACGTAGTCGTGATAAACACTCATTAATATTTCCTTCTTCTTGCATGTAGTAAGTGTTTTGTCTTACAGCTGAGTGAGAGAAGCATTTGTGGGTATCCTCATACTACATTGTGGAAAAGTAATGGTACATGACGTTTCTTTTATGCGTCTTTTTGTTCACACAACGACATTACCATATGATTTCCTCTTTAACAATAGTTCAGTCTTCTTTTCCAACACTTCATCACTAATCAGCTAAAATAAAATCAACTTGCGTAAAATCAAGCTCAATAAACTGTAATCATTATTTTTTATCATGATATGATAGTTATATTGGACATTTCAATCTCTCTCAATATTCTTTATATTTTATTGATCTAAGCTAAAATTAAAATCTTTTTTAATTTGCATTTCATCGTGAATCTAATAAAATTGTATGAAGATATGTATTGTGATTTCAGATTAGAAAATCATCATCTTTATATTTAAATCTAAATAAAGAATTAATGTTCACAACAACGTAAAAAATTATGTTCCTTTTATATTCATCTTTCTAGAAACGTTTGGGTTTGTTCATCTCTCTACAAACACAATTTGGAACCAAACACAATCTTAGCTAAGAGATAACTTGAAAGAAAACTAATAAATAGAGAACAAATTAATACTATGTTTCTATTATGAGCGGCTTTAAATGCCAAGGATGTGGATTTTCAATGGTTACTTGGTTCTGTTTTTTTTTCATAAAGTTTATAAGAATTGAAAATCTGCCAGCATATACATACGTAATGCAATCCGACCATTTCATTCTTAATCGTCTATCCATGTTTTATTTCACGCTTCATTTAACTGCTGGCATCACCGATATTACGTTGGGCATTTTCTTTAAGGCGAACTATTTCTCACGTTGAGAAGGTCATGTCCTGTGTTTGACTCCTGAGAATAACTTATTGAAAATTAATAAATAAATATATAATGTCATTATCTACGCTTTATATAGAATTAAATAATAGCTATAGAGTTTTAGAAAATATGTAGCATATTTCTGTTAAATGAAGTAAAAGCTAAGTACATCTAAAATCTAACCCACAATTTAAGATGTTCTACAAAATTTAGTTTTTACTTAGGGTAGAAATCCTGCGAATATTAAGGACAGTTTAAGTCCATAATGTAGTCCGAGACTCGAACAAGCTGACAGAAGTGAGATGGCAATGATCGGTAAGGGAATACGGTTTAGACCACTTGGCAACTCGGGGATCAAGAAATTTAAAAAGAAACTTTAGTAATAAATGTCTCCTGATCATCTCAAAATGTTTATCACGGCAGTGAGTGATATACTACTGATATAATCAGAAAAGAGAAAATTTGTAAACAAAAAAGAGAGGCGAATGTTGGATAGAATTGCCAACATGGTCTCAACGTAATGTAATATTTTAACCCAGTGTATTACCCTGGAATAATAATTTGCTCATCCTGGCTTAAAATTACTTAAAGCTTTTTAATTGGTGGCTAATAATTAAAATATCAAAGGCGGAATTACACGTTGTTTTTAAATAATAACCTGAAATTTTAAAGTCGCAAAAGGCATAATTAATATGCAACACAGTGATATATTTTGCATGAAACTTTTTCGTCAGTGGTGTTATGTATATGCAATTAAATGCTTGTGTGTTAGTTTCAAAATTCATTTTTTTTTAAATTTTGTTTTTTTAACATTTTATGGTAATGATTATTTTACAGGATTCGATATTTTTTTTATAAAGTACATTATCTTTGTACAGAACTTAAAAGTATTTCATTACCATTTTTTAGCGGACCTCGTTCAGACACTGGGTAAACCTTAAGTTTAAATGATTGGTCAGTATCAAGGTGACATATACATTACTCGCTTGATTACCTCGTGTTATCAACATTTGAGCACAAATGTTTATTGCCTTGTGTAAAGTGATTAAGTGACCAATCAAAAGTCTCGAAATGACGTTTAATTGGGGTTTAATACTCAATATCACTGTTTTTGTAATTCAGTCGCAAAAATACCTTCAAGAGATCAGAAGTATTTTTTTTTGGTTGCCCATTCGGA
This sequence comes from Potamilus streckersoni, assembly GCA_016746295.1. Taxonomy (NCBI): domain Eukaryota; kingdom Metazoa; phylum Mollusca; class Bivalvia; order Unionida; family Unionidae; genus Potamilus; species Potamilus streckersoni. The sequence continues at coordinate 1,304,071 of JAEAOA010000236.1, read as the reverse complement.
GTTATTCTTTACTTAATAATAATGTATATTCTCTGGTAAATAAGTCTTTTTTTATCAAAACTTTGGAAACACATCCCGTGGAAATTATTCTTTGTGCTAAAGCCAGAATATTCTTTTGTGATTATTAAAATTCCAATTGGAACTTTGATAACTTTTTTCGTAATATACCAAATTCAACGTGCAACTTTTGATACAGCAATATTTCCTTCATATGACGTCATCGTCCGCCATCTTTGAAGTTCGCCGGCATTCGAACTCGGATTTATTATTAACATTTTTAATGATAAGACTTGTGTGTTTTAATTATGGGACTAATATTTGGATTATATTAACAAACTGTAAGTCCTTTTTCATATTTGATTGTGTTTTGTAGGGAAACAAATTATTTTTGTCAAAATTTACTCTTTTCTTTGTTACTTTGAACAAGCCGAGATTTGTAACAGTGGCGAAAGATGTAATGACCGACAATTAAGGTAGTTCAAGACACCTCATTAACTTAAGCTTCTTGCGTAAATAAATCCAAATGAATGTAAACATTCAGAGACGTAGATTTTATTGTTATGTATATCTATAATTTCTATAACATTTTATTATTGGCTGTACATTTTAGTGATTTTATTTAGTTAAACTTTCATAACTGCATAGGTTATAGTTTAAGATTTTTTAGAAACTAATATTGCATATGATCTAGAAATAGATGCTTAGGTATCTGTTTACAGTTTTTAATAATAAAATTATTAATAAGTATGTGGACAATTTTTAGGCCTTTACAAGGGAATAACAATAAGAATCGTTCAAACTTTACAATTTCGTAGTTATTGAAGCTTCTTCCTTTGAGGGTAGGAAGTATCGATGTTTTAACAAGCTCCACGATGGTTTTCGGAATATAATGGCACATGTATCTTGAAACCTTGTAATGACCTTCATCTTATATCTGTATATGAAGGATACGTTATCCTGGAAACATGTGTTTGGGGTATTAAGCAAAGCATGACGCATAACAAAGTTGATAAAGATAGTGTTCTATCCCTCTGTGACATATGACTTGTGTATCTAATGGCGAGCAGAGATCGAAGTCGTAAATCGTTTCTGGCAAATATGCATTTATTTTCAAGGGACATATAATAATCGAAATTCTTGCTATTTTCAATGAGTGGTTCATCATCTAGACTTGCCGAGGATGTTCGGTACACCTATGTGCCATTATGTTTATGTTTATCGTTAAAATAAACATTTTCAAAAGGTAACTGTATCCGGCTGGTTCAAATACTCTTATTTCGAATGCCAGAAAACTACATTGAAATATCAGTATACAGTCTTGTGTCTTATTTTACAAGAGATTGATTGACAAACTAAACAACTAATATAGAATGTGTACAGTTGTGTTGAATATCCATGTTTTGTTTTTTGCTCTAATGTTGGACAGTCTTCGTTATTCTAAATCTTAATACTGGCAGACTCCATTCAGCATTGTCTTAAGTATGGGGTATTAACAAGGTATGATTTTTTACATTTATTGTAGTTATACACATCTCATTTCACGCCACATACATCTTTAATTTTAGATGTAGGGCAGGTTGGATATGGATATTTTACATGACTTTGCTCATTAATCTGAAGCAAATATGTTTAATCCTTTAAAGTAAATAAGTTTCTAAACTAATTGTATTTTCATAGTAAGAAATTAGTATGTGATTGCATTAAAACTGCATGTCAATATTAATTAAACTTTCAACGTTCATCAATTGTAGAGTATTGATCAATATTGAACAGAGTATCATTTATAAAGAAATATTATGTGATATATGCATTTATTAGGTCTGTCATCGTTTCGGATTTATGGACTAACCATATTTAAAAAATAATTAGAATTAATGGAAACTATCATCTCAGTATTGAATAGATAATGATACAGTTCTCTATGACAAGTGTCATCTAAAATTTTATCTGACAAAAATAAATATCGTTTCTAAATGATAGCTCATTCAAAGAAAATATAAATCTCTCAGGAAGCGTCATCAATGACGTCCACGAAAATGAAAATTTTTTAACATTTACTCTAAACAGCTCTTCAAAACGACCCATGGACTTTTAACTGCGTGTTTAATAAACGCGTTATCAGAAGCTTTCACCTTTGCATGATTAGGCCTATTCTGACCTACCTACCTACCTACGCACACACACACACACACGTACGTACATACATACATGCATACATGCATATATATATATATCATGTTTGAATCAGGATAATACAAGATTTGCTTTGTGCTACCCTATGCCAGGGAACACAAAACGTTTTGAAAGCCTTGGGTGTGCTATCTAACTTTTACTTTTCCGTCTTTAGCTCTCAGACGTATGTATATATCATAAAGGTGCATAACCATTGTAGCCTTGCACAAACTGGTAAATTTGTAAATAGCATATATGGGATCCCAACTACCCGAAACACACAGTTGTCTACGATACATAATGCAACAAAAGCTGTCGTTTCCAGTTTTGAAAAAAACTGCTGTTTCATGGTCACACACGGCCACGAACGACAAACACGTTTTAAAGCAGATAATACTGCATATTTTATTTATGGACGAAAAACCCTATGGAAAGATTACTGCTTCTCAGCTATTACATTTTACGGACACAAAGACATTGGTTCGTGTTGTGGTGTTAGATTCTGGACGAGAAGTTTTAAAGTCACACTGGAGAAACTTGTTACAAATTATTCCTATGCAGGCCATTTACATCGACTTTACGTTAGTGTCCCTGAAACTGAAAATGATAGAGGCAATTCAGATGTTAATCAGAATTAATGTATCTCTTCGAACAATAAACTCGCCATTTACATTGCTAATAAATACATAAAACACAAATTACCCGAATTAATAGGATATGAATTTCTCACACTAAGAAAATGTTCTGGAGGTGCTCGTTTTGCTTAATTTCTATTATTCTCTTTTTTTCACTTATCAAGTTGCAAGGACTGTGTCTATAAAATTGCGTTGCATGTCCCTAAATAGTTGGAGTTGGAACTAGTACTTATTTGGTTTTTAATTCGTATGAGACAAATTGGTAGATTCAGCAATTTCTGGAGGCTATATTCAATTTGTAACAAGCCAAATCAGCAATGTAATCCTGAAGGTGTCAGCACATAGTTTATCTGATCGATCTTTCCCTCTCAATTGCCTTTAAATTCCGCATAACAAAATGATTCTAGACTCTAAAACAATCTGATGACATACCATTTTTTTCGTTCCGTTATAAAAGAAAAGCAAATGAAAGCATTTGTCAAGCATTTACGTGTAACGGGAGAAAGTATATAATGATTTGAAAAGCTGTCCAACATATCGATTATCGATTAATATTGCGGTAATTGTTACTCTGTAACGGAATGAAACCAATTATCCAGTACGCTTCACCATTAGAATGATAATGAATGTTCTATTGTAAAAGTACATTGTGTCTAAATGGATTGGTTTACAATGAATTTATCGCAAACTAATTTGCCAAGATACCCGTCGTGTTAAACACCGTTCTTTCGAAGCACAAGAGTCACAAAAGCTCCTGTTTGGTGAATATAAATGATCAAAAGATTAGGAAACAATTCCAATTAAATAGATATGTAGGGAGTGGGATGCACACGCAGACACACAGCAAATAGGTAGATTGAATGTTCTGTAAATTGGCCGCGATCAAAATTCCTGATATAATAATATATTTTGATATTGCTAAAAAGAGATAAGAACAATCAGGTGCATTAGGTGTGAAAGGCTTGATATCTGTCAACATAATTTTAGACGATTCCACAAAGCAATCAGAGTCAGTGTTGAATTGAAGTCTTTTTTACGTACCGGTGTAAAACAAAAGTGTTTACAAAGGTCTGAAACAGCAGGTGAAGAAGGAAGATCAAACAACACAGATTTAATCAAGCAGTTCAAAGTTAAATTAGAGCTATTAATGGAACAAAAAAAGAGAATGAGTGCAGGTCGTAAAAGAAGGCACACAGCACCCTATGCGTTTCGTACCTCAGGAAATTTAATGGTCTGAGCCATTATAAACACGCTTGTACGAATTCTTTAAACGAATATAATATCCTGTAAAGGGAGCACGGTCAGCTTAAAGGTGGTTTAAGAAAAACAAACTTAAACATAGTTTATATGAAACCACAAGCCTGATAGGTTTAGAAAAGATAGATTTGTCAGGATTGTACTAAAAATGTTTAGCTAATCCAATAAAGCTCGCTACTAGCAGATAGGGACACTACTGTTTCTATCTTCCGTAAGCGACTGTATGAATCATTTAATTGATGAAACCTAAATCCCATCACCGTTAACAGTCATATCGTTTGTGTTATCAAATAAGCTTTAAACTCATGGAACAGTTGATATCCTGGAAGTAATGGAAGTTATCACACAAGGATGGATACTGAACACTGGATTATTGTACTCTCTAAAAAAAATTCCTACGTGTAGACTCTATTGACATTTCGGCCGGAAACGAAATTTTTCGTGCCGCTAATAGTTGCTAAAGCGACAAAAGGAACGGAACCGTGCAAATAAAAGTTACCGAATCCCTTACAAGTGTAACAAAATGTGTAGGGTGGCATTTGTGTTTTACTTAAGTCACTGCAACGTTATATACAGAAATATATTGCGTTCCACAAGTATTGGAGGGACAATCTTTATTCACACTTCTGTAAATCACTCGAGTAATCGAGTAGTGATTTCAGAGATAGTTAAGCTAAGGAACTGAACTAATGATACAGTTTTTATTAGAGACGACCAGTCTAATAAAAAAACTTTCAAGCTAGGCAATACTACACGAATCCCAGTCCTTCTCATAAGATGGTGGTATGTAGAAAAATTGAGCACCATAACAGCTCTTACGGTCCTCCGGTGATATAGTATACCTTGGATGAGTTGCCAAAAACGATTTTTTATTCTTACAGATCTCTGTATTCGTTGTTTATGAACATGGTTATCACCATTTGTAGTCTTTATTATTTGTGTTGTATGATATTCCTTTCCCCATTATGGCAGTTCTACGTGAGGTGATACTGGCACGTGGAAGTGGGAATCAAGAAAGCGGACTGGGCTGAGACTGCGATTGCAACAAAATGTTGTGGAGTCAATGCTTGAATACATCTCAGCATAAAATTATTTGAACGAAGAAAAGGACGTCGTAAATACAGGCGTTTGGCTTCGTTTGGATTTGAAACGCAATTTTGTACTAGGAAAATTAATTGTGGTACAAGCTCATTTCTGGATCGTTTTGTTACAGTATCTATTGTCTTAAGATTATAGTAAATTATAAGAAAACAACAATATCAAGATCGCATTGCATTTCAGATTATTCTTCTGATCGACATTGATTTCAGCTTAAAAATTATAACTTGATATTTGTCTCTCAGTATCTACTTTTAAATTCCTGTCTTGTTACAATTATTTGTAGAAATACTGTTATGGCGAATCCTCTGAAACAACACTTTAAACTTCAATACATGTATTCACACGGCCCTTTCTAAAATTGTCACAAAAAGCGATAGATGCTGTGTGATTTCAAAAGGGTCTTGTCTTAATTGCCACATTCAAGAGTTTGTGTGATTTCCTCCGGCCTCACTTTGAGTGACTATGCATCATTACAAGAAAATAATTCAAGAATGCTCAAACTAGTTCCTAAATTGTCTTAATAACTTCGTTAGAAATACATTAACGTAAATTTCTGACACAAGATGCATGTGTACTTTACTATCCATGGAACTGTTTAGCGGCTACTGACTTGTAATATTGCGAAACCGTCCCAGCTTAAACGAATGTCGAGTCTGCAATGTTTTATACATGAAATCAGTTACTGTTCCCTGCAGAACGATGAGAAAAGCGAAAACATTTTAGCGACGATTTCCCCAATGATCCATTCGCAATTCAACGAGTCGGCATGATTCGTTTAGATTATTGGTTATGGTTTAATGTTCTTCAAATTAGGACAATAATTTAAGAATCTCTCTCTCTCTCTCTCTCTCTCTCTCTCTCTCTCTCTCTCTCTCTCTCTCTCTCTCTCTCTCTCTCTCTCTCTCTCTCTCTCTCTCTCTCTCTCTCTCTCTCATATATACACTTAAAGAGACTCCAAATGTCAAAATAAAATTATCCGCTGAAGAAACGTTATCAAAAACCATTATTAAATTCGTCTGGCCACAACCAAGATTTAAACCTGAACTAATTACACTGAATTAATTATTTATCAAAGGAAGAGCATCAGAGTTAATTAATGGTTTAGAAACAGGTTCCTTATAATTTGTCTTAATTAACGAAACTAATATAAATGCCAATATAATTACTTAAAGAAAGCACACGTTCCATTTAACTATTGCACTCAAGCTTGCCTGTGTCCGGATAGCAAAATGTTGTGAATATTTGAATGTTTAAAATTCTTTTAAATAAATGAAGTTACAAATTGTGATTCTTAATAATCGTGGGCCAAACATCTTGTCCTTACCGAAGTGGATTGTCCATCAGAAGTACCGTAAGCATTCAATACAGCAAATGACATTCAGATTAATTGTTGATGCATTTGGCGAGAAAAGCAGTCATCAAGTTACAAAATCAGAGATATACTCATGTCTAGCTGTCTGATGGACGTGTAATATGACCGACCACTTACCAAAGAATACCGGCGCACTTTTCAATTATCCTGCAAAAAAGAAAAAAAAACAATTTATCCGTAATCTTTTATGGGAGATCCATCAAATTAGTGAAGAGCTATGATTCACTTTCTGTCAAAACAACGCCAAGATAGTTGTTCTATTCTTTTTCATTTTTATGTATTTTGAATTCCCGCTTAATAACAATGTCTAGATGATTTAATCAACTATTTCCCATAGAAGCACTGATATCTTGCTTAGCTGATAAATATCAAATTATATATTGAAATCAATTGCCCTCAAATGACAAGGTGTATCAGAGCAATGACTGTAGTGAGAAATCTTTATTTTTATCTAACCAATGACATTTCATTTATTTCTTGAAAGCACATTTTAACAATAGTTTATATTTCGAACGATTCTAGGTTTTCACACATACTATATTGTATGTGAACATGTTTTGACAGACGTATGCTGAATTTCCGTTAAAGTAAACAAATGCACACACACATTAAACGAATGAGCGCGTAAAAGTTTAAGCGTCTAAGTTTTAGATCTAAACTTACAATTTAGCGTTATACTGATACATTAAAATCAATCATTGAATCTAAGTCATTAAAATCTATCGTAAATATGAAAGTCTTCTTACTTCGATGATAGTTACTCTGAGAATCGATAAAGATTCTATGATTTTAAAAGACTCAAACAGCGTAACAATTTTTGTTTAGAAGCATCTTCAGATGCCACCCATCTCAATATTATGTACATTTTCAGCAGTAATTCGTTTCCAAGATTGTCTTTTGAATCCTTGTGAACTTAAAATGTGCGTTTGTAAATTGATTTCTTCTATGAAGCAAGCGGCATGCGGCATATTGTTTGAACAGAAAGAAGCAATAGATTCTGGAGGTGATACGATTTTGGTGTGGCTATTACTGATTCGGATAGTAAACGTTACGAAATTAAAGTCAAGTGAAAGGAACTTAGTGCATGTTGCAATCATTGTTAAAGGCCATTAAAAATCCTAAATCATTCAAATTCAGGAGCACATCAGTAAAATATGAGACAGCGCTGCACTTCTATTCACAGATGATATTTAAAACAGCGGTAAATGGAAAATGATCATATAATAAAATCAGCTTTTCCCTAAATTACTCGCACGGCGGCACGTGTAGTAAAATTTTCTGATTTCTCTTGGGATGCAAATTGTTATGAGCGCAAATTCAGTGTTCATTACCGGAAAAAGAAAGATGCATTACTATCAAAGTTGAAAGTTATTTTGTGTCGTCATTTCTGTTCATGAAAAGAAATTCGTCGATTTAACAGAGTTAAATGTTTTAGTTTATTTGGTGGCATATAAACTGGTGACAACTGTATTGGAAAGGTTGCTGACGAACAATATGAGAATGTATTGTTGTCGGCAAATTATATATATCGATACATAAAAAAATCGAACGCGAGTGGTAATTGCAAATTAGGCAATTAATAGATATTCTTCATGTGTGGAGAACCGTACGTTGGATAATAACAAATTGTTTCATAACCATACTTCATTATACTTAAGCCAATATGTTTGTTTAGACACAAATAATGATGAAGTGTTTGGTTTCCAAACTAATACAAGTTACAGTACTCGGCATAACACACACATGAACAAGTTACCTTATTCTCCATAACACACAAACACAAGTTACAGCACTCAACATAGCACACACAAACACAAGTTACAGTACTCAACATAACACAGAAAAATGATATAATTACTCTGCATAACACTTTCAAAGACAAGTTACAGTACTCTGTTTAACACACGCAAACGCAAGTTACTGTACTTAACGTAACACAAAGCAGTCACAGTACTGTAGATAACATATATGTTTTGAACATACATTTTGGAAATATTTGATAAAGAAAAAGAAAATATTTTCAATGTACATTTATGAACTTTGAAATTGTGTGAGATATATTTTATAGAAGACTTTCATGATATAAATTGAATGTGTATGATTTAACAATGAAAGTGCTGAAACTATTGCAAGCAATATATGCTTTTTTACAACCGTTTCTAAATGTCGTGCAAGATATGCTTTCTACGGACATCAGTTGTATTTTCATAGAAACTCCTAATTCGACTTTCGGCAGATGATCTTGCAGTAAAGGCTAATGCAGATTGATTTATCCAATACCGTCGAAATTTAGGTTCAATGTTTATAAAAGTTTAGGTAATGGTTTTTTTGCAAGGGATGATTCTTTAGATGTCATAAACGTTATGTTTCAGAGACAAGAAACGTAAGGTTCATTATTATGTTCTCTCATCATGTGGAACATGGAACAAACGTCCCAAACCATTAGCAGAACATGTACCTGAGGCGATATGCAAATAAAAGCAAATTTTATAAATATGGAAAACTGTTTTCCCACTATTTTATATAAGATTAATGAATGATCATTTTAGAATAATATCGTACAATTATGCAAATTAAGTCCTAGCTGGAGAGTTATGGTTTTCGCTTTTAAATCTGAACAAATTGTAGGACATATAAAATGTTAGCTGAAATTATTTGAATTGTCAGATAATCGATTGCCCAAATAGTGTTATAAAATGCGACTCTCTTGGCTCGAGGGTTTAAGTAGTAGATCTGCAATTTAAGCAAATAATGTTAATAATTTTTCACTGAGTTACGGTTTTGCTGAAGTATAGTAAAACCAAAGAGTAGGAAGCAAAGAAGACTTTTATGAATATGTTACAAACTAGATGTAAAGACATCGATGTATTAAACTGTCATGTAGAGATGAATAGCATGGAGAGAGAGAGAGAGAGAGAGAGAGAGAGAGAGAGAGAGAGAGAGAGAGAGAGAGAGAGAGCATACAGGATACTAAGGAGCGCCTCGTGTGTTGAATATTATTTGCTTTGCTTTGTTTAGGCCTACACCAACCTAATTTATTATAAATTATATCGATTGAATTGTGGTTTTTTTTGATGTCATGATTAATTCAGGACGCATTTGGGAATCAAGCCAGGAAGATAGACATTGTCTGTTATGGAATCTTGGCATTATGCAAATAGGGTGACATTTTATTGTCCCGGGACATGAATGACAAACATTTGAGTTAAGAACTTATCCCTGTTTCGGTATTTTTGAACCGATATTTAAATAATAAATCTTGTATGCCTTGGGAAGTACTTATAGAGAATATACTGTACCGGTTTGTAAATTTGTATTGTTTAGTATGAAAAGAAAAAAAAACTATTTTGAAAATGTAAATACGTACACTTCCTATATACGTATTGTCTTCTACTTACCTCACATTTGTTTATTTAGTGGAGAAAATTATGTACGAGACGGCAGCTATAGTGTGGCTTATATTTAAAGTGTTACTGATGGAGTGTGGGTTAAATAAAGGAAAGTAAATGACAAGGAAATGGAGTTTAGCAATATATCGGTTTTCCATGTGTAATAATTATAAACTGACAAGATCTGATTTTCACGTTAGCAGCGCCACACTTCAGTCATTGTTTTTATAACACAAAACTTTGGTTTACCGTAGTTTTCCATTAGGTGTATGCATCTCCGCCTGCCCTCCCCCCTCCTTAAATATTGAACATCATTGCTGCTTTCTTAAAATGGAAAGTATAGTGTGTACAATATGCCTTATAAAGATAAATCTTGTTCATAAAATATGCATAGATCTCCTACGCCCTTCGTCTTCTAACTTGTAATGAAATCTAGCGCCTAAAATTACTTGACATATTTCCCTGACAAGTTACGAAGGTAGCACTTATCAAAATTTGTATTCTACGTCTAATTTTTGAAACGTTTCACCATTTTAAATATATGCGTTTAAAAATTATCAAATATCAAGAAAAAAATGGAGTTACCCACAACTACCATCAGCGTTTTTACTTGCTTCGTTTAACTCTAATCATTTCTATTGATCTTTGTTAATTGATATTGTAGTCCACAATTAGCTCTGGTAAAAGAGCAGTTTTTGTTTTGGGTTTTCATTTTTGAGTGAATCCATTCCGCGGTCTTATTTTGAAGGCCTTATTCAGTATTTTCGCTAATGATGCCTTTTGTCTAAATAGGATGATAGGTTTTCAATGTGTTTCGTTTTAGGCAAATCCTAAACTTACCAGCTGAAAAATATTTATCCCACTAAACTTTTTCGTTTCAAGTTTTTGCCCTACGAAGGTATTTTTAATAGCATCTCGTGTATTACATCCCGTTGTCACCATAAATTTTAGCCATTTATACTCCAAACCAGTAAATCATATTGTAAACAAATACTTATCTGTTCATTTGTTTGAGTAATACCTAAGTAGATTGAGTTAAATATTTGTATTTCAGTGCATTTTATTTTCATTTTCACTAACTTGCAATGTTTTCTCAATTACATGAAATGTATGCATTGACTCTTATGTTCATTTTTGCCATTCCTATAATTGTTTCTAAAGCAGTTTTTTTCTTCAGATACTCGATATCCATGTATTGTTTCAAACTGATCTTTGTTCTGATTGTATCCTCTCTTTTGATTGATTATTGTAGATTAACCTTGTAAAACTTTTAATTTATCTGAAAACAAAATTGCATAATTTACTCTTTCATACTGCATCTTTACACCCATCTAGTTGAAAGGTTGATGTTGCGTTTTTGGTGCCATCATAATGAAATATAATTAATAAACCTCGATATTTTCTTAAATATTGGTGTGTGTGTAAGTGTATGTGTGTAAGTGTGTGTGTCTGTGTGACTTGGATTTTTAAATATGTTTTAGTCATATCGCTGCAATGTCTGCAGTGTGGCAGTTTATAGTGATGTCTAGAACAGAAGCATCATGGGACAAGCTAAATTACCCTGACACTAGGCCGACCAGCTCTAACACTTAATGCTGAGCGCCTAGCGATGTAGCTGTTTGAATACTTATATAAGTCTTTGGTATGACTTGACCAGAGTTAGAACATTAGAGAATGTCTTTTAGATCTTTATGGAGCTATGAAGTGAATAATTGAATTTATTTTAAATGTCATTCTTCAACACAAAACAGTTTAAGCACACTGTTATTCGTTCCAAACATTTAATAAAATATGTACTATCTCTTGGTACTGGCACTGTTGCTTCATTATAAAATCGAGAAATATTTTAATCTCCTCTTAAATTAGAAACTTGACAGCATTGTCAGAAGAGAAAAAATAATATTTGTGTTTGTTCTTCTTGCACACAATAAAGTTTTGGCTGCTTTATTTTAGTTTTGTCGTCATTGAAGGAGAGGCAATCTAAATGAATATTGCATCTACGTGTATGATTTAGAATTTTTACGTAGCTTTAACATTTTCCAGTCATATCGCTACTATGCCTATGTCACGTCTGCTAAGCCCCAGCTATCATGTATAAGCTATAATATTACTGCGGCGTTGTTTTTGATGTCTAAACATTACTGCTGGCTAGTGTTAATCTCTTACTCAATGTTACCGTGACCCGCCAGAGACCAGAAACTTTTGTTGGTGTAGGCGTCCGCTTGCATCATTTGACAAAGACTTGTAGTCACCACATCTACGTGTTAAAGATTTGTCATAGGGCCATATGAAGCCCGCGGGGTAAACTAGGCGTGTTCTCTTCCGTCCCCACGTTGACGGACAGCGAGAAGAAAACTGTCGGCTAAGCTTGATGGGATCGGTTCACAGCGACATCCAATCAGAATTATAGAGAGAGTATGATTACAATTTAGATCCGAATTATATCTTTCAGAATGCTAAGAAAATATTTAGTTTCGATTGGATAGATTTAGGAGCAATAGCGTTACTCCGAGGAAGCCAATGCTCATTTGGCATTAAAACGTAGAGGTAGATTCTAAGAAAAGACAAAGCTTCGAAAATATCAGTAAGTCATTTGCTCGAGTTTTGCAAAATATTACGCATGATAATTGCATTTATTTGTAGTATGTATACTTAATTACTGGCATCGTTAAGTATAGATAACTACATTTGTACTGTTTCATATATAGAGAAATGGGCCCGAGCTCGTGTATATAATTATTAGATGCCAGGCGAAATTATATAGATTGTTAGCTTGCAGTCAGAATTATTTTTTTTAATTCTCTATTATGTTACTTCGTAGTTTAACTAGTGCATTTATTAATGTGTTATGCTAGAATTTACACACGCTTGTAATGTGGACTGGTTAAAGTATGTAAGATTAGTTACTATGGATGTATGAATGTATCAGAGAATGGATATTTGAATATTTGCGTACTTTTTCGAGTGTAAGGTAAAGAAATGCATCTGATTATTGTGATATTGTTAGGATAACGGGATTAGGAAATATGTACTGATGTGACAGAATTTATTGGTGTATGTATAAGAAGTAATTGATACCGTGCTGTATTATGACGTTTGTTTGACCATACAGAAATGTTTTGGTATCCCGATGTGAATGAATGTGTGACTTAAGAAGCCTTTATCGGAAGATATGCTTTGTGTAGTGTGACACTAGAAGGGCTAAAGAAAAATGTTTTACCATTCTTGTCTTTCGCAGGAAGCTTTTGAAGGGACAGAGCTTTCGATTCAATTGAGTCAAGAGTCTCCAAGAGGTGGAGACGGAATAGAAACTAGTCGAACAGTCGAAGTCGACAGAAGTCTAGTCGGTGGAGTGAAGGTGGATAGAAAGTGGTGGAGGAGGAAAAGGAGTCTGGAGAAGAAAGTTAAATAGAGAAGGAGTATAGAGACGTCGAGGAGGAGGAAATGGAATTTGGAGAAAGTCGGGGAGGAAGAAGATAAGGAATTGGGAGAAACAAGAGAGAGAAGAATACTACAGATAAGTAGAATACAAGGACAGGTGAAAAATCGATCTCACACTTCTAATCAAGTGATTCATCAGGCGATTAAAGGGTCGAGCGGTATGAGTGTAATTCGAAAATTTGAATCATTTTACTATTGAATTCCCATTAAATTGCTATTCATTGAATTTCACTCTTTTTGTATATTAGACCATCTAACTGTCGGCATTGTTGACTGGAAGCTCAGAGCCTTACATATATCTTTGACTAATTTAACTTCCAACCAAAGTCGAGCCTGAATGGAACATCTAGAATAATTTAAATAAAATATTGAGAGCATCACACCCCAATCATAACAACTCCCACAGTCTGCAGTGTGGCAGTTTATAGTGATGTCTAGCTCTGGGGACATCATGCCACATACATGTAGCGTGGTGTCCCACTCAGTCACTTTATCCTGATACTACGCCGACCAGTCCTAATAATAACCTCTTAACTTTGAGCGCCAAACGATGCAGCTGCTAGTGCCACTTTTATAAATCTTTCATATTACTCCGCCGCGAAGCCCTGACCTCTTAGACTATTGGGTCGGTATTCCTAAGAGACTTAATATGTGCAGGAAGTATACTGCACCTACCCGCCAGAAAACTTATATTTTTAATTTTGTATTGCCGTATCCAGGTTTTTGTGGAGCCTCTTTTGTACTTATTAAATACTGCGTATTTAAGGGCACATTTATTTTGCGCATCTAATATTTTAATAGAAGCATAATAATAGAACACCATAAATTAACATTAAAACAATTTAATATTTATGGCAGTATCGATCAATTGTGAAACTGGGAAAACGTGACAATTATAAACTGGTAACCATTAATATATAGGAAGAGATACCCAAAGCCAACTTCAATTAGAACGCATGGTTTCTAGACTTAATTTGCCGGCGGCTAGTACATTAGAGGCTTCCTCTAAAAAGCATTTGACTATAGATATGATATATTTGTTTTATACATGATCAGGACAACATAGTATACGAATATACTGATAACTTTTAATACCGTAGTGTGATCGTTTATGCCTCCACTTCCTGTAAAGAAGAGTCTTCATTTGGTTTATGTCTGTCAGTCTGTATGCACATCCCATGAAGCGTCATGTACATAAAATTTCATTGGCATATAAAATGATAATCTAAAAAAATTTGAAATCCACAAACCGTTCTCCACTTATAGAATAAACTTTTAAATCTACATTTAATTGGCTTGCTTCTTCTTAAAAGCTTTGTTAGCAGACTTATGCATTAAGCACCTGGAAAAGACCAAAGACTTTAGATCGTCATCGTTTTATGCAATGTGTGAACAACCTGGTTAGATATTGAGACCAATAAAGCATTGTCTCTACTATTTAAATTAAAGTTTGGAAAAACTTTTGGGATTGAAATTCTTGTCCAACGTTGATAAACCTGGCAAGAAAACAAATAATTGACTAATCAACTAAAATTCAGCAGGTATATATGTAAGTTTATGTCGATGAAATGGATTAATGTTATGGCCTTTAATATCTTATTACCAGCAGTGTCCAAGAACAGATGTACCTGGATTAGCATTTCATGTGGATATGAAGATGACCTGATTGTATATCTGCGTCACTAAGGCATCCTTTCTAATTACTTTTTATATTTTTGAATTTTGTTTCAATTTTCAAAAATAGTTCTGATTCATCTTGTGTAAAAGTAGATATTCTATAGAATACGGGATTTAAATTTAGTTATTTCTTACAAAATGACAATTCAGTACAAAGCGCTACCCTATGGCAATCTTTCATACTTGATTTGAAATATCAACTCAGAGTTTTGGAACTTAGAAGAATATTTTGTTGCAATTTTATTTCGTATTGAACCATTGTTCTCGTCAGAACTACTCCCACGTACAGCGTAAATTATCTTTAAATGAAAATAAACGAGACCCAGCTGACGCATTCTAAAAATCTCTATAATTAACTACCTTATAATGTGAAACATCACTAACTAAAACCTGAGCTAAGATGGCCTTACTTATTATCTAATTTCACTCTTGCACAGATGAGGCCTCGAATTGATTTTGATTGCTTTAGCCGACGGTAATCCTCAATATGGCTACTCTAGCATCGACACTAAATCATCTTTTGGATGTTGCTGCAGCGACAAAATCCAGTCACGCTTAGAATCTGACACTGGTCACATCGTAAATATCAATGGCGCTGACACGGTTTTAGAATGAACTATTAGTACCTACATACATTAGGTTTCAAGACTTAGATGTTATATATATATATATATATATATATATTGAAATTGTGGATCATATATTTCAATAAAAAGGGCAATAACGCAACGCAGCTTGTAATGGATTCGACTCAGCGACATTAGTTCATGTCAGGTTACAATTCCTACAGCTATCAACATGCATACAAGTTTTATATTTGCAATGTTTACAACGGAATTATAATCATCCTACACTTACACTTGGCTGCACACGCACATCTGTTTGTATGCAAACAATATAGCCTATATTATTTATATTATTTAAAATTATATTTTATTTTCATTTTCATTAAATTCTCAAATGACATATTATCTCTTTACAGCCAAGCATTCTTTTGGATGAGTAAATATAGTCTTTATATTGCAGTTCAGGTTTATGTTTGATGTCATTTGCAAATATATGGATTCTCAGGTAACTCCAGGTTAAAAGAAGACAGGAAAATATCAAACACTTTCTGTTTTATGATTTCACCTCCGCCTTTTTTGTGGACATATCGGTCGGACGAAGACGTTCTCATTTAAAGTTTATCCAATCCATTTTCTAACTTGTTTTGCCAATGAAACGCTCATTAACGTCTATCACTTTCTTTCCACGCTGAAAATCCTTGAAAAATCTTATACTTAACAACCCACTAACAGCACAGATTATAACGAAAACTGATTTCCTCATACCATCTAGAAAAAAAATCTCTACTGTTGGATGGCATTGGCACTAAAGATCACGAACTGTATATAATACAGCCTAAAACTGTGACGCAGTCGCCTGTTTCTTTATGGGATATTCCATATACTGACTTCAAATTTTATGTATGGTCTTCAAGAATACTTCGCATCATAAAACAAGTCATTGGCGAATTATATCCCTTAAATAGAACATATCGCAAAGATGAAATTATGTTTAGCAAATGCGCACAGGACACACGTACCGGAACTGAGTGTAACTTGAGAAGAGTGAACCTCGACCAGACTGCATAATCTACCATTGTCCACTAAATGAAGGAACTTGAACCCTGCAAGACAGAATTTATTACATATGAAATTATCATGATATATTACAAATTGCGTTAGAGGGAATGAATGCAATTTTTATAACAAATTTATGAAGCTCTATATTACTAATTCTATGAATTGTTCCTTTATTTTATAGAAAATGTTTATCATTTTAGTATCCTTACCTTTCCTATTTTATCTTATAGTTTACGTTTATTTTTAGGGGTTCATATTCCTCAAAACTTTTGTACATTTTCTTCATTTTCACATATGAAAAAAAATACTTTTATTTGGCACCATGCTCACGTAGTTGAGCTGATGTGCCCTTCAACACTACAGCAAGTATGATTTCAAAATGAATAAAGATCCCTCGAGTCGTGATATTATTTCCTTTCCTTTACAGAGAAGTTCTTGGCACCGTGACAAATAAATCTCAAAGTTTTGTTTATTTTTCAGTGGCGCTTTGTTTCCTTTAAACTTGGGTACATTTATTATGTATTGTGTTCCAGTTAAAGTGCACCCATTGTGTATTCAAAAGCATCATAGCAGAAAGAAAATGATCTCCACAAATTGATGAAACTGGTATATTCAGCAGCCGTAGGTATAAGCCATTCCAAAACGCGTACAATTGAACGATCTAAACCAAAACATTGGTGCAATCCTATATCATGTATATGGCTTCCAAATGACATTTATTTGTCAATAATGCAGATTCTACTGACAAAAGAACACAGACAGATAAGATAAATAACCTTAAAAGGATAATTGCAGGAAGACGACCAATTCTCTTGGTTGCAATGGATTCGAAGATTTCCTTAATGGATGTTGATCCTATCGGAATGTGAGAGAAACAAAAGAATTGGTGTAATTAATCTTAGACAGCATATTACATTATTCGTAGTAGCCTTAAGGCAATTTTGGGTTACTTCGTGCAGTGATAGCATGAACCGACTGGATCTAAAATTAAATCAAAAGCTAAATTGTTTAGAACAAGGTTCTGATTTACAAATCGTAGCAAGTTCAACTTAATATTATCTAGTGGAATTTTGTTTTTATTTTGTTTGCTAGGGATGATATTGGACGGCAAGTAAATTTATATTTTATCTCATCCAGCTTCAGCCTTCAGATTTCATTTTGCCTAGAAAAGACGGTACTTCCACAAACTATTTATGTTTGCTAGGTGTATAATGTTCCCAGATGTCATTTTCTTGTTTCAGTTTAGTGATGGAGCAAATTGAGATAGCAATCCTTCGATATCATCAATTCTGGTTTCAATTTAGTGTACATATCCCAGGAGGCTTTGTACTGTAGAATCGTGAGCCTTCTGCATCCAGCTGGAGGTCATTTGCGAGTGAAATTTAGGATTGACCACGACAATATAAAATGCGTGTCCGGTTTTAATTTCACGGTACCAGATTTCTTTCCCCTCACAGTAATTTAATATTTTTAAGCTCTAGTACAACCTCAAGTAAATAATTTGTTACATGATTGCGTTTTGATCCTCGAGTACAGGTGTAAGTTCTTGATCTAGAAGGCTATAACAGACGTGAATTTGGGTATATTCCACAAGTAAATGGCGATGGAAAATATGCAGAGAGTATATATAAAGATAGTAACTTGTATAGCATTAAGTTCTTTTGAAAGAAAATTTTTGAAGAGATTGATTCCACTGGTATCTGTTTTATTTTTTTTCCTTGAAAATTAAAAACCGGTAAGCTATTTTGTCTTAAGATGTACGTTAATTTTAAATTATAAGCATCAATGACAGTAATTACTTATTCGTAATGCCCATTTAAGATGGTTCAAACCCTATATCATATGTACAATTTCCTTGCTACATTTGCTTGCATGTGGTTATATATATATATATATATATATATATATATATATATATATATATATATATATATATATATATATATATATATATATATATATATATATATAATGAAGAGACTGAGAGCATACATTTAACATTGTTATTGAAAGCATGTGACCAGGCGGATTTAGATATTACTGAATAAATGCATTGTCCAAAAAGTCGTTAGCTGGCAGTAGCACTTGTTCAAATTCTTAAACTAAGGTTAAGGTGCAATTTTTTCGTAATAATTATTAAATAATTAAAAATAATATTTGTGAAATATATGTTTATTGCTTGTGATGCTCTTAAAATTAATGTGAGGCATGCACACATCGCCTATATGCAGTTGCTTTGCAGTAGGTAGTCAGCGAAATAACAATAGTTGGTTAGGAAAGAAAGCTTGTCATCCATTGCAGTAGACTCGTGAGTTCAGTGCAAGTAGAGTATGTCAAAACGGCTTGGACGGCAACTATTTGGAATTGCATAAAGCTGTTAAGTATACAAAGTTTCTCAGAATTAACACTAACGAAAAGACTTTTGTTTGCACTGTGAGCACCACATGTTGTCGAAAATGGCCTTTGGACATGAAATATGCAGGTTAAAATTGGGGCTTGGGAATAATAAACTTGTTTTTTGCTCTCAAATTATCAGGCCAAGTTATATTATAAGACTATGCATTAATATACCTATCTAAAATATGAACCTATTTGACCTCACCTGTGTGTTTTATTTTTTATGATTTTTATATTGGGCAGGTGAATGTCACAATAACTTCACAACTACTGTTCATTGTGCCTTTAGGAACAGAAAACAAGTATAAGTTTCAGCTTACTTAAATTATGTGTTACAAATGACACCTTGTAGAAGTCATAACAAGGTGCAATAGAAATGCATATGCGTCCATCCTCAATGAGTCGAATGTTGATAATTACAACACAAATGTATAATAAGAGTCTAAAATCCCATTCTAACCCAGTTTTCAATAGATAATGTGTGAATGTGAACAAATAAATTCGTTTCATTATGTCTAAAGAGTGATGAAAAAACTGTTTTCCAAATTTAGATCAGGAACGCTAGATTACTAGTCTCATGCTGGATGGTCTAGGGCATGCAAACTAATGAGCAATGTTCTCCAGTTGCTGTGAAATTTTGGTAATTACAAGTATCTGAATATTCATATATACATGCCTGATTGTGTCTTTTGCATGTTCATTCTTTGACTTATTAAATAACTCCCCCCCCCCGCGTAGTTTTGAGAAAAATGCCATCTGGCATGTTTATTATTGCTATTAAATTGTATTATATTTGCTTAAAATTAATAACTTAGGAAATTTATATCTGGTACGGTTTTTAATTAAGCTTATAATAATTAATAATTGGCAACATTCATTTTAGTAACATTGATTTTCGTTAAAGCAGATGAGAAAACATATAATCATTATAACGAGAAAATCTGATGGTTTAGACTCGCTATATGCCCAATTCCCCTGTGTACGTCATTTCTCTGCTAAAAACCTTTTGCAAGCATAACTCTCCTGCAATGTTAATTATTTGTAAGCAAGATAATACATATA
The DNA here is from genome assembly GCA_016746295.1 of Potamilus streckersoni. NCBI lineage: Eukaryota > Metazoa > Mollusca > Bivalvia > Unionida > Unionidae > Potamilus > Potamilus streckersoni. The sequence continues at coordinate 1,283,943 of JAEAOA010000236.1, read as the reverse complement.
TTTCCCGTATGTTACGGATTTATTGCATATTTAATTTCATTATGAATTTCAAACTTATTCCAAGAGCCATGACTTATAAAAATATTCTTAAACTTGACAGTCGTAATATATTTAAAAAGAAATCTTACTTTTATGCATGCGTACATACAAAAAAATATCAATCTATGTTCATTTTAACGTCGACGTTGACGTTGACGTGTGACAATTGTTTTCAAGGCAGTGATTAACAGCATCAAATCCGTAAACGTATTGTCTTTATTTCATAAAATATCAAACATACAGGAGGTACCATAGCGACATATGAAAATACAAACCATTCACCTGCTTATAATAAATTGAGTGAAATATATAGACATAAGAGTCTTGCAGTTGTGCGTTATAGTTTTAATTCCCACTTGAAATACTTTAACAGAATTATATTAATCGTGATCTACAATCCCAGAAAATAATTTCCATATAATAAAACATACTTCTTAAAAGTTTAAAATTGGTTTAAAATATTTCCATATGTGTGTGTGTGTGTGTGTGTGTGTGTGTGTGTGTGATTTAGATCTTTAACGTAGCTTTAGCAATATTTCGGTCATATCGCTTTGATGTATGCAGTTTGCAGTTTATAATGATGTTTAGCAATGGAGCATTATGTCCCATATATGTAGCATGATGTCTCACCTAGTCACATTATCCTGATACCAAGCCAACCAGCCGTAACACTAACGTCTTAATGCTGAGCGCCCCTGCGAAGCAGCTATTAATACCATATTTATATTTCTTTTGGTATGATTTGGCCGGGGTTCAAACCCAAGAGCTCCCGCATCTGAGGCGGACGCTCTAACCACTAGGACAACGGAGCGCTCCCATAACAGCATGAAATAGTTGTGTCAAATATCGCTCCGAACAAAAATTCCAACTGATTTTGAAACTCAGTCCCGATCATATGATTGACAAACTCAGAGCGAGTTTAAAACATATTTTGTCATTTTTTTCAAACAATAATCATCGTATTTATTCTAGCAGATTATTTTTAACACCACTCTCATCTTAACGTCAAAGCTCAGAAACGAACAAAATTTTCTGAACCTTACATAATTAGTTACTGAAGATTCACTCGTTGGTAACATCGGTGTTTTGTTTCTTCATGAAACACAAAAACAAAACAACGTGAAATCTGTATTAAATTGATTACTTTACTACCGTTTAACAATAGTTAATACTAATTGCAGAAAAAAATTAATTAAAATCACGAATGTGTACATGGGGTATATAAAGTTAATAACTGTATTTTGTGAATGATATTTTAGTTTCTCCTAATTTCCAGATAAAAGAAGATGTCTCGTCCATTATTGACCAATATTCTTTCTGTTTAGTATTATTTTAACGGTTCTGTTTTGATCCTCAACTTGTAATGAAACGTAAAACAATAAAATAATTTTTGCTAAAACTGTCTTCTTTGAATTTTAAAACTGTAATGAAGTTCATTTAAACTACAAATTTGTCGCCTCTTATGACTTGTGCTAATAGCATCATAACAGGAGAGTAATTCACAATGTATTAACGTGTCACTTGTCAATAACAGACAGAACTATAAAGAGAAAAGGGCCACAATGTTCGACATAATTTAACATATTTTGGTTATTACATTAAAATCAGTTGCCTTGCCTAAATATTACTTGAATATGTCCCTTAGAAAAAACAATTTTTTTAAAAAAAAATATTTTGTATTTGTTTTGGTTCGATCCAAGAGAAATAGGAAAAGGATAAGTTACATATTGCAAAACCTAATTCGGACTCATGACTTGCAAACTCTGAATATACAAGCTGATAAATCTATTTTTGTCGATATTAGATACAAAGAAAAGTTTAAAAGAAATATCACGTATAAGTTAAAGATCTCGTACACTGGTATTTTAGATTTATGCATTTCTAAATTTGATTGGTAAAAGAAATCTTAACGTAGTCAAATACCCAGAAAACTTTCAACAAAACTGCAATTCTCCAGGACAATGGTAAGACTCTTAATGTGTCACTTATATTTGAAATCCATTGTAATTTACACTTGTAGGAAAGAATATTTTTCACTCATATTACTGTCCTTCAGACGGTAATATGGGTGAAAAACATTATATCGTACGTCCAATCGGAGATAATACTTTATGTGTAGCTTCCTGATGTATGTAACAATTTGTCTCGTGAATGGGCATTCGTGTAATATGAAGGGAGACCTCTCCAAAATCACATCCGCCTTTCTTCCGATTAATCAGTCAATCCGGAAGACCTTCCCATTTGTATATAGCGTGGTAAATTCCGGTGAGTACTGTCGATGAACCGTTCGTTATTTTCTATACGATAAATTACGTTTTATATAATGGTTTTGGCAATTATTCAAAGAGCTATTATTCAAATATAAGATTTCACTGTATATGAGTCCATGGTGATGATTTATCCGACATATCATATTCATTTTTGACATATTCATTTTGTTTTTCGTCCATCTTGATGTAGACGCAACAATTTGTGACAGTCTGGAGGCATGATTGGGCTATTAACATGTTTAATTGCTGGCAACAAGAGAATCTTAAAGACCCGTGATGCCATTTTCAATTTTCATATAGCAAGCATTCTCCGAAAATAACGAAGTACACAAGTGATAGAAACACGGCTAAATTGTTGCCGTGTTTCTATGGGACATAATACTGGAAAATTAAGAGCTTCAGTTGAACAAAAATAAATGATATAGTGCTATAACTGGACCAACTTCAGTAATAGCATATCGAGCTAGTTCAGTGTACACCGTTCCGGTGGCCTAGTGGTTAGAGAGTCTGCCTCAGATGTAACTGAGCCAACTTCAGTAATAGCTAATCGAGCTAGTTCAGTGTACACCGTTCCGGTGGCCTAGTGGTTAGAGAGTCTGCCTCAGATGCAAAAATGGTACTAACAGCTGACTCGCTTGGCACTCAGCATTAAGAGGTTAATGTTAGAACTGGTCGGCCTGGTGTCAGGATAATGTAACTGGGTGATGTCACAGTGCTAGCAATCACTATAAACTGTCACACTTCAGACATCGTAGCGATATGGCTGACAAATTGTTAAAGCTACGTTAAAAATCATAATCACATCACATCGTTCAGTGTACATGTAAGCAATGGCCATAGGACAACGTAGCGCATTTTTAAAAATAAATTCAATGGTAAGAAGATTATTAGATTAAACCAAGAATAAGATTGTATTAAAATATATGCCATCAAAGTGTTAGAGCACTCATGTTTGATATTAAACAAAATACAACATGTTTCATTGCGCATTACAATCTAAATCGTATCGCATACAGCAGAAAATAATTTTAAAACATTTTGGGAAAAAAATCAAAATGCAAATAGTGACTCAGTTTATGAATTAGCTGATTTTGAACCAAGGACAGAAATGGCAAAATTTTACATAAATTTATAATGTCTACGGACAAATTGTCAGGCGTAACTGTAAGTGGTTTTACACCGCTTTAAATGAATTACATTGAACAGTATTGAGGACATTGTGTTTATGGTACAAAGGTACAGTTGCTTACCAAATATCAACTAGTTATGGAAATAGTGTTCCTAATATTATTCTCAGTTTTAAAATCTGATATAAAATTTCTACAACTTCAAATAAAAGGTGCATGAATATAAATGGAATATCTATTAAACGAAACATTGGATTAACAATTTGGATATTGTTTGGCCTATTGGAAAAGTTCTAATTATAAGATTATGTATAATCTTCATTGATAAATTCAAAATATATGATCAATAAAACTGTTTATGTCTCTTTTGTATGCATATTCTACAAAAAATAAAAAGAACACACACATATATATATATATATATATATATATATATATATATATATATATATATATATGTGTGTGTGTGTGTGTGTGTGTGTGTGTGTTTATTTTTTTATTTATTTGTAGAATATACATACAAAAGAAACGTATGTTTATGTTTTGTTTCATGGCGGCCAGTATTAATGGTGGAGGAAAAATAAAAACGGAAATCACCGAAAAGAACCACCGACCAACGAGAAGCTACTGGCAAGCTTTCTCACATATCCACATTCGCCGAATCTTAGACTCGAACTCACGCAGACAGAGGTGACGATGGCAGTGATCCGTAACGGACAGCGCTTTAGACCACTAGGCCACTAGGGACCCCTTCAGAGTTGAATGTTTTTTTTTCTGTAAGCATCGGTATATGAACCCACATGGGTTCGTATCGTTGCTTAATATTTGCCTATAAATAATATGCAGATCGTCAATAGTCCTAACCACAGGGGTTTGTACCATTGTTTACAAGTAGTAGTTTCTACTTTTCTAACGAGTTACATTATATTGCAGTAAATGTCGTTTCATATATAAACTAAAGCGGTGCGATCCAGTCGGTTGTATATTCCGGCTGAGGCTTTTCATACATATAACAGTTTCGTTTCATGGTAAGTTGGGAGAAAAGTAAATGAATGGATAAAAAATAACCAATGAAAACGGAACTAATCATTACCACAACCCAACCAATCATAAACACAGAAATTTTTCCCAGTTGACAAAAAGTCTTCGTCTTGTTAATAACTATCACTGACATTTCCAATTCACATGATAAAGTATTGCATCGGTAGAAAATAAAAACCATACTTCGAATGAAATTTGCAATCTAGTTTAAAGCAATAAAACCGTGATTTCATTTTGTTTTTCTAAGATATACTAAAATAATATTTAATTATTGAAACACAGTAACTATACTTTCATTAATGATAACGTATAAATAAAACTAAGCTTAAAACACATGAAAAATGTCGTCACTATTTGTTACCAAATTACTTTAGACACATGAAAGCGCAAACAAGCAAAGTTCTGCTACAATACATCCCCCAATCCACCCCCACATGAAATAATATATCATGTCCATTGCTTTGTTTTGAATTTATTCTGGACATCATCATTTATTGACTGTAGGGTTGTAAAGCTGTATCTAGACATCCAATAATACGGAAAATCTAAACAAAGCATACAGCGTACATATACTCTGTCTATAGAGCTTGTTTGGTCTATAGTCTAAGAGTCAACATTAAAAGAAAGAACATGCTGTAATGTACCATTAGATGAGTCTCAAAAACTGACAAAAACTTATTTTTTCAGACAAAGAAAACCAGTTAATAGACATTCGTTATGGCTATACTCAGACATTGGCGTAGCCAGGATATCTGGGACCCAATGCAAAGCTTACCGATGGTGTCAGTAGCAATTTACCGAGTCCTTTATTGCGGTTTTTGATGGGTGGTATATTGCCTGTGAATACTTTCTAGTTTTGTATGGGCTAATAGACCTCTTGCATTACTCGGCCCATATGTTTTGCATACGCTTGCTATATGAAGCTACACCACTGTACACCAGGCAATATTTAGTATATAATTTATTGCTCAGAGTTCTAAGAAAAAAACAGTATTTAAGTTTCCACATTCTCTTTCCTGGAGGAATAATTTACAGTGATATAATTGTAATCTCCAATAAATGTAATTAGTGCTGACATTCATCCTTTTACACTTTTGTGGAAAGATCAGATATTTTCATATTTTCTTCGTATTGTTACAAATCGTAGCCTCTGCAGAGACAAGTGGTCATTTATCGCGACATTATGGTAAACTATCTTGAAAACTGATGACTGTCACCTGCCACTTTAATGAGAGGAAAATGAACTCAGCACTATGCATATATTTGAGCCATATTGGGAGCAGTTGTTAAAGAATAAAGCAACAATAGCATTATAGTTAGATGGGTATAATAATTCACTTATTAAATCTTGCAATTATAGTGACTACAGAAAAGTCAACACTGTCAAAAAATGGATCAATTTCTAATACAAAGAATAGATAAATGGAAATGTAAATATATCAACTAGTTTTACCTTTTAAAAGGCTCCTTTAAAATTCCATTAATTGAAAGAGTTCAAAAACTGTCAGCATTTATAACTCCAAATATTCTTAATTTGTCTAGAGTGATGTTATTTGGGAAGAAACATTCTTTGTCATCATTGTAACGTTTAATGAACATGATAAAATCTAGTATATCAAAAAAATTCTGCTTCATATATCGATGAAGCCATCATATTGATAGTTGTAAAGATCGCTTGGAAAACCTTATGGAATTTTTTTTTTATTTACTCAGTACTGCAAATATGACATTTATTTTAACATTTAATTTAGGTGCCTTTGTCTCACTTTGATTATATACTGTGGGAGAAAGATTAAGTTACTATTGGAGAAGTTAAGGTCAAGGCTATCTCTAAATACTTTTTCCTGTTAGAAAAAGAAACTGATGTGAGTTTGAGCATGACTAGATATTATCGGAATATTTTGTTTAAATTATTCCATAATTGTTGCGTCTCTCACAAATTTGTGGGTAAGAGATGAAAGTTTAATTCGACTGAAAATTAGGCTTTTGAAGATTTAAAGACCGTACTTAAAAACGTGTACCAGTCTTTTCAGCTCCAGGTAATTATTTAAAATGAGGTGTTATGAATATTTAATTAATATAGTGCTCTTAAATTTTGCCCGTCAATATTTTGGATTTACGACAAAATAGATTCTGGCTGACAACCAATCTTTCCAATAGAAAATTCCAGAATCTCTTGTTTACTGCTATAAATCATGACAATGTCAAATAGGCAAAACGCTTATTCCATTCGCAGCATGTATATATTTAGAGTTTGCAACTGTATTTATATATAATTTGAGAGGAATTATTTTTTTAAATATTTATTGGAATAACAAAGGGAACATTGACTTTCTTACTAAAACATTACTTAAACCTCTGAGTTCAGTAAGGTCTTGTTGCAAATTTATTGAGACTGGGCACAGATCAATAATTTGTTCTACGTTTTATTTGCTTTGATTTTTCATTTTATAATTTATTTTAATTCATTTATTTTTTTAAATCCATACACTTGTGTTTATATTTTAATTCTATAATAATGTGGTCATCAATTGTTAATTGCATTTATGGCATGTTTCTATAATAAATATTTAAATTTTCAATTATCACGTGTTTAAGTCATTTACAAAAATTACACCCTGAATATAAGAACATCCGGACAGAAATGCCACTATCAGATTCTCAGATTCTGATATGTCATTGGTCGTTCCCCCTCCTACCTAATGTCAATATACTGTACACAAAAGTGTTAATTTTGCTGTGTTCCATTAAATGAAATGGTATATATCCCACTATTGGCGTCAGTATAGTGCGGTAACTCGTGATGTCACACCCTATGACCTCCTTCCTGCACATTCAAACATTTTACAGAATGTCATTTGCGGTAACTCATGTGTCATCCCCGTGGACCTCCTTCCTGCACAAAAATTTAGAGCTTTTGTAGACAGTCATTTTGGTGTCACCCTCTCTGATGGTGTCACCCGATACTATCAGCACGCACCACTCCCCACACCCCAGTGACGCCACTGTATCCCATAATTATTCTTCGGTCCGGAAACCTTTTGGAATGGAGTATTGATTAATAAACCACATCTTGCCCCACATTTCTAGAAATGTAACATAAATTTGTGTAATTTTTGTAATTTTTGATAAAGTGTCACCGGAGAGGTTGAGAGTATAACGCAGTGAGGCGCTATATTTGTATTCCGAGTTGAAACAGTGATATTGGTTGACACTTGTAAAATGAGTACGGCCTGCAATCAGTACAAGCAATGTTTAACAGATAACAAGAGCAAGATGATGAATTAAGCTTAATCCGAACGATTATTGCCATCTAGTTTGACATGAAATGTTTAAACTTTGACAATAAAAACGTTAGATGATCCAAGACTAGAATGAACCCTCCTACAATCGTGCCAGACCAATAATACTACTAATATTATTCGTTACGTCTGTGTGATTAACTTGTGTGTAAGTTTTAAAATTATTTGTATTTCATTGCATTTTATTGCAATTAATATTTTGTTGGATTGGAGATTCTTTCTTAGTAATGAGATACATGTTGTTTACTTAAGACGAAGATGTATTACGTGAGAATTATCATTTAGTCCATCTTACCCTGGTAAGTGTCAACAGGAAGTTAAATTGATTGGTCAGTATTAGGGGCATACTATCTTTACGTGATCACTGTGTGTAAACAACCATTTTATGATTAGTTTTTATTGGCCTACGTAATCAAAATAGTGTAGTAAGAGAGCACATGACCAATCTCGCGAGACTTGAAATTAGGCATTGGAGTTTTAAATATGTAATCCTAATATTTTTTGAACAGAGTCATTCTAACAACTTGAAGGAACAAGGTGTATTGTTTTATTTGGTGTCAGATTATTTGTCCTTTGTTTGATTTTTGGATCTAATAATTTATTCCCATGGAAACTAAATTATTGACTTTTTGTAACAATTCTGAAAGATATTTAGGAAATTTATTCTTGAATTATTCTGAAAGAAAGACTGCGATTCAAGTGAGGAATTATTGATATTCGTACATGGGACTACATCTGACGTCATCGCCCTCTATATTTGTACGTCGTCGAAACTCGAACCTGGATTCTTATAGGACTATTTAGTGATAGGACTTGAGTTTTCATTCTTAGGATCAAATTTTGGATTATATTCACAGGCTGTAAATCATATTTACAAATATTTACATTGTTGTCTAGGGAAATAAATTGTTTTGTTAAAATATACAAAGCTTGTTTGCTTTCACTTTTTTTGTTGCTTAGTACGAGCCTTTGTTACGTAACATATTTCAATCATGAAATGGACTAGTGATTTCGTATCAAGGGAAAAACATCTGCTCATGTAACTAAAAATTATTTTATGTTGGCAGTTTATAAGAGATAAGACGGGTTTTGTGTACGCCAAGAAAATATATATATATATATATATATATATATATATATATATATATATATATATATATATATATATATATATCCATCCACTGCCATTAGCGAGTATGTTCTCGACATAATTTAAGCGTTAACAGAATTACCCAAAGAATATATTTACCTCAAATAAACTCTAACTTTACACCAGAGACCTAAATAATAATCATTCTTAGAATTCAGTGATCGGTTAGAGGAACAACATTTAACAGACATCCTGGCAATACATAGGGTCCAAACTAATATAAAAATATTGAAAATAATTCCGGCTCCAAAGGCATACCTTACATGAACTCTCCCCCTTGACATCGCGTATGGATACATGATGGCGACGTACGATAACAATGTCACACATACATTCTAAATCAAGAAGCATTATACTTCGAGTTATGGAATTGCTTGTCTTGATAGAAAAACTAAAACCGACAACAAAATTACTGGGAGCCACACACTCACTCACACCATCAGCACAAAATTGCCTTCTTCTGGACTAAGACCCCAATTATTTTTAATATAGTCCCTACAAATTTTATTAGTGTGCCCAAATCGAACTAAATCATATATTAATCTAAAGAATTATGAAAGATGAACTCACGATGAAGTTCTTCTCATAGGTTGTTTGTCTCATTTTGTAGAGGCCGAGCTTTCAACAAACCATCGTAAAGTGGGTCACGGATGTTACTTCCGGATCGGTAGCAATATCTCACTACTCGATTTGCACTGGCGCCAAAACACATACAGACAAACACACATTGATTCTGATGCTTTGTATAATCGGCAGTTTTCTTTAAATCAATATCTAAAATGCCTAAAGCACCATTGGAATTAGAGTAAGAAATGCTCTGAAAGTAGCCTTGTGGACACTGGCTTAGAAGTAAAATTATGACCTGACTATTTATACGACAGTGTAATGTCAAGGACAGCTAGATGCTTTGCAAATCAACCTTTCGGCAAAATAGACACGTGTATTCTTAAATTACAAGAAAACTCGAGAAAGAAATTATTTTACTATAAATTTAAGAAAAAGTTTGAAATATGTGAATTGCAAAACAATATTTTTTCAAATATATTTCATTTACTCAGTAACTTTATCTTACCTAATTATTTTAGCTTTTTATTTATTATTGATTTGTTGATTAGTTTATTTTTTTAATAAAATTGTATGTAGTTATTAAGGAGTGTGGATAGATCTAATACAATAAAGTTTAAATTGGGCCTGGTTGATGATTGTTATGCAGAATGTATTCCTTAAAATAAATTCATTTCAAAATATTCTCGTGTACTTATTTTCGTTGTACAAATATCAAACTCAATAAAGCACCGAACTGAAGAATATACAATCTCATGTATATTTTAATATGAAAAAAACTAAAATTCAGTGTGGTGTGATTGTAAAACAGGTGATCAGTAGACTTCAAACATATGGAACAATTATTATAACTGACCTCAAAGATTTAAACCCACCCATGATGTTTTAAAATTATTTTTGCTGCTACATTTCATATGGTAAAATAAAGAATCTGATTTCTTTGTTTTTATGCGTATGGGTAGGATCTCTATGTCTGACATTTGCAAAGATTTGCACAAAACGTTGACATGGTTAAACATCTTGCAACATTTGCTTCATATCAAGGAAGCATGTATACTCATATATCTAAACGGTTAAAATAGCGCGCCAGATCCGCACCAAAAAGGTATATGATCGAATCCTAACATCTGATCAGACAATGAAATGACATATGCATATTATTGTACTCACACTGATCCTGTGCTAAATAACATACTCAATTTCGTGTATCGTAAGCACCACTCTGAAGTTATTATGTATTTCTGATGGCCGTAATAATATGACGTTGTTTATATTGGCATCATGCAAAATGTAGAGAATAACAGAATGCATCTATGCAATCAACATGTAGTGTTACTAAAGTTTCTTTGCGTGTGACAATTATGGAAATTATGCACTATGTAAAGCATATACACATTTAAAAATGGATGATCCCATGTGCTGGTACAATAAGCCTGACATAGTGCAAACTTTGGCAGCTTTTTAAATAGGAAAAGTTAATTTTGTAAGATGAGTGCAATACATGAATTATAAAAAAAATATCAAAGGTACGAAAAAACAACATCTGCTATTTTTCCAAGTTTTTTATATACATAAGTGAAAACGACTAAGCAAAGTTAACAGCCTTTCGATAAATGCACATCCGAAGTAAATTTAAAGATATTTATTCTGTAACCCAAATTATGCCCATCCCTTAATAAAGGGAATTGAAAGCTATTTTTAATTACAGTATAGCATTTTGAATTTCAGCCAAACTGCTCTAAACACTGGCATGTGAAACAAAATGATCACTCTTTTAACAGTTTTGTTGTATACCTTTCTTTCTGAGCTTATTAAATATGAAATCTTTGCTGAAGGAAATATACTTATCATTGTTATTTGGTCTTATTTGTATATCTTTATTTCAAGCATGTTAGGATTCGTTTATCATATCTAAGCAGAATGTTAATAAAAACATGGATGAATTCTGGATATTTGATGTTCAAATGGCAAACGTTGTGAGCTAAGCAGGGCTTTAGCATTTACCTAGGAAATAACCGTGGTCCGGATTTTAACATCTTCATAAGGTTAGTTTGTTCACATGGATGAGACAAATGTTCGATGCTAAATAGTTTCATATCCTCATATGTAAATATTATCGATATTGCAGTTTGGCCTTAATTCGTCGAACACTGCTTTTGCGATTCTCTCCGACCAGTACAAACATCACCTCTATGAAGCATTGGTCTTTAACATTATGAATTGGCTCGGGTACCAACAAAACCCTGATGGAATATATTCAACTGTTTGCATTGTCGTTGCTCCTTTTGTGAAAGCTTTGTCACTTTTCGAAAAAGTCCAGGATCTATTTGATGCATATTAATATTGAATGTGTGAGGTGCCGATCATTTTGTGTATAGTACAAACACTTTCAATACTTTCAATAGTTATTAGATAATGAGACATTTTAAATGTTACAAAAGAGCTATCTTCAGGAAGTATATCAAATTGTCTAAAAGGCAATAAAATATTTTGTGCTCTGTAATAATATTAGCTTATTTGGGATGGTGCCGACTATTGTTAAAAAATATGTTTGAAGCAGTTTTCGTTTCAATAAAATAAATATTTATATCATTGTTCGTATTACGATTGTCTGAAGCATTAATATCAACGTCCCTCTAGATCCATTTTTGTCGTTTGCAGCCCTTTCGATGCACATTTTTGTCGTATATTTATTATTGCAAGTGTGGCTGTTATCATTTGGTGTTCATCCTAACCAGATTCCACGGTGCGCGGTCATTCACCTTAAAGTATGTTTCTTTTATAGCCAATTGTTCAGGTTTATGTCATTGTCAAGTGTTCACATCAAACGTGCATTTTACTGAGAGGCATTCAAACTGCACATGTTCGTTAGTTATGTGTATTCACCTAAAGGAGCTCTCCGCTCTGTTGTTGTTGTTGTTGTTGTTGTTGTTACGCGTTTAACACCAGTTTTCACCTCATGATAGGCTATACGTGTCGGCCAATGTAACTGGTGCAAGTAGAACCCGAGAAAACCTCTGGTAGAACCACCAACTTACCGGAAGCGAATGGCAAGCTTTCTCGCATGAACACATGGGTCGAGAGTAAGATAGGAGTGATCGGTAAAGACTAACTCTTCGGACAAATGAAATTCATTCCAAAATATACCAGCTGTTATCTAAATCTCATATACTTTAATGCTAGTGATGAACAATAGTGATCTTTCTGACGTCTTTCCAAACTTCTCATCATCGGTTGAATAAAAGCTAGCAGTTAACGTATTCGATAAGAATACACCGGAATATTTCGAACTTCACGTCATCTGCGGTCGCCGTATGAAAATATTAATGCGTAGACCTGTCTTCTACAATACTGGTATACCCTTAATATCTCGCTTAAGCAAGATGGTGGTCACTGTTTCCAGATTGATTTATATACCTTTATCGGATAACCATATATTATTTACCTGAACAAATAAATAAAGAAATAATGCTAATTTGTCGACATCACTAATTTGAATTTGAAATAGTGATATAGATCTATTGAATCGTAATAATCTTTTACACCTGTGTATGGCAATTACGTAAATGACAAACTTCACAAAAGATAAAAATGTAAATTGGTTACTCTGCCAAGTATGTAGTTTCAACCAGATTATATTTTTAATGCAAAGAAATAATTACAAATAGGATACCCAAAATAATAAGGTCCCGCGAATAGAGTGCAGTTTGTTTCACATCAAATACGGTTTGTTCTCGTAGCCTGGTTTAAAATGATAATTTCTAAACCAGTTTAACTTAATAGTGTTCTCATTGCACCTTCGGTGAAAGAACTGATGTGAATCAGCATCATCGAACTCTTATACAAAAAGGTGGCATAGCACAACACGCCACCACCAATGTTTTTGAATTCTCTTTTTTTCAAAGATACTACCATCGATTTATTTTATACATTTGTCCAGCACGATCCCAGTCTCGAATACATGCCGCTGCATCAAAGCATATTCGACCTCCAGAGGTCTATAACCTTACAGTTCAAATATATTATAAACATATGCATGAAATCTCATAATCAAATGAACTGAGCTCTTCTCCCTAGCATATTGGGAACCTAACTGTATAGTCTAGAGTGTGTTGACATGCAGTCAAATCTTATTCATAATACAATAATAAATCAAACTAGCAAACTTCTGAACCTGCAAATTACACTTCACGTCAAGCGCAACTAATCTCCCAAATATTCGAAAGTTTAGACCATAATTCATCCCTGTCTTACGCTTTTGCTGACATTGATGACTTTTTCTTGATCAAAATTTGCAAACGAGATTAAGATTTTTCTACCCAGTTTTAATAAGTACTACTGATTTATCATCGGTGCCCTTGCTAATAGCTTTTCTCAACGCTAGGCTCAAATTCCAGAAATATTTCGAGACTTCCAAAATTAATCAGGGTTTTAACAACACGAGTTTCAACAATTATAACATGATTGCGTTATAAATTCTCTGTCGGACATGTCCAGTTTTGTTGCTTTAACTAATTTGTTGTGATTTTAGAAGCGGAATAAACATATCTGTCGAATTATATATATATATATATATATATATATATATATATATATATATATATATATATATATATATATATATATATATATATATATATATATATACAAGGAATACATATCATATGGCGAATAACAACCCTTTCAAGCGTACTGGATCCACCAAGGGATCACGTGTGTCAAGGATTAATTAAAATAGATGCAATAAACTGACGACGAACAGTACGAAAGACTAGTTAGTTACTAGTTTCGTGCTGTTCGTCGTCAGTTTATTGCATATATATATATATATATATATATATATATACATATATATATATATATATATATATACACATATATATATATATATATACACATATATATATATATATATACACATATATATACACATATATATATACACATATATATAGATATATATATATATATATATATATATATATATATATATATATATATATATATATATATATATATATATATACATATATATATACACACACACACACATATATATATATATATATATATATATATATATGTGTGTGTGTGTGTGTGTGTGTGTGTGTGCGTGCAAAATAGTGCAATGAATGCTTATGATATATGTGTTTATGTAGAGGATCAAAATGCATTTAAGATTAAAGTACAGGTATTTTCATATTTAAAGCACCTGCAAATAAATAGTCCAGCATTACATAATGGCATATTGGATGAAGATGTTCAAAATCGACATTACGTATTGTAAATGTCACTGGCAAGTGAAAATCTGAGTCCTATTTTCAGAACATTTGATCATTGACGCCTCTAGAATAGTTGCCAGCATCTGGCGCCCTCAGCGGCGAACAATATAATTGCCCCTCCCTTCCCCAATCTCTCCCTTTATTTCCCCTTCAGATCTGGCTTCCGGTTTAATTTATCGTTCTAGATAATAGCCTATTTCGCCTAAATCAACAAGTTGCCGCTGTTTACAATGTTTTCAAATGATCTTCAAATTTTATATTTGTCCGTTAAACTACCACCTTTAAACATTTATTTTCCTATTACTGTATCATTTAGATACTTATGGAGTCTCCTTTACTAGAGAATATAGTCAAATTCTAATCACTTCATCTATTTTCCTGACAGCTGTTAGTAATGTTTGTCTCAACAACTAAAACTATAGGATAAGTGCAAATTGCATGACCGGTATTTAGACAATGTCGCGAATCATTAGATCCCGAGAATATACATTAAAAATTTTGCAACAATGTTTGGTTACGGTTTTATGAGACTTAACGACATTTATCATCTCAGAAACAAGTTATACGTGTCTTGCAGTATAGTTGGTTGCGGAAGAAGCCGGGAAGGCGCCTAGAAAGCCCACCCACCCAGAGATAGAAGATGGCAAGCTTTCTCACATACCAATGTGATCCGATTGAAACTTGAACTCGAGCGAACAGGTATTAATTTTTCCAAATGATCTGAAAAGGCGAGTGCCTTAGATCACTGCTTTCACTGGACTACGTGACACAATAATAAACAAATGTATGAAAACTAATTTCGACATTTGTGTTAGTAAATCAAAGAAAAAAATTGTTTTAAAATGTGTATTATGACAATTATTTCACCTCTTATACAAGAGGCCTGGAAATTAATTATACTCACAATCTCGTTATGGTTTGACTTACCAGATGAAAAGGTAAGAGTCTCTGTGTCGTATGAATTAATGGAGCATAACTGCATTAATACCAAGTCTTGCAAATCATCACCTATAATGCCCTCATTCCCCGTTTGATTCAAAGTTGTATATGTTTTTTTTTTACGAAAAACACTAGCGTAGCGTGCTGAACTCTTGTTAATACATGTTGAGGAGATGACTATAACGCCTAGGCCCCCCCTCCAATGTCAATAACAAAAAGTTCGTTGTTACCAGAGAGACAACATCTATTTGTAATAAGACTCCGCCTCTAACCGCCAGTTGAACTTAACAAATCCCGCGTTACCTGACTGATACGAACAACAGAAGCCAATATTTAGCTAAAGCAAATCACCTGGTAAAAGCTGGACTTTGCATCTCAAGTGTTCGTCCTCCTATGAGAATGTCGAATAACTTTCATTTTGCTTCATTGTTAACAGAGATTTATTTCAGTAAATAATGAACTTACATCAGAATTTAAAATACAGCAAGCTTCAATTTTCCGTACATACATCATGCCGTGTCTGTGCAAATGTTAAGAAATTCTTTAGTATTTGAGGGTCTTCTCAACATTTTAATCCAACTTAAACGTTTTACATATGTTATATTACAAAACGAAAAAGTTGTTTTGCAAAATCAACCAAATGTTTGAAAACTGCATGATATATGCAAACTCTACATCTGATTTTCAAACAAATTCTTCAGTTGTTTATTTAATGTACTTCCTAATTTCAAACAGAGAAAGGAGGAGGAATTCACTTTCACAAACATTTTCAGTAATATAAATGACCACCTGTGCATGAAACGCTACACAGAATTGAAATCATGTGTATTCTACCCTTCAGCAATTCCGCCATATGTAGTTCGGCATTTTGAAATCTGAGTAACTACCAAGACAATGAATTATGGATGAAAATATTTAGTTTATGTTGCACGACAGTAAAAAAGAAAAGCCTCATGCACATAGATAGCTAATTCATTTTCATTTGCACATGAAAGATGAGAAGGTACAGTCTCTATGTCTAGGTCATTATCGGCAACAACAATTATTTACAAATCATTGATTTGAACGGGGAATATTTTCTTTAGGTGCCTATTAACGAATATGAACTGGTTTCGTTCATGTCGGTAACTCAGAACAGGAGAAATGATTGGTAATTTCTATACATTTTCAGCTGACTAGCCACACTACAGTATCCAATCGAAAGTTTCCGTTCTCATAACTGTTGTAATAGCCTAGCTATGTCAACGATTCCGTTGTTATAAACCGCAAAATGTCTAAGCATTTACATCACTCTAGTCTCTGACTTATGATGCACATAAACTAGTATTACCAAATCTTGGAAGGATCAGTATACATTACTGTTCCAAAGAAATTTGGTCTGCAATGTAGAATATTTTCTTTTGCGCAACTTTAATATAGATAACATTTAAAGCTTGCTTTCTGTATCTTTTAAATCACCACTTAATGGCCCTTCCAAGTACAAATGTGCCATCTAAATAAACATAACATTGTTGATTAACATGTGTATATACTGCATCAAGCATTAAGTTGTAGTCACTGCATTCCAAAGGCCAAACCGAAAGACTTGCTTTAAAATGATAAAGGCAACATATTGGTACATGCTGCCGTCTTTCGATGCCACTTCAACTCATCAGTAATGAAGCGATAATATCATATTGCTATTAAGGCAAGTGAATAGTTATATAAATCAATATCAACATGAAAGCATCTTTTTTGTTCAGTTTCCTATAAACAACAATAACTTCGCGAAGTCATTTTTTACTTCTCGAAACAAAACTACTGTTACATGCTTTCTTAAACCTATTTCACTTTTGTATTTTAATTTCAATTCCATAACTAATCAGTAGGAGAAAGATGAAGAGTTATGAATCAAATCGAAAGCATGTTTATTTAAATCATTCTTTTCCACCAAATATTGGACCAAACTGTTTTTTGTTTTGTTTTCTGTTGTTTTTTTTTCTTCATTAACAAAGCCCCTGCCTCAGAAAGATCATATTTTCTGTCAAGCTGAAGCAATTCGTCCTTTCTCAAGGAGTCTAAATGTTCCTGAGTAGGATTTAAATATAGTTATCAACTTATATTAAATTATAAACGCATGATGGTTTCAATATAGATTTCTAAAATATGAAATAATACCTCTAAGAAAAATCCGAAACAAGATAAATTTAAATTTAAAAAACAAAGTTTTCCGAAATATTTTAGAGAAATTCGTATCCCAAATAATTACTGGGTCGTCATGAGAGTGAAACTGCTACGCGCGATTCAGTCACATTATTTATTGGTGGTGCGTGCTTAGTCGTGAAGAAATATGGGCAGGTGCGTGGAGGTAAGGCGATGAGTACCGTATACCCAATGACCCGTATGATAGTGCTTTTTGTAACATATACATCTATTTTAATCAATCACTGACACACGTGATCCTTTGGTGGATCCAGTGCGCTCGAAAGGGTTGTTATTCGATATATGATTTGCATTCTGTGGTGACCTTAAAGATCGATGATTATCATTACCGCACAAATCACCAGTTACATTTTATATTACTTAGGTACATACTTCAGTATAATCGTCTATTCAACATTTTATATTATGATAACACAAGTACTAATACAGATGTGAATATGATTCCCTAACCATTGACTTTGAAATTGAGTCCACCCATGTCAAATGACAATTATATATAAATGCATTTGCTTTGCCTTCAAAATATAACCACTGCTTCTGACTATGTTAGCTCAAGCAATTTGTTTATATCTCAACACTTGCCAAGGGGGTGGGGGAGCTTGACGCTAAAAATTATCGAAGACTTAAGTTATATTTTATTACGAACTTTGCCTTCTAGATGCCTTCATTATCATCATGCAAGTCTTTTGCACACATTGAACAAACGATTTTAAAAAATCTTTGAATTATGGCACTGACGGTAGATTATATCAAACATTAACGCCAGATTCAGAATAATCTCTATTCCATCCTGGGCATACTCAAAGATTCTTTGCAAATAATCATTGTGTTTGCTCTTGTCTGCGACGGATAATGGTCTCGATGCTGCTGAAGAGAACCACTCAGTGTAATTGATTTACAATTTTAGCTTATGGAACATCAAGAAAAACAATCATACTACAAGCCTTACTCTATAGGAAAATATATAGAAAAGTACATTTTATTTAATCCAAGTTTCAATCCTTATTATTAAACATGAGGGTGATAGAATTAATAGTTTTGCTACTTTCAAACACTTTCCAAAATATGATATCAGAAGCCGTCGTAGTGTTTTCTGAAAGACCGAATCTGTGTCTCTAAGATACAGATTTAATAAGCATTTATGAAAAAATACTCGACAATGTAAACGCATTAAGTCTCCCATGATTAATAACCGACGACTGTAATAAATAGGTTAGTAAACGCTGTTAATTTAAAATTGCTCGTAAATTTCTGATCGAGGAAATCATCAATGTCATTTGACGTTTAAGATGGATACATTTTTATATAACGTTACAAATTTTCTTGAGGTTAGCTTGATGCCACGTGAAAATTAATCTGAAGATTGCTAAAAGCGAGTGATTTATTAATAAAAAGACCATTAACCAAAGATGGTTTCAAACCGGCTTCTACCAGGCTCAGCATCGATTTGTTTGGACGTTGACAATGACTGTGCATCGACATCCATTTGTGACTGAGCGATTAAACCGCGATAAAATACTTAATTATTCCAAGATTTTGTGTCATCAGGAAATAATATGTATGTATGTCTGATTGTGATTTTACAATTAATGCCATATCAATTAGCCATGCGTTATATAATTAAGGGTGACTGAACACCTGGGAAAGAACTTCAAAGACTTGTGGGGGTTCATTTTGTCAGTATTGGTCATGAAACAAGTCACTTTTGTTGACCTTGATCACAGCACAGCATTATATTCCCTACACTATGTCAGTTTCCTGTAACAAGTATGGACGTTACATTCTAGAGGCTGATCATATGTTGCTGTAATATAAATGAAGCATACGGTGTCTACAGGATTGTTGTTGCCCGTGCCGGCAAGCACATTTAAGACTTCTGAGAAACGAAATAATGCTAATAACAGAAGTGGCATTATCAGAGTCGTTCTTAAGATAGGAACAAGATACAGCGTGTTATCTTCAGATTTGTTTATGGAATATAAGCATAGTACCGAGTCATATATTCAGAACTGTTCGTGGAATATAGGCAAGATACTGTGTGGTATATTCAGAACTGTTCATGGGATATTTGCAAATAACGCTGTGGTATATTCAGAACTGGTTATGGGATATTGGCAAGATGCTGTGTGTTGTATTCAGATATTGGCAAGATACCGCTGTGGTATATTCAGAGCTGATCATAGGATATTGGCAAGATGCTTTGTGTTATATTCAGATATTGGCAAGATACCGCTGTGGTATATTCAGAACTGGTCACGGGATATTGGCAAAATGCTGTGTGATATATTCAGAACTGTTCATGGGATATTGGCAAGATACCGTTGTGGTATATTCAAAACTGATCATGGGATATTGGCAAGATGCTGTGTGGTATTTTCAGAACTGATCATGGGATATTGGCAAGATGTCTATTGGTATCTTCAGATTTTTATGGGATATAAACATGATACAAAGTGGTATATACATATAGCTGTTCATGAGATAGAGGCAAGATATACAATGGTATCTTTAGAGCTGTTATTGGGATAGATAGAAGATACAGATTTATCTTTTGACATACTTGTTGTTGACAATGATGACGGCAATACAAAATAACCTCAGAAGAATCATTATGGCGTTTTGAGGTTCCACTTGAGTTCACTAACGAAAATGTGTTAAATTTATATCTCTTTATATCTCCTGGAGATGCTGAAGAAGCGAACAAAAGCGTGGAACGTTATCTCGTCACTGTGCAACAATAATTGCGCTAATGAGCCTTAAATATAAACATATATAAGAGTTGATTATACATACATAGAGTATATATACATAGAGTACATATACATAGAGTATATATACATAGAGTACATATACATAGAGCATACATACATAGAGTACATGCATCGTTACAATAATTTACATCACTGGAACCCGGTTTTCACGACTGAATGATTTTAGTCTTTTCAGCTTTCTATTCGTTTTTTAAATCCTTTTTCACAAAACACTTGCCAAAATTGGTATTTCGATACATCGTATAGTTATTAACTCGGCTATTTCAAATTCAAATCAACTAATTTGCATGCTTGAATGAGATTTTTTCACCTTATTGTTCATTTCACCCTCTCTATCTTGGACCCTATTTTACCTACATCTCAAGGACACTCACATCAATCCATACGAAAATTAAGTCAATGACAAATATTTTACGCTTGAGTAGCATTTGTATTTCCATCTCTCCTTTGCTACAACTCTATATTTGACCCTAGTACACCCAGAAGCATAAACATTGGCATTTGAGTACGAATTAGACAGACATACTGAAACTATCTAAAAATAACTCAATTCAGAGGCTTTAGTAATTTTTGTAATATCATGAGTTTCTTCCTTATATCCTTAATCTCTTAGACTCTGTCTCATCTAAATTCATTGCAACTGGTGGGTGGATATATCAAGATGAAAATAATTATACCGTAAGAAAAGTAAGCACATATTTGACCCGGCCTTTACGTTTGTTTGACTTTCTAAATTTTCAGGTATTCATTAGTTTCATCCAAGGTATACCATACCATAGCTCACATACTCACGCAAAATTTGTATATGGATGCATCTCAAATGCAGTAGCTGATTTTTACCAGAGGTTATTTCATTGTAACCGATTTGCGAGAGTGGCATAGCATTTGTATCTATTTCTTCATCATGCCCTCCATATTATGAACCCTGTTTCACCAACACTTATTAAAATAAGTAGATGCACATCAAGAAGGGTAACTCAGAACTTGATAATTTGGGTCATTGCGACCTAATTTTCACCCCCATATGGTTTTTCTATATCAAATAAGTATTCGTTTTGCTCTCCAAATCTTAAACCCTAATTTATCTATAACATGAGTTAAAGAAGAGTAATTCAACCATCCCCAAATCAGGTCAAAGTGATTCACTTTTCACACTGGAGACAATATTTCACCAAAATTCAAGAAAGTTGCAATATTGATATTTATAAATGTGAGTATTCCTATCATAATAAACGCTTTAGCGACTTTGTGATTGCAGATATCCCATATTTTGATTGTCACGACCCTTGACTTTATTTCACCCAAAATCAAAATATGGTATTTGGATGCACCTAACAAAGGGCAAATTAGCAATATAAAATGTACGTTAATGTGCCCTAATTTTTCTGTGTTTATTCATCTGTTTAATTGTTATTTTAGAACCTATTTCACTTTGTGGCTGCGTATCATTGAGAGTACCTCAATCGAACTAAAACCAGGTCGTTGTGCCCTAATGGTCTGGCTTAAGTGACTCGTGCACTTTCGTCCATACCGGTGTGTATATTGTCAGCTACTCTAAAGGTACTTCTGTTGGCGAGAAAATTTCGTTGTTGAGAGAACATATTCTTTGCTTTTACATTTTAGCAACCTAACATTTAGTATGCACTATAGAGCCAGGATTCGATGCCAACAAGGAGAGGGAGGCAACCGGGGATATATCCCCGAACAACACTTTTTAAATTTATAAAAGAAAAGGTTTGAACAAGACGTAAGAGATGCCAAGGTGTTTCTTACCCCAGCTCTCTACGGTCAAGCCAGAATGATGCTGGTATGTCGATAAACGCAATCAATACCCACACGGATACAGATATAAATGATAAATGATAAACGACATCAATTTAGGCTTGAGAACAAAAGATCAGTGTACTATTAGAGTCTGGTAAAGCAAAGGAGGTAAGGGATGGTAGCATGCTTATATCCAACATGTTCTAAGATTCGTATTCAAATTTTAATTAAACTAATTATTTCTGAAAGATTCAAAACAAATGAAACTCACTTTATATATTATTAGTTTGTGAATTGGTAATATATAATGTCATCATGTAACATTTATCAAATCGCAGTTTTCGTTGAATATGATGTCCTGGATCTCGTTAGTTCCTTTTGAACCACATATATTAGAAATCAAGTCAGTCAACAAGACGAAATTCGAGACTTTACACCCGCCCCTCTCACTCCATATTGTTTTTCAGCCAGGATAATTCATTTTCTAATCTGTGTTTTCGTATAGTCTAGTCTATTGCATTTTCGACAAGATTAATATCTTTCTAAAACGGTGTAAAATCTGAATGGCCTATGACATTGTTTGGCAAGATCGAGGCAGTTTCATTTGCTGCCTTTAATAGCATAATGGTCTAAAATAGTTATTTTGCGCCAAACGGACTTTACCAGCTCAGACATACGTGATTTTAGGGAAATCATCAATAATTACCGATACTTAGCGCATTACGAAGTGTGAATCATAACCGTCAGATTTGTCTGCATATTGTCAAAAACGTCCCGCCGTAAATAGTGGGCTAAAATGGCAACATTATATATGGGGGTGTACTTTTGAAGAAATTTGATGAACATTTCATCTGCAATTTCCGCTGGAGAGGAAAACTTACAGCCAACAAATGAGCGTTTCTTTCGGTCGATTGATGAATCTTGTAAAAGACGGATGCAATTCTGGACAGAATTTACATGCGGGTTTCAACTTGTGTCATACTCACGAAATAAGCCTTGCAACATCGTTTAACATTTATGAGCACTAGTTCATAGACTGGTTCTATTAAATAAATTTCATTATGTTGCTGTTGGAACTGCTTTTAGAAAAACTGAATAGAATTCACTGACAAATATTGTCTGTTGCTTGATACTTTAAGAATAATATGGATGTTCACAAGTGTTAAGACTCATGGGCGAAGGCATAGATGGGCAAGGGGTGGGTAGTGGGCACTTGCACAGCTCCCGCAGATTTCACCTCTAACATGTTCTGACCAACAGTTGTAAAACGCAATAGCCGACAACTACATAGATAGACGTATGATTGGATTGACGAACGAATGGATGGAGGGACGGGCGCATGCAGCCTTGTAGTATATTTAATCTTAATGAAATTTCGCGTTTTAAATTTGTCACTTATGAAATTCTTGTTTTCTACCCAACGCATCATTGTACCCAATGCAAAGATAGATCAACCCGTAACACAAGCAAAAAAGCAAAAACAAAATGGATCCAAATTTGAACTGATATGTCTCCATTACATACGTGAGCACCAATGCGTCGGCAACAATAAGATGATAATGGTTTAAGGCTTCAGGTTTACTTCTGAGTCCAATTCATTCATACACATTTTTCTTTCGAAGATAATCACATTGGGGATTCCAGCAATTAATTTCAGGCAATTCTCTTAAACAGGTTATTTAATACTCCACCACATATAGCATGGTCCTTTATCTCCCAAATACTCCACCACATATAGCATGGTCCTTTATCTCCCAAAATAATTTGTTATATTAGTCAGGTATCTATAATTCAATTGTGTATTAGTTTTAAACTTTTTTATTTTATTTTTATTTCATTACATTTTATTGTAATGAAAACTTTATTTACTGGATTTGACATATTTTCAGAAAATTCAATTTCGTTCAATAAATAACTAATATTGCTACATTGTATTTTAGTTGACCAAGTTCTTGACCTTGATTCAGAATTGATAAAATTCAACAGTAAAATGTTGACACAACAGCACGTCACCACTTTCCATCTTGGAACTTCATCGGGATTCGAGCGTTGATTCATTTCAGAACTTTGTGGTGATAGAACTTATACTTTTAAATTCCATGATTAATCTTTGGAATAGATTCACATTTCGTAAGTCCTTTTTTATACTTTTACATTGTTTTCTAGGAAAATAAATTATGTTGTTACATTTTACAAAGCTTGTTGGCTTCACTCTTTTCTTTGTTACTTTCGAAAGAGCATACGCAGGTAACAAGGTGACCGATAAATCATTTCTACAATAGTTATTCTTAGTCAAAAGCATCTATAACCTCATGCAGCAGCACAGCTGTCTCGCAAGTGTCGTTTTTTAGATGTTCCTTTTGTGAGTATGCTGTAATCACACGTTCATAAAATATTGTACAAAAAAAAAACATTTGCTATATCAGAATGATTAATTAATCATGATGCACATTACAGCAGGAATTTTGCAAAAGGATGTAATCTGTTATCGTTACATAGAGCACTGGCTGATTTACAATACTCTTTCTTTGCGTTTTATAGGAAATTAATGTATGTCATCGAACGTGTTAATATAAAATGAGTTGCATGCAACTGTCTTCCTTCTTTTAAAGATGAGTTTTTGGCTAATATGCTTGTGAGAGATGTGTGAACAAATTATCGACCAAGAGCTAGAATATGTCATTTTTTAACATCCTATTATATCTTTCCTTCATAGACTTATATTCTCAATACCTTTAATAAATCGAACAGTTTCTAGTTAAATCTCAAGTTAAAAGTATGTGTAAGTTATGAAAGGAATTTTTTTCAAACGATGATGTTATTGTAATTTAGATAATTGGAGGTTCATCCGTGATCAAACAAGGAAACATCTGAAAAATAGTTGACAAGTATGGAAAAATATCAGGAAATAAAAGTTATAAATCATTCGCTCAGTTATTTCAATTTATGAAATATAATTGAATTTAGAGTGCAATCCTTATTTTAAAAAAATTGTATTTGCATATCAGCTCATAAAACATTTCTAAGATACATGCTTTATCTATCCTACCTGACAAAAACCGGTGATGTAAGTAAAAGTATCTAAAGCATTTACGCAGGATTTAATTTATTCGTGAACATATATCTAGCGGACAAATTGACTTAGAAATCGTTTGGGTATTTTTATCCGGCTATAGGGCATATTTTAACCGAGTCTTTTGACACCGTATGAACAGCATTTCTCGCTTTTAGTATAGACATACAACTCAAATCACATACACCATAATGTTAACGTTTCTAAAATAAAAAAAAAAACACCAAAACCACTATATTTATTTTAAGACGGGCAAAACACGACTACGTTAAATAAATGATCTATCCAAGTGTAAACCTCTCAGCTAATGTAAAAAATATTCTGGAGCAGGTTTTGAGAAACATACATTGTTTGTGTCCAGTATCAATATCCTGTCCTATCATAGCTAGCCTTCTACGTTCATGAATACCTGTGAGGTATGACAATAGATTTTGGGGTCACCCTTACTATTGACTCCAATTCTTTAGGACAAATAAATCTCATTTGGAAATCAGCTAATTGTCTTCTGCCAGTTCTCTTAAACTTTCCATCACACTAAGACCGGTTCCGTAACTCACACAGGTTTAGTTATTGTAACTAGAAAATTTCTGTTCTGAGGCAAATGAACCATCATTTTATCTCAGACGAACGTAATTGGCTCTTCAGTAAATTATCAAGCTATCCTCTCTAATCAACGTAATGCCGTGGTTTCTATATCTTCCCAAGGCTCAATGTCAAACTATGTATGATAGGAAACCAGACTGTATTACATTTTTTGGCATATGAATTGGCTCTCGTCTACAAGCAACAAAACTTAATCTTGCCAATATTGTAAATTAACCATTTGACGACATCGGTTATCCAAACCCACCAAATTAATATCTTAGCTTTGCCAATTCAAAAGGTTCTCTTCCAATAAGCTCTTTTCTCAGAACAAATCCAATGAAATTCGAAACTCTTGTCTTCGCCATACGTATCATCTCATAGCAGCGTCTCAAGAAGTTTAATGGCTACAACCTCTCTTTTACCAGAGCCATACTCGAATATTTTAGCCATCTCTAAACCTCTCCAAATAAAAATTCCTTTCAAAACCTTAAATCGGCAAGCCGTTAATACCCAAAGTCTTAGAGATTTATGACTTGCTCATATCTTATGGAAACACTATTCTGTTCTGTTTGCTGTCTAGTTTCATAATATCAAGCGTAAATAAAAGACTGTAAAGACGTCATAGCTCCACAACAGCAACCCATTTTCGATCCAAGACTCCATATAGTGGCTCCAGTATTGGTATCATGAAATTTCCTTCCTTGACATTCCCCCCTGACTATCCCCCGACATGTCCAACTCCCTCGGACATTTCCCACTGGACCCCGCCCCCATCAGATAGGATCCCCCCCCAAAAAAAATAAAGTCATTTCCCCCCTTTATCTTTATACAACTTTATTTATATATAGTAACATTTTTGCTTTGATGTTTACTCACATCCCGCATCACAGTTAGTGCACAGATATTACTGTTGTCACCTGAAACAAATGCATTATTTAATGTAAAATATCTACTTTCCTGCTCCCCCCCCTTCTCTCTCTCTCTCTCTCTCTCTCTCTCTCTCTCTCTCTCTCTCTCTCTCTCTCTCTCTCTCTCTCTCTCTCTCTCTCTCTCTCTCTCTCTCTCTCTCTCACACACACACCCACACCCACACCCACATGCACACATGTGCACAATCATGGATCTTAAGGGTAGCTTAACACCACATTTGAACTGTGAATATAAATTCACATCCATTTGTAAGTATGGTTACTTATAAAAAAATGGGCATTCTTTATTTATCAATCAATTGCTAGAGCTTTTACTCACTGTAAAACAGAAGGTTTCTTTGAAGTATGTTGAAGAGGCTTTAATCTAACCTTTATTTTTTGTGCATATTTAGTATATTTAAGATAAACACTAGAAGGATTAGACATCATTCAATTAATTTTTGTGGTGAACAGAGCTTAAATAATGTCAGCCTAAATCAGATCTTCTGTGGACATTTGCCTCAACAATCAAAAAAGTTGTACAAAGACTGTTCTTCGAGAAACATAGTTGCCGGCTTCTACTCTCTCTCTCTCTCTCTCTCTCTCTCTCTCTCTCTCTCTCTCTCTCTCTCTCTCTCTCTCTCTCTCTCTCTCTCTCTCTCTCTCTCTCACACACACACACACACACACCTACAAAATCACGGATCTTAACAACCAAATAAGTAGAAATACAAAGACTGTTCTTCGAGAAATGCAATCATAGTCACCGACTTCAACAATCGTGACATCATAGAATACTCAAAAGCAACTGCTTACAACATTAACTTTTAAACAATATACTTTTTTGATATGTGAAAATGTTAACTTTAACACTTACTACTGAAAATTATTTCAAATAACCTTTTTCTTTCAACATTACTTAATATAAGTTTTTATATTTAATCGGCAAAATGTCATATTAAATGAATTAAGTTTCAAGATCAGGCGGGATGAGTGGGGGGTAGTTCTATTTGATGTGGGGGGAAAGTCCAGGGGGGGGGAATGTCCGGGGGATATGTCGGGGAGGTCTTCCCCAGACATCCCCCCCGATGTCCTAGACTCTCCAGTATTATATAAGTCTGTATATGCTATATTTTTGACCAAATGTATGGAATGAAAACTTCAGAAGCAATCTACGGACCCATCGTTTGAGAATGGCATCTTTAATAAAAACCAAATCGCAGAGACAAAATGGTATTGTATCACATTTGATCCGTGCATACCTCCTGTAGCGCAAACCTTGAGAATACATTCATGTACAGTCTACCGACTTACGCTTAATGAGACGGCAGTTTCTGATGTAAACTCATTTTAAAAGCATTATGATGATTTCGCATTTAAAAAAGACCATGTCTTATGATACCTATAAAAGATTGCGATTTACATAACATATATGGACCTTATCTTTTGAGGATTTTAACTTTTTACCTAATCATTTATATCATATACGTGATGTTGAAGCTTTAGCACCTATATAATCTTGTAGTAAACCTTACACATACATACATACATACATGCATGCATGCATGCATGCATGCACACATACATACATACATACATACATACATACATACATACATACATACATACATACATACATACATACATACATACATACATACATACATACATACATACATACATACATACATACATACATACATACATACATACATACATACATACATACATACATACATACGATAAGAATGAACATACTTCACAAATCAAGAATAATTAAAATAAACAGTAACTAGATAACTAAATATCAAGTTTATTATAGTCTGACATTGTTAAAAAAACATAGGCCCCTGGAGAGAAAGAAACATATTTCGATACTAAAAAAATGACTATATAGCACTAAAATGATTACATGAACATGTCAACCAACAAAAGCAGAATGGATCAACTGTTTTCATCCGAGAACAAATTAAGTTGGACACTTTTTCAGTTATTCTGAAAATTAATAATAGATTGTTCAACTTACATCACCTGGAGAATCAGCCAAAGATGGAGATTTCGGTCTACATATTTCCTTTAATTACCGTATATACTCGCCATAAGTCGAGTCAAGCTAAGAACAACATATATATGATGTCGTTGTATAAGGCACCGTCAGATCAGAGTCTATGTTGTTTGTTCTGCTGATTACTCCTAAAAGACTGCGCAGATTCAGAAGTGCTGGAGTAGGATACGACAGCATATCTGTGTTTATGCATTTCAAATTTGGATCAAATGACAAGTGGTTATATAAGGTATATATTGCAGTTATTGTAGTCCTGTTTGTTATAGATTAGAATCAAATTAAGAAGTTGAATACAGTATATTAGCATCATTCATTCAAAATAGTAAAGTAATATAAACTCTTAATATCACAAACATCATATACATAACTACGTTAAAAAAATTTAAGGATATTAAATCGCTTTCAAGCTATCTATATGCATGATGCGACCCTTTCGTATCACCTAAGATCGGACCCTATCAAAGAAAGTATTGATACCCAAAGAAAATATTATATTTTGCCTTAGATGATTGATATGATATTGTTTCGATCATACAAATAAACTGAAAATTCATTGGCGAATTTTTATTTTATTGCAAATACCACAAAACTGCATGTAGAAAATATGATGTTAGCACTGGTTTGTTGGTTACCTGAATGAAATCGATTTATCAACGTATTATGTTCAAATTTAGAATATGAAGACACTTGCATTAAGAAATTTAAGATGAAGAAGATTATAATGCTTTTATTGTAAATATTTAAAGAAGCTTTTTGTGACTATAATTATTGAAATATACTACATCACAATTAAGAATGATCACTTGTTTGCGTAGAAAGGAGTTCGTAAATAAGTCCGTATATACTTTTCATGTTGGTAATTAGTCATATATTTAGAACAACTGCACCATGAGATTTGAGCAATAATTTTAATTCAAAAAAGGCAATTTTTTTTCTTCAAACTTTATCATATCATTAAACTATATTAAAATGTCGTTGTGTTTTATTAAAACTTTAACATGCCGTTTATATTTGCTTCTAAGTCGAGTAAAACTACAACAATGCTCGTGATGTGTCGTAGGATAATTCGCTCGCAGATAGGGTCTATGTTGTTTGTTCTACTGATTATTTCTAACAAACTGCACAGACCCAGATCTGCCTGCCGTCTCAAAATGCGCCATCAGGTCTGGGTCTGTGGCCTTTGCAATTTGCACTTGGGCGTGTTTATAAGCGAATACATACGCTTAGTATATATATATATATATATATATATATATATATATATATATATATATATATATATATATATATATATATATATATATATATATATATATATATATATATATATGTATATATGTATATATATATATATATATGTGTGTGTGTATATATATATATATATATATATATATATATATATATATATATATATATATATATATATATATATATATTGGCTGTCATTTGAATTTTTTTTTCATTTCTTTGATTTCAGTGATTTACATATATAGAGGGCAGCAATTTTTATTTGTTCTGCGTTGTGCTTTGTCTTGTGTAACTATGCCACGAGCTATCCAGACAGACAAACATAACCAAATCTAGATGACGGTTGAAGCTTATATATAATCCTTCCGTGCCCTTTCAGTTGATTATCAGTGTCACTGCTTCCGCCTTAAAAACTCAGTTAAAAGTAAGTTTTTAAGTAGATTACATTTTACACCTCTAAATCAGTACCTTTTGCAACATAAAAGCTAGTATGGTCTGTACATGCCTAATGCATTACTAGGTCCCATCTGCTTCAATATGAACTCCTTTGATTAGTAAACCCTACTTTTCTGACGTTAAAGTCATTAATCTAACCAAATGGATATAACTTCCAATGCCGAGATTTGTAAATTGTGGCACTTGGGTTCTCTTTACAAATTCCTATGACTCATTTGACGTTGATGGAAAATTTTTTTTTTTTTTATTTTAAGTCATTGCCGGTTTCAGCTTCTAATAGCACTTTTTACATTTCTTTCGACAATATAACTTACAAAGCAAGGCATGCATGGTTCGCATGCCGAATCTCCTCAGATAAGAGTTCGCTTGACTCATGTGTTTAGTACCTGTGAATATATTATTGACAGATCATAAAAGGCACGAATAAAGTTTTTTGTTAATTGTTTATCAACGCAGATGCAAATAAAACTGACAAATCATTTGCGATATACAGAGCGAGTCATGCTATCTGGATGGTCCCAGCTCTCGTTCATGTATGTATGTATTTCTTTCAAAACATTAAGCTGTAATCAGTTCTAGATCAACAAATATAAAAGATTTATCAATAACCTGAGCTGATTAAAACTTATTCGCTGACGTCGAAAGTTAAAATCTAAACATACATCTGTAATGTGTTTTTAACATCATAATTTTGAGCCTCTCTGACCTTATCCCAAACCGAAGTTGTATTTTCATGTAATATAGTTTGCTTAAGATCCAACATTTAAGATTCGAAAGTATCTACCAGGCATAATTGGCTTATCGCCTATTGTCAATCATGCTGATCAAATAAGCCAATTAACGAGCGTAAATTAGACACACCTCCACGCATTGTCCTCTATCCGTCATTTTCCTCCGACAACTGCTTGTGGCAATAATGAATTTAATAGATAACTATTTACAATTTTAGCAAAGATTTGTAGATTTCTTGATCGATAACGGTAAAATGAAGGCAGTAGAAAAATTCTGACTGTCGATATCCAGATCGTCTAAATGGATTAATTAGATTTATTCCTTTCCTGAAACATAGGCAAACTTTCGATGGATAAAGACTATTTTGTGGTCGCGTATACGATCAGCAGAATATGGAAATATTTGATGGCAATTAGAGCATGTTTCTTTGCATAAAAGTATGTAAAAAGCATGCCCCATTCATGGCTTGGAGGGAAAAAATGACTTGAAATTGAAAAGTGTACGCAAAAATTAACGTTTCTAGAATATTGGTGGATAACCTTCAAACGTTCGGGCTTTCATGTATATTATTTTTTTTGTTTGTTTACTAAGCACTGAACTCCAGACTGCTTTATTTTAAAGTTTGAAAATTTACTCTTTAATGTTGCCATATCCCAAAAACAATGATTCATCGTCTCAATCTTTCAGACACTTGAGTGACTCTATTTTCTCATTGTACTGAAGGAAAGTGCGGATACAAAAATGTAATAACAAAGAAATACAAAAGCAATGGTTTCAGATAATTATCTTCCAATATATTAAGCATGCATTTACATGCTTAAATCAACAGATATCATTGATCAAAATTCCATCTAACGAACATAGTAGAACATTAAAATTTGTATGTACAACAGTATACTTCTAAACAGGAATTATTTACGATTTAATTAATTTACTTTCAAGGCAGCATGAACATAAGCCAGATAAAATTAACAAGGATAAGATTATATACTAAATGCATTAGCATCTTTGGAACGAATTTCCGTGTGTATGAATAAGTTCTTGAGTAGCTTTAGAACTGATTTTTATTATTTGCTGAAATGACCCTTTTAGATTATTACTATTCGAACCTGAACTACAAATATAATATTGTCTACTGCCGTATAATTTATGTAACTTTGAAATTGTACTTTTTGAAGAATAATACAGCTCATTTTAAATAAACATACCACTTAAGTTAAACCATTTTTCTTTGCCAAATACTGCATGTTTGTTGTAGTTTAGCAGGGCGTCGTTTTGCTGACACGCTAAATACCATCCAAATATGAGTTTTTATTTTCTTTTCATTTATGGTTGATGTTTAGAGTAGAATATAAGGAAAATAGAATATATATTGTACTTACATGTCATTTTTAAGAAGCAGATAGTTTTATGAATATGGTTTCTTCTCATTTTGTTTATACTGTAACCGTTGCAAAGACGTGTATCATTTAAGTGTATTCAGTATAGAAGTACTGACGTTTTTAGTTCAGGAGATGGCTTTGAAATTTGTACGAAAGAATTTAATACTTTACAGCCATATTGTAACTGTGTCAGGTGAATAGTTGAAGAACTGATGTTTGATTTGATAGTTTGTGTTTTACTCATTGTCCTTGTCACAAGTACTGTTTCGGGCATCATATAGAGAAGTATAGCTAGAGATCTTTGCTGCAATGTCATTCTCTGTTGTACAATTTCGCTTGTGTTACATCAATTACATTAAATATCAACAATGTTTTATATGATGTGTAATATTTCTGTCAAGTTCTGTCATAACGCTGTCAAGTGTAATATCTATGATGATGTTGTTTTCTACATTTCAAGTAGATTGGTCCATTTTCCATCATGTTTATAGATTCACTCTTCACCGCTGCATGCAGTGTTCTGCGTTCTAGTAATGCCTTTGCTCATTCAAAATATTGCTTTCTGTTCATTTTCAACTTTTATTTATTTTTACCTTTTTCAATAATTCATGTAAAATTCTCTCTCCTTCAGTCATTCTAGGACTATATTTTGTTCTTATGTACTATCTGCATTTAGAGACATTCGTGTCTGCATGCATCTATCATACAGTCTACTACTCTATACCCTGAA
This sequence comes from Potamilus streckersoni, assembly GCA_016746295.1. Classification (NCBI taxonomy): domain Eukaryota; kingdom Metazoa; phylum Mollusca; class Bivalvia; order Unionida; family Unionidae; genus Potamilus; species Potamilus streckersoni. The sequence continues at coordinate 1,250,313 of JAEAOA010000236.1, read as the reverse complement.
TATTTTTCTGGTCGTACCAATGCACTGATATTTGATTCCAATTGTATATGTGGCTCCATGTCCACCACCCACACCTCTCTCCCTCTCCATATTCAGGGACTGGTCCTTATAGCGCATACTTAACAAGAATATATATATATATATATATATATATATATATATATATATATATATATATATATATATATATATATATATATATATTCATGAATTTTAAAAGTGTGTGTGTATGTATTCAACGATGGTTTTGTTTTTAAACTCAGACCTTTATGTTGTTGTTCGTTTCGAAACAAGTGATAAGTACCAGAAATAATCAGTGGTCGATCCAGATTAATTAAACCGTGCATTCTTTACAAATAAATTTTAAACATATATACTTGTGAAAAATAGAATACATTAATATTCTCAAATATAGTACGAAAAGCGAGTGAATATTTACCTAAAAGTTTAAATTCCATTTATGTCAAGAGTAGTGGATGATAATAGTGTAACTATGTTGAGGTAAACAGGCGATTAAAAGAAATTCAAAACGTATGTTTGAGTGCCTTGACAACAAGGAACCAAATAATCATGCCATTTTATGTAACTGATTTTGGACTGGATTCACCTAAACGATGAAGAAATCTGATCATAATAATACCAAACAATGAATTTTTCAACCTATCAAGACATCCCTAAAGTCAAAGTCAGTTGTTTGCTTAGTCTTTTCATGTAGTTTTCGTGTAAAACTTCCATCCGCGAAGCAATTCATTTGTGTTGCAACCCTATTTCCCTCTGTCAGACTGAATGTCCAAAGTCACTGGGTTTATGGGTCACCCTAGAGACAGTTGATATTGAAAAGTCCAAAAATGGGACGTCATGTCTCGGCCAATTTGTCAGAATTATGAATCCATTGAGATTTATAACTTGCAGAGATCGATTGCTTGGAAATTTATCGTCGTGTCAGCAAATGTTATTGCTATGCATGCATGTTACTTCTCTAATTTTGTCTGTGTTCCGCAATATTTTCCCATAGAACTGTCGGTTTCTATTTAATTATAGTTTGACGTCGGAGACACCAGTCGTATGGGGAAACGGTTTTGATAGAGATTATATGAGTAATATGACGCATTATTCCTTCTACGAAGATGAATAGGCTGAGGATATAATAAATCACATAATTCCTTGGACACTTGATTCTGACAAATACGTCGGCAAAACAACGTTGAATCTGTACTTCTCAATCGGCGATTAGTATTATGTCACATTGTGACGTTTGAGACTTCGACTGGTATCTCTGGCTTTTTACATAAGTACCAATACATATTATTGGTTATATAACACTTAAACTATCAAGAAAGACGAATAATCAATAAAACGATAAGCAACTGGGAGGGAACTCGGACTACCTGGGAATAAGGAAGCGTACGATACACATGTTTACGCAATATTGTATTAGCCTCGAAACACTTTAGTCACGGAAACTGGAGGGGTGACTCCGACTCGAAGACAAAGAATCTGATCTTCAGGCATATCAAACTATCTCGAGATAGGGACTGTACAAGGTTGCTCTTAAAGTCCAAGTAAGTTCCTATAAACCGTGACTAAGGCGTTACCGCTTTAAGTTTTACAACAGATTGAAAAGAGTCTACTTTTAAAGAAATTATATCAGAAAACCTTGGCTTAGCTTCTTTTTTGTCTTTTGTTGCTCTTCAATTAGTGGTTATTAACATCATGTTGAAATTCACTTTACAAAGATTCCATGTTGTTAAGGTCGTACAGCTTTTATGTTGCGCCTTTGGGGGGATGTCGTTATTTAGGAGATGATCGACTACGGTGTTATTGACCTGATCGAATAACTAATTAACAAAATATAAAACTCATAGATAGAATAAAAGCGATCTACTTAGAGGAATAAAATATACCACTTCGAGCATCTGTAATTATAATATAACAATTTAATCAATTACATAAACAAAATAAAACCGAATATGGCAGCCGAAGGATACACCATTTCTAAGAATAGAATTAAAAAAGTTATAAGAAATGCAATAACCGTTCTGTTACACCGATAAATAAAATTCATCATAGAGTCAAATGAATGTTCGAATTCATTGCTCTGCAAGCTGGCATAACATGGTTATTCCGGTCCTCTGAAATTCAATGTCGCTGACAGGTCAGGATTGCTGTGTTTTATTCTTCTCTCTATCTCTCCGGCCTCTTCTGGTAGTCAACCGTAAGTTGGGTGTCTGTTCTCCATTCCATTTCATGATTCTGTTACAAATATGTAATGAATAACATGTGTGTTAATTTTAAATTCATATTTTTATTTTATTTTTGTCTCATTACATTTTATTGCAATGATTATTTTCATGGAAATCAATATTCTTCCATTCATTGTTTGTATATAAAGCAAAAGGTGATCTTACATTAGCATTATTTATAGCTCACTCTGGTTCATGGAGTTTGTAAACATCGAGTCATAACAATTGGCTATTTTCAAGGTCATTTTTCAGCCCACGTGTTACCCATGTTGTAAACAGTTTTTTATTATTCATTTCTAGCGTGAGAATCTGGTTTTTTAGATAGGGCTATTCTAAGCAACGTGATAGATGGCGTCTTTTTGTATGCGATCACGTAACCGGTCACGTGAAATACCATGTGATCTAAAATCAGGCTTAAAACTGTCATTAGTACTAAATTTATTGAATCGTAAAAATACGTTTAGGAGCTCCGATGTACTTTGTTGCCATTTTTTAGTTCTTTGATATTTAAGAATAATTTATCTTCTCTGGAAAATAAGTGCTTCTTCATCAAAGTCTTGGACAAAGACATTCAGGGGAAATAGTTTGGAGAAAGACATTCAGGGGAAATAGTTTGGACTTCTAAAACCGGAATGTTATTCTTGATTCACAAAATTCAACGAGGGTCTGTTACCATCAGGACAGACATCATCTAACGATATCGCTTTCCATATTGAAACTTGATCGAGAATCTAACCTGAATTCAATTAGTACTCTTTACTAATAGGACTTATATTTTTAAATTCTAGGATTAATTTTGGATTATTTTCAGAAACCATAAGTCCTATTTCAAATTATAACAATGTTTTCTAGAAAAATAAATAATTTTGTTAAAATATACAAAGCTTGTTGGTTTCACTCTTTTTTCTTGTTATGTTATACTAGCCTACACGTGACAATACATATATGGAATTATTTAATTTTTCTTCAGTTAAATAAATGAGTTTTTTTCTGGCGTCCAGCAATACTCCAATTCTTGGTATGTTAGATATCTTCATTTCGTAACCTAACAGACTATGCCTTATATGGTCTGTTCACAACCTGAAACACACACGAATCTATAATCATAAAGTTAATTTATTTTTCTAGATGCTAGCTGCATAATTAGACATCTTAGCAAATAGTATTGCCATTATGTTGGCTATAAATCACCAACTTTACTATCTCGTTCGCCATGCGCCGATTTCTTGCTTGAAAAGAATTCATAAAGTAGTTACAAGAATAAGTGAAAGGACTTCACTCCTTGTCCTAACCACATTACTTACCAACTAGCAATTTCATGAGATATCATTTCCAGATTAGTAAAATCAATTTTGTTTAAATGATACGTATCATATAATATATATATAAATTCAACTATTGACACAATTTGTATCAGAAGTAATGCGTGAAACCCTTACAATACGTTAGTCGTATAACATTCTTGACAAATGCATGCAAAACAATAACTTTCGAACTCTTGAAAAATTGATGCAAATTTAAAAATAATAAATGCAACAAAAAATTACAAACTTGAATCAATGACCATACATTGTGCTTTTCCGAGACTCTCACACTTTTCTATGAACCCGAAACTCATTGTTTCATGTCCTTCAATATCCAGGCACCGTCCCTTGGGCAATTTCACGAGAAATGCACTATTTACTGATCTGGTTGTCAACAATTTGACTTTCCACAGAAGTTTAAACTAGTCTGGTGAGAAAGAATACTTAAACATTATTTTTTTTCTGTGAAACAGATACGCGTCATTAGCTTAATCAGTAAGGATGAATTTTACACAGCCAAAACAATTTTTAGCACGCGCATTTGAGTTAGTATAATATTCTCTGTTTTACTTATATATGGCGAAAAACTCATTTTATAATACTTATTCTTAAATAAGGCACCAATTGTCTCTTGATTCGATTGTCTCTACTTTGTAATTTTCCACTACTTAATTCCAGCTTAACATATATGTGGGACCCTAAATTTAGCTGGTCCCAATTAACATTCATTTATGTCCCTAAACAAAGAAGATTAACCATCGCGGGCTGGCTATTTATCGCGGGTCTGGCTCATATGTTATAATTGTTGCGTGTCATGCTGACCACTACAAAATGTGCTGCGAGACCATCTACAAAATGTTGCACACTTACACCTGTTTTATATTGTCATTCTATCATATTGTCTATATTAGGGAACACCGAGTTCAGAAAACAATAGTTCTATACTAATTGCGAAATAAAGTTGGCCTGATTACACTGGTGTTAAAATGATGTATGTGGAATTATATTAAAATGATGTATGTGGACTTAGCCTTTAGAAATGTCATAAGAAGGATATTTTATATGTATACAATCTTGATGAAAATTTTTCCAGTCTGATTAAATGCTCAGTTGTGCCTCTATGGTTTATGCTCAACTGTGCTTTCATGGTTTTTCAAATTCAGCTTGTCAGTACGATGGGAATATAGTTTGAGGAGTTGGTATAGTCCTTCACATGCTTGAATACTGGTATTATGGTTCATACTTGCCTTGACGGTTGGAATTGACCAGTTTTCCAAATTTTATTGAAAATATTAATGTATTGAGAGTTTTATCAGATAAGTATTTCAGAGGTTGATAGTGTTGATATTATCTGGACCAGTTCAAGTATCATGAAACCTGTCAGAAGAGTTTCTGAACATTAAAGATGTCTTATATTTTTATTCCTTAGTAGGTCTCGATGAACGCAGCAGCATTAGCAAGAAATATTTTTTTCAGGATTTGGAATCGGCGGATATTTTCAGAATAGGCCTCTTATCAACAATTTTTGGACCAGTGTATTTAAAAGTAGGGTAGATAGATATCACCTTAATAGAACACTCAGATATATTTTACAGATTTTCCCGTCCAACAAATATATCTTTCCCCTTGAGTACTATCATTTAGAATGATCAAAGCAGTCGACGGTGTTTGGAGCACATAATGCAACCCTTTCTTAATAATAATAATAATAATAATAATAATAATAATAATAATAATAATAATAATAATAATAATAATAATAATAATAATAATAATAATAATAATAATAATAATGTGATGTGATTATGATGCTTAAGGTAGCATTAAAAAAATTTCAGTCATATCGCTACGATGTCTGCCGTGTGGCAGTTTATATTGATGTCTAGCACTGGAGCTTCATGCTGCAGACATGTAGCATGATGTCCCATCCAGTCACATTATCCTGACACCAGTCCGACCAGTCCTAACACTAATCTCTTAATTCCGAGCGTCAAACGAGGCAGATGTTAGTACCATTTTTGTAAATCTTTAGTATGACTCGACCTGGGTCGAACTTACGACCTTCCGCATCTGAGGCGGATGCTCTAACCACTAGGTCACCGGAGGAGTTATAATAATAATAATAATAATAATAATAATAATAATAATAATAATAATAATAATAATAATAATAATAATAATAATAATATAAACAATAATAATAATAATAATAATAATAATAATAATAATAATAATAATAATAATAATAATAATAATAATAATAATAATAATAATAAAACGTAGACTTAATACAGAACGTAATCGTTAGATCTCTAAGCGCTGGAAATAATAGATAACACATAAATATATGCAAGTACAAGATTTAAAAAACGAACACCAGGAAATTACATGACAAAATGTTGCTGATTAATGAAGAAAACAAACATAATTAAGTCTTTTAGTGTGTGCTTGTGGTCGAAGTATAAAAAATAAAACAAATCGTTTAGCGCGCAATGATTATCTTAATTCCGTTCAGTCTCCAAACGCAGAGATATAAAACTTTATCTGATTGACTGAAAAAATTGGCAATTTTGGTAGTAACATTGGTCATCAGAGCATTAACCCAAAGCGGTCGCTTTCACATCTTCATTTAGGACAGTGGAGATTTGATTTTAATTATATTGCGTCCATTGTATCACATGACGCAGACAGGTCAAGGATCGTGAAGACTGTGATCTTTCCACTATCCAAAGCAGAAGGAAAGTAATTAACTATTCTCAGAAAGGCAGTTTCAGTACTATTGTGAGAGCGATATGCAGATTGAACATTGCCAAACGGACTATTTGAATTCAGATTTAGGTAGAAGTTGGTATTGAACAACCTTTTGTAAGATTTTTTTATGACTGAGACGTTAGAAATATGGCGATATTTTTTTAAATCATTCGGGTCAAGTGTCGGTTTCTTCAACAGGGGCTTAGCAATGACAGCGTTTAAAAAGTATGGGAATTATCCGGATAAGAGAGAAGTATTGGTAAGATCTGTTAGTGAAAAAAATATGGAACCTATGCACTTAAGTAGCAATGATGGCTAATTGGATCTTGTTAACATGATATTGGGGCTCTCTTCATCACAATTAAATGAATCAAATCCATAGAGGCAGGTTTAAATCTTGTTAAAGGTTGCCGTGTATATTCCGTGTCACGACTGTATTGTAAGGATAAGTCAATTGAAACTGTTATCAAGCCTATATCCAATATATTGAACTTTGTTGATTACGAAACTTGCAAACAGGTCTGGAATGTCGACCAAATAGAATGTCGTTGGAAGTGATGTGCATTTATTCCTTGACATTCCTTGACATTAGCTTGTTCGTAGTCTTGAATAGCACTTTGAAGATGGAACTTTCAGGGATCTTACTACTGTGGTATGCTTATGTTGCTGTTAGAACTAAGTTTATAACATTCTTCTAGGCAGTTATGTGATGTTATGTGATTATGATTTTTAACGTAGCTTAAACAATTGTTCAGTCATATCGCTACGATGTCTGCAATGTGGCAGTTTATAGTGATGTCTAGCACTGGGTCATCATGCCGCACTCATGTAGCATGATGTCCCACCCAGTCACATTATCCTGGCACCAGTCCGACCAGTCCTAACACTAACCTCTTAATGCTGAGCCTCAAGCGAGGCAGCTGTTAGTACCATTTTTGTAAGTCTTTTGGTATGACTCGATCGGGGATCGAACCCACTACTTCCATTATCAGAAGCGGCCGATGTAACCACTAGGCAACCGGAGCTTCATTGGTCTGTTTATAGATAATGAGGCATGTGGAAAGCCAAATCCTCTTATTGCACTGCGAAGTTGGTCACTAACACTACTATAGCATGGAGAACATTTTCGAATTGATACTCTGTACTTAGTTCCTGGAGCATTTATGACAATCAATAAACGCAAGAACCTGTCACTTATGTAGAAGGAAACAAAAGTTTCTAGGGTTGTTTGGATGCCATTAGTTGGGTTCTATTTATCATACAGTTTTTTCTTAGTAGCAAACATAGACAAAAGGTTAGGGTCTGATACCTAGAGATATCATATGGCGCGGACGCGATTTGATGCCAGTTTGCAAGACACCAATTAGGACTGTAGACTATTATCATACGGTTTCTGAAGAATCCTGTCTAAAATGTGACCTTGTTTATGTGTCAGTTGGCTAACTAAAGTTTGAGGTTGAAAATGTGATTAGAATTAATGATTTATATGTGTATGTACTTTTATGACAGTCAAAGTGAAAGTTGAAATCTCCAAGAATAATCATTTTACCGCCTATTGAATTTCCATACTCCAGGAGATTTACAAACTGCTTCAAAAGGAAAGACTCGTCCAGCTTTTGACTATCAGGACGACGGTAGAGGAAGAAAAGAATGGACTCGCCTTTGTTCCATTGTGAGTGAGATTCGGACCAGTTCAAACTACTTGTGTTCGAAATTTAAATTTGCAGTGAAGTTAACACGGTGTAGAGTTCTTTGCGATGAACACAATACCAACTTCATGGTGAGTGGCGTAAGAACAGCTTAATTGAGTTATCAGAGTATGTTAGACCCAGACACTTTGGCTCATAGCCTGATCTTTTTTAGCTATGTTTCTGGGGAAAAAAACGACACTAACATCCTGGTTGTTGATTTATTTATTTATAATTCCTTGCGCCTTTTCGGTGGTACAACGTATTGGGCGTTGAACAATGCAAGGCACAGTGGTTGATAAGAGCTCAAGATTAGCTATTTAACAGGAATTTTATTTACGTTTTCCAAATAAATGGTCGAGTTTCCAAATTGCTGTGAATGAGATTGTAAAATCGAAATAACTGGAAATTTTTTCTTCCTACTCTACGCTGGCCGCCTTTGGAAGAACACGTCTGTTCTCGCTGCCGCTTACATTTACGCAAAGATGAATATAGTACCGGGACGCGCTTTCTATTATCTCTATCATATCTGAAAGTTAAATATCACATTCGGTGGTAAGACTGGCTAGTTGTCATTGTATCATATAACATTTCATGAATGAATGATGCTTCACAAACAAAATCATAAAACATAACCAAATACTTATCTTAAAACAAGACTGTAGCCCTTTGAAGCAATTCATGGAGCTTGTGTGACAAATGATATTTTGTCTAATGCGCTAGAGCTTTGTTTTGAAAAAAAACAATTAAAGGCTCGTCTATTGATGATTAATTTCTTTTAGAACACTATAATGGGTGCTGTCATTTCCGGTTTGAAAAAAGTGATTAAAAGTAAATTATCTTTGTATATAATGCGTGCTTATTTTGCAATTTGTTTTTCAATTTTATTATGTTTATTTTGATACTTAGAGTTTCAATTCTCAAAAGCTCTGAAGATATTTTGAAATTGACAATTCTAAGGCTTGGATCAGATCATGCATGTAGCTTAATTGTAGTCATTTTTAATCTCTTGCATGGTTTCTAGCACTTATTATAAATACTTGAAGAAAAAACGCACCTTGAACTCTCCCATAAATACTTCAAAGAAAGCGCGTACTTGAATTTGCGGAGTATGATACAAAATACGTTTTATTTATTTTATTTCTAGGTATCTGAAGCCAAGCAATATGGGCTGATCATCGTCAGCTTCTTGTAAGCAAAAAAACATCAGTCTATCTCAATCCGTATTTATCCGTATGAAGCTATATCAATCGGTATGATCTCATATCAATCCGTATCAATCCATATCATTTCCTCTGAACTCATATCAATCCGCTTAGTATCGATAAGACTTTATACCACACATCATTCTTTTATCTTTTATATGTCTAAATTATTTGTATCTGTATTATTATATTGAGAATAGTATGATACGTGTTTCCAATACTGTCAAGATCTGATTTGCATTTGCTCTTTTTTCAGATAAAATTAATTATCTCCACTTTTTCATGCCTCTTTGTCATGCAAATAAGATTTAAGCTCCTTCCCTGCAAGAATAACTGCAGAAATCATGTTAATTCACTGAAAAAAAGTGATTATATGTGCAGCAAACGCGTCTTTCCTAGTACAATTTACAGATAGGAGATTCAAATATTTCGATGTTAAAGCCGAAATTACACATAGAAAGAAAGCAATGGTTCTGGATTTTCTTAAAGAATCGATTTAAATAAAATGTCTTTCCCCTTTTAACAATCTTACATAGATTATACTTAAATTTTATTTTCATACTTTTCAACATTATTTACATTTTCGTAGTTCGTTATATCATTGACGATATTGTTTACTTTTATTTGGAGAGGTTTTTCTTCTAAAACGTTTTAGAAATTGCAACCTTTCTACAGTGTAACCTTTCATCACCACTTTATGACCAGGATTTTTGTGATGAGCATCTTAGCTTTAAGTATACTAACATACATAAATTATATGCATAATTGAATACATAATCTCTATACATATCCACCTTAAAAAGCTCTATCCATGCTAACATACCTAACTATAAAAATCCCCTGTGAGGTTTTGGTTGTGGAGGATTGGGTTGGATGTGTTTCCAATATCTATTTAAATTATTGTAGAAGTCCCACCCATACTCGATTTTGGTTGGAAGTTGATTTAGTGAAAGCTAGATGTACAGTTTTGATCCCAGATTCAGCAATGCCGACAGTTAAATGAGTTAAATGATTAAAGATGCATAAAAGGGTGAAGTTCAATAATAACAATTTAGTATAAATTGAATGGTGAATAATTCGAATTTCCCAAATACACTTCTTCCATTCGACCCTTTTCTAACC